>CM025855.1:19075831-19592311 GCA_003952965.2 Morella rubra | reverse complement strand
GCCAACAGACAAAGGAGTGCCATTGCATAGGATGGCCACCACTAGTGGCGGAGCACCACCACCCCTACCGGGGCTAGGTGGGGAAAGGAAGAGGAAGGGCCATAGAGTCGAAGGAGCACCACCACCCATGGAGGTGCAAGCAGCGGTGGCGCCACCGTGGACGGCGGCGACGACGGCAAGATCCAGGAGGTATCTTAGGGATTAGTTTCCTTTCTTGTTGAGATTGAATAAATCATATCTTCTAGATTTAGGGATCCTTTCCTAAACTCTAGAAGATTCCTTTCCTTTGAGTTTATGTTGTACTAGGCATGTAATATCAAATCTACTTGATTGAAGGGATTGATTCCTAAAGATCGGTGATTTGATTTAGATTGATTTAATTGTGATTGTGATTTGATTTCATTAGGGTTTGTAAGCACCTAAGGATGTCTATATAAACACCTTAGGTGCATTAGAGTTGATCATCGAGAATAGTAGAGTCTTGGAGAGCCTGAGTGCTTTTGGGGAGAGTTTTGGCCAAGCATAGGCACGTATATGCTAAGTCGGTGTCAAGGCTAATAACCTTGTCATTTGGGATTCATTCTAGGCTAATAACCTAGTTTGGGTACCCGTTCTTGGGCTAATTAACCCTTGATCGGGATTGTTCTTGTTTCTTGTGGTTCTTGGGCTAATTAACCCTTAACCACATTCTTCATAATAATATCTTGAGTGTTCTTCATTTGTGTGTTAGATCCTATATTTCAGCTCGTGTGTTGCCAAGAACGGTTTAGGAGGATCGTTGGGGTGATCGCGTTCGAATCACATGGCTGGAGTTGGCGTTGTTAAGGTGGCCTAGACCGGGGTCCCTAACAAATTGGTGCTTTCATTGAGAGTTGCATGGAGAGTTCATCAAGGAGTTCTTGGAGAAGTCTTCATTTCAAGAGAGGTAAACATGAGCCTACACTAGTTTGATTTGTTTTCCTTGGATTAATTGGGAAAGTTGTTCGTTCTTACTAAGTTCTTGAGTGAGGGAGGGGTTCGATCTTCTTTTGGAGAGAACCCAAGGTCGGAAGTTGTTCGTGCCAAGTTCTTTGTCGGGAGGGGTTCGATCTTCATTTTGGAGAGAACCCAAGGTTGGACTTGTTGTTGGAGCCAAGTATTGTAATGGAGGCAGTGTCAAGTTCGCTTACTTCCAACCGAGACCGGTTTGAAGCCTTGGAGTCATCCACTCTATGGCTCAAAGACAAGATGGAGGAGACATCCACAACCATGGCTCACATGCAAGGAGCCATAACCACGGTTACCATGGCCACCGAAGAGAATAGAAGAGCGGTGGAAGGGATGAGGCAAGACCTACAAGCGGTGTTGGCTAGACTTGGTGGAGAGCCAAGGGAAGGCAACCATGTACAAGCTGCAAGGATGGAGGAGAATAGGAGGGAAGATGTTCATCTCGAAGATGGAAGAGAAACTCACCTATCTGAGTCCACAAGAGAAGAGCCTAGACCGCGGCAACCACTTAGAATGGGTGGACGTGTGGAGAATGAGCATGAAGTAGTCGAGAGGTGGCTACGAGAGGAGTCCAACCATGGTGATGATCATGCAAGGACGGAAGATAGAGTTGGAGGTAGCCGATATAGGGAGGAGAGACCCTATGGAAGAACCTATGAAGATGCTAGAAGGAGAGATCGAGACTATGATCGTGATGGTGATAGTGATGGAAATCGGTTTAACAACCGAGGACCTAGGAGGCCCAACTATCATAGAGGTGATTATGATGAAGACGGTGGAGATGGAAATCGGTTTCACAACCGAGGACCTAGGAGACCGAAGATAGAGTTCCCAAAGTTTAGTGGAGGTGATCCACATGAATGGCTTGATAAGGCGGAGCACTACTTCCATGTCTATGAAGTGTGAAGGGAAGAAAGAGTTGCCACCGCATGTTTCTATCTTGATGGCAAAGCAAGCAAGTGGTGGAGGTGGATTCGGCCCAATACGAGAAAGAAAGAAGAAGGCTCGGATGGACGGCTTTCGAGAGGGAGCTGCTTATGCAATTTGGGCCCTCGCCCATTGTCAACCATCATGGCCAATTGGCCAAACTCAAGCAAGAGGGCAAGGTGCACACATATGTGGAGGAGTTTCGACAACTCCAAACTCTAGTGAGGGGTTGGTCCGAGGAGGCACTCATTGGCACCTTTGTGGATGGGTTAAAGCCTTGGATAGCTAAGGAGCTCAAGTTGAAGCAGCCCACTAGATTGCAAGAAGCTATGAGGATGGCCGAGATCCTTGAAGATAGCCACCGGTTTGAGAAGAAGCAAGTCAAGGAGGAAGCGGCTAGCAAGGAAGATGAAACCTTGCAATCCAGAGGCCTTCGAAGGAAAAAGAGGTTGTGGAAGAATCAAGGAAGAAGAAGAATAACTTAATGAAGCTTAGCCGGGAAGAGCTTGCTGAGTACCTCAAAAAGCGGTTATGCTTCAAGTGTGGAGAAAGGTGGAGTCCTGACCATCAATGCAAGAAGGCCAAGCTCATGCTCATGATTGATGAGGGCGAAGAGGAGTCAAGAGAGAAGCACACTAGTGATAGTGAGCTAATGCCATGACGGGCATTGAGAAATCCTCAACCATGACATTATGGCTTCGATGGGCGAAGCATGATATCACCGTGTTGGTGGATAGTGGGTCTACCCACAACTTCATCAACACCCACCTTGTTACTAAGGCGGGCTTGCAAGAAGAGGAGATAGAGGCCTTTGAGGTGAAGCTTGCCAATGGAGGAAAATGAGATGTGAGGAGATCGTGAAGGCGGCCTCGATTGATGTCCAAGGTATGCATGTTGTGGTTGATCTATATGTACTTTCCTTGGATGAGTTGGATGTGGTCTTGGGTGATGCTTGGTTAAAAGGCATTGGCAAGATCATGTTTGACTATGGTGGGAGGAGTATGGAGTTCACCCTAGGCGGTAGGGTGGTTACTTGGAGTATGGGTGGGCCACCTAGAGAGGAGATTATTTGGGAGGATTATGATGGCATGGCCTCTAGAGTTTCAAAGGTTACCCTTGGGTCAAGGGTACTTTTAAAGGAAGGGGGATTGAAAGGGTCCTCAGTGATGACATGGGCCGTGATAGTCATGCGTGGGAGGATTGGTGCTAAGATGAGGTAGCATTGGCACCCTTGACATGCCCACCGCGCGCGCAGCAAGAGCACCACAGCCATGCCATGGCATCAGCGCGAGCGCACAACTCAATGCCCCAGCAACACCCATGCCTGGCATGCCAGCCAGCCAGCCACAGACATGCCATGACAGCCCACGGCCTTGCCATGACACGGTGCCACAGCAAGTCCTTGGCCACCAGCCAAGCCAAGCAAGAACAGCGGGCCAACAGACAAAGGAGTGCCATTGCAAGGATGGCCACCACTAGTGGCGGAGCACCACCACCCTTACCGGTGCTAGGTGGGGAAAGGAAGAGGAAGGGCCTAGAGTCGAAGGAGCACCACCACCCATGGAGGTGCAAGCAGCGGCGGCGCCGCCGTGGACGGCGGCGGACGACGGCAAGATCCAAGAGGTATCTTAGGATTAGTTTCCTTTCTTGTTGAGATTGAATAAATCATATCTTCTAGATTTAGGGATCCTTTCCTAAACTCTAGAAGATTCCTTTCCTTTGAGTTTATGTTGTACTAGGCATGTAATATCAAATCTACTTGATTGAAGGGATTGATTCCTAAAGATCGGCGATTTGATTTAGAGTTGATGCTAAGTCGGTGTCAAGGCTAATAACCGTCATTTGGGATTCATTCTAGGCTAATAACCTAGATTGGGTACCGTTCTTGGGCTAATTAACCCTTGATCGGGATTGTTATTGTGTTCTTGTGGTTCTTGGGCTAATTAACCCTTAACCACATTCTTCGTTTTTCATAATAATATCTCGAGTGTTCTCATTTGTGTGGTTAGATCCTATATTTCAGCTCGTGTGTTGCCAAGAACGGTTTAAGAGGATCGATTGGGGTATCGCGTTCGAATCACTTGGCGGGAGTTGGCGTTGTTAAGGTGGCCTAGACCGGGGTCCCTAACAGGTCCACTTACCGCGCGAAGCAATGCTTGCTGGACCAGTACAATACAGATGGATGTATCCAGTTGAACGGTTGATGGGTGTCTCGAAATGGTATGTGAAAAATAAGTCACATCCCGAAGGGTCGATTGCAGAAGAGTATATTGAGAATGAGTGTTCGACATTTTGTTCCCAGTACCTTCGAGGGGTCAAAACAGTGTTTAAAAACAAAGATTGAAACTACGATTCTGAAAGTGCGATGAGGTACCAAAAGGTCATTGGATGTGTTCACTCAGAGAATTAGATTGATAGGGGCTGCAAAAGGCATAACATAGACCGAACAGAGTTCAAGAAAGCTCGATGGTATGTGCTGAACAATTGCAAAGGCATCAGCAACTACTTAGAGTAAGTAAAATAAAATTTTAGGTTTTCTATAATATACAGTCGTTGATTAACTTATCGTTACAGTGAACACATGGACAACTTGTGTGCAAGGAGTTGGTGACATTTTCGTATGCATGAGGAACAATTTCCGGATTGGTTCTTAGGGCAAGTAAGTATTATTGTGAAAGACATCTAATTAATATCATGTCTTTGTTTTTAATGACCTTCTAATATATTGTTGTAGGTTCAAACATTACGTTCTCAAAATCCATGTACATCGGTTGATGAATTGTATTCATTGGCACGTGGGCCTGATACATGAGTGATGCGTTATTCTGCATGTGTTGTGAACGGATGTAGATATCATACAGTACAATTGGAAGAATGACAGAGAACTCAGAAAGTGGTATTTTAGTACTGGGATTCACATGAGGGAAATCCAATAGAATTTTACGGGAGACTTGTAGACATTTATGCCATGCAATACTTGTGGGAAATACTGTATATTTGTTTAAGTGTGATTGGTGGGACGTCGGAGATCACCATGGAATTCGTATCGACGAGAACTTTAAGAGCATAAACACTTCCCGACTGTGGTATTCAAAGATCCATTTGTTTTGGCAAATCAAGTAAGTCAAGTGTTTTATCTAGTTGATAATATGCATGGACCTAGTTGGCGAGTCGTGCAGAAGTTGTCGTGTAGAAATGCATATGACATTCCGGCCTGGATCCGGACGTGAAGTTGATGTAAACGTCGAATTGGGAGCAGCCATCACGAATGAAGCATATCAAGAGGACGATGCATTGACTTGTTTATAGACTTCCGACAGTTTAACCTTAATCCACTACGGAGGGATGACGTTACGCCAAACGTTATCCAAGCTTCTGAGGCAATTGATCGGCGGAAAAAAAGACTATAGATAGTAATGATGTTTTGGAGGGGGATGAAGCAGAAATTGAAGAAAATAGCAAGAAAGTGGGGACGAAGATTCTTCGAAAGTGATAGCGACTCTACTGAGGATGAGGCATCGGGCGATAACGTGCAAGAATCAGATTCTGATTAATAATTTCTTTCAAGTATATTTTCTTTCTAATGTTGATGTTTGCTGAACTATTTTTACTGTTATGTCTCGTTTACCATATCTTTATCGTTTATTTTGTTATGTCACAGCTTGTATGGTGAAATGAAGCGTGGACGAGGAATTTCCTTCAGTTACTTCTGGACAGTTGCATAGTAGAGTCCGATCCCGAGTCCTACCCCGAGCGCTCCTTCTCCGAGAGTGAATGAAGCCATGAGTCAAGGCACGCCAGCTTGTCCTAGTAGTTGTGCATGTAAGAAATTATTCTAAGTTATATTTTAATTTTTTTAAGTTAAACGACCGACTAACTTTGTTAATTTTATTTTATGTAGCGACATCAGCTTCTAAGCGTGGGCGAGGTAGGACACGTGGGGTTGGTTTGGAGAAGAGTCTTGGGTCTGGGAAAATTGGTGCATATCCCAAAGGGAGAGTGTGGAGGAGTGTCTTCCACTGTTGCCACCCTATCGACGAAGATTGGAATGTTGGTCTGAGGGCTGATTCCAATCTCCGTTAACAAGTGGGTGATGTTCCTCAGAAGTGAATGAGTACATTATGGACGGGTGTTGGTATGATTAAACTCGTAAACATAAATTTTTGGTTAAGCATTTCGTTTATCATTGTAATATTGTAAAGAGGATGGTGTTGCTGAAGCCGCACCCTGATACCACGAAAGAACAGTGGAAGGAGTTATGCGATCTGTTCACTAGCGAAGCATTTATGGTACGTGATTACAAAAACCGTTGCTTAAATATTACATTCTTTTAATATTTAATTACTTAAAATATCGCAGAAACGAAGCGAGCAAAATAAGAAGAATAGATCAAAGTTGACTGTGAACCACCTGTTGGTTCGCGCTCGTTCCAGCGCACACGAGCTTGCATGGTAAGTTAGACTTTATTGATATTGTTTGTCAATAACTTTAAATGTAGAAAAATCAAGCAATATCAATCCTGCATGTATAAAAAGAATTATACAAAATGTTGCTGCAGAAACAAGCGAGCAAAATAAAAGAATAGATCAAAGTTGACTGTGAACTCTGGTTCGCGCTCGTTCCAGTGCACATGAGCTTGCATGGTAAGTTAACAACTAAATCTTAGACTTTATTGATATTGTTTGTCAATAACTTTATGCTATTGCATGTAGAAAAATCAAGAAAGGGCAAATCAATCCTACAGAGCTGTATAAAAGAATTATACAAACAAAGATGGGATTTGGACCTCGGAAGGAGCGAGAGAAATTTATGTAAGTCGCTTTCATTTTAATCTACTTTATGTAATTTATGTATAGTTTATCTACTTTAATGTTTCTGGTAATTATTGTCATTTTTTCAAGAACGGATGGATGCCTTCCAGCGCCAGTGTGATTTAGAAGGGAAGACTTACACCGAAATTGAAGTATATTCCGAGATATTGGGCAAGAAGTTGGGATATGTTCGGGGATTAGGACGGCGGTTAAGCCTCCGCCTTCATCAACTTTAACTACACAGTCTTCTGATCTACAGCACCAGCTAGCAAAGGCAAGGGATGAGATAGAAGCGATGAGAGCTGCTAGAGAAAAGACTTGCAAGAATTTGCGAAGAAGCAAGCTGAGATGGAGGCCACGCTGAGGGACCACCGCGAGAAGCAGCGGGTGGAGCAGGAGTGCATCCGGTTGGAGCAGGAGGAGCGCATGAAAAGGGAGCAAGAGCGCATGCGAGTGGAGCACGAGGAGCGCATGCAACAGGAACAAGAGCGCATGCGAAAGGAGCAAGAGCGCTTACGGCAGAAATATCGAAGGAACTGGAGAAGAAAATGTCCTCTGTAATGGAGAAGAAAATGAGCGACATGTCAAAGCGACTATTCAGCCAGTTTGGGGGTTCAAAAAGGTAGATGCATGTATATTGTAATAACTTTTTAATTATGTATTATTACGATATTATTTTTGATTTAATTATGGATCACTATATGTTATTATTGATTTTTATTAATGTGAGTATTGTATTATTATTATAAAATGTACGTGTTAACTAATATTTTCTATTATTATTGTTTAAAAAAACAAAAAAAAAAACGATTCTGTTACCATCGTTCGATCGGCATATTCAGCGATCGATCGGTTGTTGTTCAACCGATCGATCGTCCAATACAACTGTTCGATCGCTAATATTAAAATGACAAAATTACTGATCGATCAATAAAATAAATGATCGATCGTCTATGTGCAAGCGATCAGTCGGTACTATAAGCGACCGATCGGTGTAGAAATAGACGATCGATTCTCCTACAAAACGATCGATCGTCAATATCACCGATCGATCGGTTCATAAATCAACGTTCCATCGCTGAATTAAACGACCGATCGTCCATGGCATAACGATCGATCGTGCTACTTAAGTGATCGATCGCTTATATAAAGCGTCCGATCGTCGTTGCTGAAGCGATCGATCGTCTATTTCTTACCATGCGATATTTAAATGTGTCGATCAATCACCAATATGTAACCGATCGATCGTTAATACGTACCGTTCGATCATCTCAAATGTATACCGATCGATCGCCTTTCCAATTGATCCATCACTTCGTTTTCACTGATCGATCGTCACAATTACCGATCGATCAGTAAATTTAGTGACGAAAATTTCCGTCACTAAAAACTTTTCGTGATGAAATTCAGGTTTCGTCGCGAAATACATTTCGTGACGCTCATTCGCTGACGGAGCTCGTGACGAAAAAATTTTGTCACTAATACTTTTAGTGACGAAATATTGACTTTTAGTGACAAAATTTTTTGTCACTAAAAGTCAATTTTTTTTGTAGTGAATACACCATAGACTGAAACCAATATGGAGATCTTCAGCAACCTCTAGAGTTAACCTTCTTTAACAAGGTAAATCTTGATGATCAAAATCCAAACTGAGATACCAGGGAGAAGAAAATTTCACTGGTTTTATTCTCAGTTCACTCACAACAGACTAAGAAACAGAAATAGAGAGTATATCACAAAGGCTCTGAAAAGCTAGGTCTCTCAAAATTATTTTTAGGAACATTATGAATAATTGTGAGAAAATGACTTTTATACAATCGGGAGTCGGAGGGAAGGTATTCACGAAGTTTTGAGACTTCTTGAATCTTGGGCGAAGTAGTTAAAACTGTTACAACAGTCTTTCGTTGATTCTGATCAAACTGTAAGCAAACTCTAATCAAATTTCGAGTGCTTCAGAAATATCACTACTCCAACTTTGCGTTAGTAAACTATAAGCATACTTCAATCAAACCTTATCCATTCCTAGACGATCACCAATTTTGTTAAACTGCTGGATTTGAGCAGTGCTTCATTAAACACGATTTTCAGGAATAACTAAGACACGTCATGAAGTTTTTACGCCAACTAAAATACATCTACCGTTAGCAAAGGTTTTGGGTGTCAAATTTGAGTTGTCACCCAGTTTGTCAGGGTATGCCCATTGCCAAAGATTTTAGGTGACTATCTATGTGTTTAATCATGAAAGAGCGTCAGGACAGATGAGTAATACGTCAGTATGGTTTTCGTTTGCTTGCCGAATTTGAATGCGGAAGACCAATCTCATTCGATACTGTTTCATGTTTAACGATTCAAATTCCAAACAATTTGTTTATGTTGGAATGATATTTAAGAAGAGTTTGAATTGGATAAAAATTAAAAAATTGATGTTGACTGGACATGCATTGAATGGGTAGGTTAAATAGCCATTTTAACGCGTTCGAATGTTTTGAGATTATTGGGGCGCGCAAGGTGCATCCCAAAAGATCCCTTTTATGTTTGAATGCCTCGTTTAACAACAAATGGAATACAGAATTACCTTTCGACAATTATAAAAAATTTAGGGGTGACGTGACGTGCATTTAATGTGGTAGGTGGAAAGACCGTTCTAATGCGTTTGAATGATTTTAGTTTTTTGGGTTGCACGACGTGCATCCCAAAAGATCCCCTTGCGTTCGAACTCTTTCCTTCCACAACAAACGAAATGCAGAAAATGTTGTTCAAATGTATTTGACCGTTCAAAAGTATAGTTTTGTTTCAAACGAAAGATAAAGCTATAGTTCGAATACTGAATTTGATGTTTGAACGGGTTTTGTTGTTTGGGACGCACAATTTTTTTGTCCCAAATGATTTCTTGCTATTCGAACATCTTATTTCCTGTTCGAACGAGTTTAGGGGACACACATATCCGTCTCAAATATGTAATCGTATGTTTCTTTATTGGGACGGAAGGTTCTGTCCCAAATTAAAAAAAAAAAAAACCGTCGCGAAAGAAAAGTGTTTGGGATGATTTTAAATATCCATACCAAAAAACCAATTTTGCCTACTTTTCGGTACAGAATTGAAAATCCATCCCCAAAAAGTGAAATTTGTTGTAGTGCGAATTCAACTATAAAGGATTTGGCAACTAGCTAGCTGTAGGATCGTGTGAAGGCCGGCTGCCAGATTGTGTGTAGATACAATGGCATGGTGTGAATATATCCGTGGATTAGCTTTCTTAAGCGGGGAGGCCAAGGAGGTGCATGGATCCCCCCCTTGACCGCTGATTTGCCTCTTCATGCGTACGAGAAGGGCTCGAGCCAAATCGAACTCATGATTAATGCTATCTTTGTGTGCAGATAGCGAAGGTGATAGAAAGGGATAGAATCCCCTTTGCTTAGACACCCTCCCCGCAAAAGCTCCAATCTTTTTTATTTATTTTTATTAATTATAAATTGTATGTTTTTTTACTTATATTTTTCCATTAATTATAAGACAAATGCTAATGCGTAGCTTATTTGCAAATTCTACATGCATAGGGAAAAAGAGAATAATATGGACTTGTTTTATGGGACAGATTTTATTTAAAATTCTAATAGAAAGACAGAATGATTGAAATTGGTAACAAGAGTACAAGGAGCAATAACCTCAAGAATTAATAAAGTTTTTGAAAAAGGTCCTAAATCATATTTGATATATATCATAGTATAAGAAATGGAAAGAAACGGCAGAGAAGGAGACAATGTTTCCAGAGAGATTCTTTCTCGTTGTATTGAATAATGAAAGACCTTGAGGTCTATATACAGTTGGTAAAGAATCAAAGAATACATCGGGGAGCCAAATCTAATAGAATGCTCTAACAACCTATAGACGTCTGGGAGCATCTTACAGCTCATAAAATACCAGTAAAATAGAAATAGAAAAACTGACAACTAATAGCTAACAAACTCTCCTCGCAATGTAATCCTTTGGGTAGCTGCTGCTCGAATCCTTTTGCACGTCAGTCTGAAATTCTTCGCAACTGTAGAACCTTCTACTACATTCTGTAATACCCCCCTGGAAGATGCAGAATAGATATCCACTATTCCCATCTTGGAGAGGAGAGTGAGAAGTGCATAGGAAGGTAAGGCCTTAGTAAGGATGTCGACAAGTTGCAAGTGAGAGGCGACATGAGCTGTAGTGATCAAGCCTTGTTGGATAAGGTCCTGAACCAAGTGACAGTCGAACTCAATGTGCTTCGTGCGTTCGTGGAACGCTGGGTTGGCTGCAATGTGGAGAGTGGCTTGATTGTCTCAAAAGAGAGTAGCAGCTGCTGGATGAGGAACTTGCAAATCAGTGAGAAGATAACAAATCCAGGTGAGCTCAGAGCATGTAGTAGCCATTGCCCTGTACTTAGCCTCAGCTGAGGAACGAGAAACAACCGACTATTTCTTCGACTTCCAGGAAATCAAAGAGGAGCCTAAAAAAAATGCAAAAACCAGTGACTGATTTGCGGGTGTTGGGACAAGCACCCCAATTAGAATTGTAGTAGGCATTGAGACGACAAGAGGAGGAGGAAGGGAAGAGAATCCCTTGAGCAGGAGCAACACGAATGTAGCAGAGGACCCTATGGGTAGCTGCTAAATGGGTGTTGGTAGGCTGGTCCATAAACTTACTGAGGATCTGAATACTATAACTCAAGTCAGGCCAAGTGATAGTAAGGTATAGGAGACAACCAATGAGATGCCTATAAACTGTGGGATCAGAGAGAGATATGCCATCAGTTTAGCTCAAGTATGTATTCTGTTCCATGGGCAGTTTGAGGGGCTTAGAGCTAAGAGTACCCATGTCAGCCAATATGTCTGGGGCATATATGCACTGGCAGATATGTATACCAGAAGGAGATCGAGCAACCTCAATACCCAGAAAGTAACGCACAGAACCTAAGTCTTTAATGAGAAATTGAGCATGTAAGAAAGATTTGAGAGAGGTGATGGTGTCAAGGGACGTGCTTGCAACAATAACATAATCAACGTAGACGAGCAAGGCAGTAAAAGAATGGGCAGAGTGCATAGTGAAGAGACTATAATCAACCTTGCTCTGAGTAAAGCCATAGTGAATTAAGGAGGAAGAAAACTTAGCATACCACTACTGGGATGCTTGTTTGAACCTATAGAGACTTTTCAAAAGTCGACAAACTTGGTGAGAACCACCACATTGATAACCAGGGGGCTTGTGCATATAGATTTCCTCTTGTAGATCTCCATGCAAGAAAGCATTATTAACATCAAATTGATGTAAAATTCAACTTGTAATGGCAGCAAATGATAAGAGACACTTGACAGTCACCATTTTGGCATAGAGTAAGAAAATTTCATGGTAGTCAATGCCCTCTTGTTGTGTGTAGCCCTTGGCCACCAACCGAGCTTTGTACCTCTCAAAAGAACCATTTGAATGGTACTTAATTTTGAACATATATTTGCAACCAATGGTTTCCTTCCTAGGTGGTAAATCTGGAGTGTCCTGTTGGGAAAAACTATGATTCCCTGATTGCGGAATACCGTGAGAAACGATAGAAAGAAGAGCAAGACAGAGGACACAGAGATTTACGTGGTTCCCTCTAGGTGAGGTACGTCAACCAGGTTACAGAGGTTGTTGTATTAATGAAGAAGTTACAAGGAGAGAAACGGCGCAAAAAGACAAGCTTTTTAACATGAACAACATTATTAAACCCTAAACCCTAAGCGCCAAATATATAGGCTTTGAGACACCGCCTTTCTAAACGCAGGGCTTGAAGAGTAGCCGGGCTTGCCGAGTCTACCAAACACGTGCCCTGTCATCCCGGGCATGCCGAGCCTACTAGGCCTATCCCCGATCATCCCGGACATTCATCTACCGAGGTCTCCGCACCTCAGGTTTACCGAGGTATCCGCATCTCGGCTTAGCTATTGATCGAGGTCTCCGCACCTCGGCTTTGCTATCAACCGAGGTCTCCGCACCTCGGTTTGTGCTATGGACCAGGCTCCACAGCTTAACAATCTCCCACTTGGAGTCTGGACCGAAGCACCATCCTTTCCATCCTTCTCATGCTCCTGTCTCTACCCCTCTGCAACTCTTTCCCTTGTCCTCAAGCTTGAAGACCAACTGAAGCTGCGCACAACTTCAGTTTCTCAACTGTTACAGATTTGGTTAACATATCTGCTGGGTTCTCCTTTCCACATATCTTCTTGAGTGTCAACTGTTCATCTTCAAGAAGAGAGCGAATAAAATGATACGTCAACTGGATATGCTTTGTCCTCAAATGATATGCCGGATTCTTTGCAAGAAAAATAGCACTCTAACTGTCACTGTGTAGAATGCCCCTTTCATTCTTCTGACCCAACTCATCCAAGAAGCCTTGTAACCAAACCATCTCCTTTCCAGCTTCTGTCACGGCTACATACTCAGCTTCCGTTGTGGAAAGGGCAACAATCTTCTGCAGCTTTGAAGTCCAACAAATAGTTGTACCACCAAGGGTATACACAAACCCGGTAGTACTCCTCTTACTTTCAATATCACTTGCTAAATCGACATCCACGTAACCCTGCAGCTCTAAGCCTCCTGCTGTGAAGCAAATAGTTGTCTCTGATGAGCCCTTTAAATACCTCAGGATCCATTTGACTGCTTCCCAATGCTGTTTCCCGGGGTTACTCATGTATCTATTCACAACTCCCACTGCATGGGCAATGTCTGGTCTTGTATAGACCATAGCATACATTAAGCTGCCGATTGTCCGAGGTGTATGGGACTTTCCTCATATGGCTCTTCTCTTCTTTTGTCTTAGGTGGCTGGTCTTTGGTTAGTCTGAAATGACTACCTAAGGGTGTGCTCACAGATTTAGCTTCATCCATGCTAAATCTACTGATGAACTTCTTCACATACTCTGCCTGTGAAAGTTTCAGTCTCCCATTAGCCCTGTCCCTGCTGATTCTCATCCCGCACCCAAATCCTTCATGGAAAACTGCTCAGACAGTTGCCTCTTGAGGTTGCTAATCTTCTTCATGCTGGAGCCTGCCACAAGCATGTCATCTACATATAGCAACAGGATGATATAAGAGTTATTAAAACTCTTCACATAGCAACAGTGGTTTGCATTGCACCTAGTGAACCTGGTACTACACATGAAGCTATCAAACTTCTTGTACCATTGTCTTGGAGCTTGTTTTAGGCCATACAAGCTCTTCCTCAGTTTGCATACCATATTCTCTTTCCCCGGCACTGAGAACCCTTGTGGCTGATGCATGTAAATTTCCTCCTCCAAATCACCATGAAGGAATGTCGTCTTCACATCTAACTGTTCAAGATATAGGTTCTTGGCTGCCACCACTGCAAGGACCATTCTGATGGTTGTCATCTTCACCACCGGAGAGAATATGTCAGTGTAATCAATGCCTTCCTTTTGCTGGAATCCTTTTACTACCAGCCGGCCTTGTAGCGCTTGCTACCATCATTCTCACCCTTTATCCGGTACACCCACTTGTTATGCAAAGCCTTCTTTCTAGTGGGTAGTTTGGTCAACTCCTATGTCTTGTTAGTCATCAATGAGTCTATCTCATCCTTCATGGCTAACTCCCACTTAATTGAAGTCTCAATCTGTAAGGCTTCATCATAAGTCTTTGGCTCTCCAGCATTAGTCAACAAAATGTAAAACAGGGAGGGTGAAAACCGTTGTGGAGATCTCCTGTTTCTGGAGGACCTTCAGACAACAGTTGGAGGTGTAGTTTGTTCAACCTGCAGCTGTGGGTCTGCATCTTCTTGATCCTCATTCTGAGTATTATCGTCGGTACTTCATCTGAGTTGACATACTCAGACTCATTCAGCTTCGACTCTTCAACATCAGGATCTGAATTTGTAACATTAGATCCTACTCTTGACCTATCTTTGTACACATCCTGCTCATTAAAAATCACATTGCGACTTCTAATAATTTTCTGGTTTTGATCATCCCAAAACCTATAGCCGAACTCCTCATCTCCATAGCCAATGAAGAAACACTCTTAGACTCAGCATCAAGTTTATTTCTAGCATCAGACTCAACATGGATGTATGAAACACAGCCAAAGACTTTCAAGTGCGAAAGGTTTACCTCTTTTCCGCTCCATACTTCTTTTGGCAATCTGTAATTCAGGGGGCCTGACGGCCCTCGATTGATGAGATAAGCAGCCATGCTCACTGCATCTGCCCAGAAGGTTTTTGGTAGCCCAGAGTGCAGCCTCATACTTCTTGCACGCTCACAGAAAGTTCTGTTCATGCGCTCAGCCACACCATTTTGCTGTGGTGTCCCAGGAATAGTTTTCTCCATTCTAATCCCATTTTCAGCACAATACTCCTTGAACTCCTTATCTGTATATTCTCCTCCATTGTCTGATCTCAGACACTTCAACTTCAGACCTGTTTCTGTTTCTACCATGGCTTTCCATTTCTTGAAACAAATAAATACATCAGATTTATTTTTCAAGAAATAAACCCATACCTTTCTGCTTGCATCATCAATAAAGGTGATGTAGTATCGTGAGCCTCCAAGGGAAGAAACAGGGGAAGGTCCCCACAAGTCTGTATGCACCAACTCTAGCCTTTCAGACTTCGGTGTCCTGCCAACCTTCATGAAACTGACCTTTTTTTGCTTTCCCAGAATATAGTTTTCACACAAATCAATCTTGGCTGATTTCAGGTCTGGTAGTTTCCCTTTTGACAGAAGTATTTTCATCCCTTTCTCGCTCATGTGACCGAGCCTGCAATGCCACAGAACTGTATCAGCTCTTACATCTTTACTCGCATATGCAATAGTAACAGTATCCCCTTTACTAGTGGTCATGTAAAGGGTGCCAATCTTTGCTCCACGAGCCACGGTCCGGGCTCCTGTGCTGACCTTCCACTTCCCTCCATGGAAGTTAATTACATGCCTTTCATCATCAAGCTATCCCACCGAGATCAGATCTTTCTTTAGCTCTGGAATGTATCGAACTTTCTTCAACTTCCATACCGAATCTGTGTGTACCCTAATGCAAACATCGCCCATGTCCATGATATCTAATGGTGTGCCATTAGCCAGATACACCTTCTCGAAATCTCCAGCAACATAGTTCTCCAAGATTTTGCGCCTTGATGTCGTATGAAAGGAAGCTCTTGAATCCAATACCCAAGAGTCAATGGGACAGTATACCAAGAGGAGTAGGGCATCTTCCACTACATTCGCAGCGTCGTTCTGTTTCTCCTTTTCAGTTCCCAGCAATTCTTCTTCAAGTGACCTGTCTTGCCACAGTTCCAACACTTTGACTGTTGACCCGACCTCGAATTGCTTCTACCCCCTTTCTTGGATTTTGACCTCCCACGGCCAGGGTTCTTCTCACGATCTCTACCTCTCGTTTCAAGGTTTAGAGCAGCACCCGAGACAGAGGCCTCACCAGAATCTCTTCTTCGAACCTCCTCACCCAGAACAAGATCTCTGATATCTTCGTACCTAAGTTTATTTTTCCTGGCGGAATTGCTCATTGCCGTCCTCATTCCCTCCCAATTATTTGGCAAAGACGCCAATACAATCAGCGCACGGATCTCATCATCAAAATCGATCGCCACAGAAGACAACTGATTCGTGATTGTATTGAACTCATTGAGATGCTGCGCAACAGAGGTACCTTTTGCCATCTTCAGGTGAAAAAGCTTCTTCATTAGGTGCACCTTGTTGTTAGCAGACGATTTTTCATACATGCCTGCCAAAGTTGCCATTAGACCTACCGTGGTCTTTTCCTTCACAACGTTGTGCGCTACTGACCTCGATAGAGTAAGTCAGACAACACCAAGCACCTGTCGGTCAAGCAGGGCCCATGTGTCGTCCTCCATGTCTTTTGGTTTCTCCCCCAATAGGGGCAGATGTAACTTTCTGCCATACAAATAGTGTTCAATCTGTATCTTCCAGTAACCAAAATCTGTGCCGTCAAACTTCTCAATACATATCTTTTCTTCTTTCGACATTGCTTCTACCCCGAACAAATAGCTCTGATACCAATTGTTGGGAAAAACTACGATTCCCTATTGTGGAATACCGTGAGAAACGATAGAAAGAAGAGCAAGACAGAGGACACAGAGATTTACGTGGTTCCCTCTAGGTGAGGTACGTCCACCAGGTTACAGAGGTTGTTGTATTAATGAAGAAGTTACAAGGAGAGAAACGGTGCAAAAAGACAAGCTTTTTAACATGAACAACATTATTAAACCCTAAACCCTAAGCGCCAAATATATAGGCTTTGAGATACCGAAGAGTAGCCGGGTGTGCCGAGTCTACCAGACACGTGCCCTATCATCCTGGGCATGCTGAGTCTACCAGACTTGTGCCCTGTCATCCCGGGCATGCCAAGCCTACTAGGCTTGTCCCCGATCATCCCGGGCATTCATCTACCGAGGTCTCCGCACATCGGTTTAGCTATTGATTGAGGTCTCTACACCTCAGCTTTGCTATCAACCGAGGTCTCCGCATCTTGGTTTGTGCTATGGACCAGGCTCCACAGCTTAACATGTCCAAGTGTGGTTAGCCTCCAAAGCTAATAGTTCAGCTTCAATAGCTTGACACCAACAGGGATCACGGGATGCTTATTTGAAATTGGTAGGTTCACTGTTGTTAGAAATAGATGAAGAAAAAGCCATATAGGATGGAGATAAGCAGTGATAGGAAAGAGAAGTAGCTAAAGGATAAGCTTTACCTGATTGTTGGTCCTTGAACTTGTCCGGGTTTGGGATAGAGTGAGAGAGCAGAGTCTAATTGCAAAAGTAATCTTTGAGATGCTTTGGTGGCTGTTTATGTTGAAGAGATCTGCGAACGGGTAAAGGAGGTGAGGAATAATTAGAAAGAGGTGTAAGAGGAGTAAGGGTAGGTGCTGGAGAAGTAAAAGGAAGATTGGAAGAGATGGAAAGAGGTGAAGAAACAGAGGTAGGCGTAGTTGGAGTAAGATGGGGTGATGGAGGGATAATAGGAGAAAAGAGGTCAGAAGATAAAGGTGAGGAAAAAGTAGGACGAAAATAAGGCACGGGTGTAGAGTTGAAAAGAGAGGATTGTGATGGAGGTGACAAAACCGAAGCAGAGTGACAAAATGGGAAGATGTGCTCAGGGAAAGTGACGTCTCTAGAAAGAAAAATAGCATGGGAATCAAGATCCAACAATTTATACCCTTTGACCCCAAAAGGATATCCTATAAAAACACATCTATCCTTTGGATCAAATTTTTTACGACTGTGGGATAAAGTAGTGGCAAAACAGAAACAGCGAAATACTCTAAGGTGACCATATTTGGGCTTGGTTTTAAAAAGAAGTTCGAAGGGAGTTCTATTTTCCAAAACAGGTGTGGGGGTTTGATTGATGAGATAAATCGCGGTTAGGATACAAACGGACCAATATTGTAGGGGAAGGTTGGCTCAAGAATTTCATAATCCTACATGCCAAGTGGCATGGGAGATTATTGAAACGTAAATTATAGTTAAAAAAAAGAAATATATATACACGTAGTCTAAATACTAATTAATTTATTACACATGCAATTTTGAAATGTAGTTAAAATTTGAGTAAAAAGTATTAGTATTTGTGTATGATTTTTTACAATTTTGAATATTCGTTTTGTGAATTTTGTTGAATTATTGTATAAATACTTTTACAAATGAACATGCCCTAATTGTCTTCTTTGTGGCCTCTATGATATAAAGAAGTTTTGAGAAAGATAGGGAAAAAAACAATTCTTCGACATTCTTAAACAATGTTTTTCTTTACTAAAACATTAATATAGAACACGATCTTTAATGTGGAGAAGCCTGAAAGAGTTTTTATTTTTTTCCCTAAAGGGATACAATTTTAATACGTGAGAGTAAAAATTTGTAATTGATAGATACCTTTTGTTTTATGTTTTTCTGTGGAGAATTGATTTTAATAATGTGAAAGATTTCTTCATATATACGGGACTCTGCCCGCGGGAGTGCACTTCTTCCGTCCCTGTGCTATATTTCAGTGAAAATCGAGATGTCCATAAATTTTCATTCTATAACGTGTAAAGTAATTAGTGGAAGGTAATTTACATAAAACGTGGTGTTTGAGTTCATTGATTTGTATGTAGTTGATGAACCCGAAATTCCCGGCTCTCTCAACTTTCGATGGGCTGTCGGTAATGCGCAACGAAGAACGATACCCTGCACAGAACCAAGTTCGGAACGGAGCTCCCAGGGGCTCCTCGAATGAATAAGTTAGAGTCCGGGTTTCAAGAGTAAGGATGTATAAGAATTTTAAGTTTTTTGATAGAATTGTGAATATTAATGTAGATTGAAGTTTTATAGGTTTTTGTGTAAAAATTGGTGAAAAGTTTTAAAGATATTCAATTTTTATTGGAGTTTGTAAAAAAGTGGAGAGAGAGATGATTTGATATAATCATAAATATTTGATTTTTGCTTCTTTTTTTATGGTTTATTTGGTTTCAAATTTTGAGAAACTGTGTTGCATGAGACAATGGAGAGTTTAGGCGATTGTTTGGGTTGATTTGATAGGTGTTTGTAGGATTGTGAAACCGATTTTTATGGCCGAGTCAACAAAGTCATGAACTGTTTTCATTTACAGCGTTCAAAGTGGACTATTACCGTTTGGGTGCATATTAGTTATCTGTAGTGTTTTGGTGATACCATTTGGATGGTAAAACCAAACGATTCGTTTTAAGATATACCATTCGAACACGCAGTTATTTTGTTCGAACGGTATTTAAACTCCGCATTTTATAATATATTAATCGGACGTCTGGTTACTTTGTTTGAAAGGTTTTTAAACTCTGCATTTTAGGATATACCATTCGAACGCAAACCTAGTGCGTTCGCATGGTATGACCAAAACTATATGTTTTGTACATATCCGTCCATATCGTTTGATATTGTTCTTACTTCATTCAATATTGTTCTAACCTGTTCTAACTTTGTTGCAGATTTAGAAAATATCGAAGTGATCAAGATTTTGTCTTTAAAATCTCACACCAATCCAAGAAGGATGATCTTCAAGATGAGATAGAATGTTATTGGCTTTGAGAGGGAGAGTTTAATTTAAATGTTCGAGTCTTCTTAAATGAACTTCCTTTGTCTCCTTTTATACTTAGAGAATTTTTTCTAGCTATTACAGGTGCATCAAATGCAAAACTAGCCATTTAAAGTTTTAAATTTTGAGATGTCTGAAAGTTTTCCCACCGAGTGTCGACACTTTGTGTCCATGTTGTTAACTATATCAACAGTAAGATTTCAATTTTCTCTTTCTCACTAAAGAGTAATAGTCAACCAGTCTCGACTTTTACTTTCAACATCTTTAAGATTTGATTTTGACCTTCAAAGTTTTGACTTTTCAGCATATAGTCGACACCCTTTTCAACTTTGACTTTCTACCCCCTAAGTTTGACTTTGACTTTTTTGGCTTGAGTTTCGGAGCATGTAATCAACTCCTTTAGACATTTAGTCGACTATATAAACATAGATTTTTACAGATTGAGCCTTTTGACTTTGAAAAAATTTGAGCTTTTACATGTACCTACTCAAATTAATCTTGATAAATGAATAAAATAACATCAGATTTTGTGATATTTATCAAGATTCATAATGTTCAAAGATATCGCATTAAACATAAACTTTGACTCTTTAAGAATCTCTTAAAAAAATATTATATAATTTATTATCATCAAAATCAAATATAATATGGTTAAACTTACGTCTCAAAGTTATGATAGTCCAACCTTAAAACTGAGTTATTTATAGCCTCTACTAAAAATCTTAGAGAGAACTTATGACGTGGGATTCTAAGGGATTCCAATTCTTAAATGTAAGATTAACTTTAAAAACATTCTAAAATAGGCCTTTATAATATATAAAATATGATTTATGAGCTTCTACAAATTGTAATAATGTCTATCAACACATTACAACTTAATCTTGAGAAATTGAGAGTTAACATTCAAGCTCCTCACGTGCAATCAATTACAAACCATCCATTCACCATTAATTCTATATTCTACATGAGCCACTAAGGTTAAAATACAATCGCGTTAAACAAGTCTAGCTCATCTAATTTTTTATTTTAATTTATAACTCTGTTGAACATCATAAGATATTTTTTTAAAATTATAATATCAAATTTCATATACATTAAAATATGTTTAAAAATATCACAGGCTGTCTTTTTTAGTACAAAAATATGGAATTAGCTTAAGATACTATCTCAATTAAGGACTAACATGAATTCGATGTTAACTATTTATACGCATGGCATATTACACACACAATACAATCATGTCTGTGTATTTAATCTTAAACAGATTATCAACACTTGACACAATAAGAATATATATGCACACACTACAACAAAAATTGGTTTTTGGGAGGGATTTTTCTTTCCCAAAAAATTCAAATTCCGTCCCAAAAATTTTTTTGTGACAGAATCCGTCCGTCACGCCAAATGTTCCAACAAACTAGTTACAAAAGGTTTTTTTGTGACAAAAATTTTGTTCCGTCCCAAAAAGTACCCTTTCGAGATGGGAAGGCTTCTGTCCCAAAATAAACTAATCGTTCACACCCTTTAAAACAGACAACGGAGGATTGTGCTCGAATGTCTTCCGACAAAATATAAATCTGTTCGATAAGGAAAATTAACGTTTGAACCATTATAAAAATCTTACATTCGATTTTTCAAAGATTGTTCCAATGTTGTCAAATGGAATGTTCGTAACAGTTCTTAATGCATTACAACGGTTCACGTTGTAAAACATTTGGACGGTTTCGGATGTGAAGGGAAAAACTTTCGAACCGTTTTTGCAACTTTCCAACAAATATTGTTAAATCCATTCGATATACCAATCGAGGAATAAAAAAATAGTTGTTTGAACATAGTACGAACAGAAATTTCAAAACATTCGAATAGATTTTGAACATAGGGAGGCACATTGTCTTTTGAAAGCTAAAATTAATATTGGAACAGATTTTTTTCTATTTTTTAAATTAAAAAATTGCTAGAAAATTATTAAAAAGATATAAAATATCAAATTTATTGAAAAAATGTACAATTAAATAATTAATCACAATATTTGAAACAATTAAATATAATACGCAATAAAAAATAAGGGGTAAAGTCATAGATAACCCCGTAAGTATGAGCAAAAATCAAATTGGTACCCTAATTATCAATTCGGCGATTTGAGACCTTAACTTTTGAAAATCATCAATTCACGCCCCCGGTCCAAATTAGGCGTTAAGTTTGACGGAAAATCGTGCAAAATGACTGAAATGCCCCTCCAAGACTAAATTTTAAAAAATAAATAAAAGTAATAAAAATTAAGAAATAAATTAAAAATAAATAGATTATTGAATTTTTTTTTTTAAATGTCATTTTTTATTTTTTATTAATTTTTTTTAGTAATTTATCTTGGAGGGGCATTTTGGTCATTTTGCATGATTTTCCTTCGTATTTAACGCCTATTTTAGACTTGGGGCGTGAATTGATGATTTTTAAAAGTTATGGGTCTCAAATCGCCGAATTGATAATTAGGGGTACCGATTTGATTTTTGCTCATACTTATGGGGCTAACTATGACTTTACCCATAAAAATAATAATCTATCTTGGCTGTCACAGTGGGTATAAACTGCTTCAAGACTTTTTCCAACTCCGCGTACATCCTTGTCTTCCTCAATAATAAATATAACACTTAAATAATTGACAAAAATAATCTTTAAAAAAAATTCAGGTGATTGAAAAATATATATAACTTACCTATACATGTACTTGATGTCGTTTTCGGTGAAGGTGATCCATTCTCAGCGTTGGAAAAGTTAAGGCCCCAGACAAGGCTAATACAGGTGAAGGATTATATTTAACATGTCTACACCGATCGTACATATTGTTCTCGTTTGAACACATTCAAAACATTTTTTTTTTTGTTAGGAAAATTAGAAGTTTTGCATTATGCATGACAAATCTAAATTTGAGGAGTTGGGACTCGAATGAATTTGCATCACTGTAACAATATTAACATTCACAAGAAAATAATGGAGAGAATAACAAAAACTGATATAACATTTTTCAAACTAGCATATTTAATTGTGCGAAAAGAAATAGAGAGCAATAACTCTAGTTAGTAGGGCCGGACTTCTGAAAACCTTTTGGCCACACATCAGAACTACAAAGCAGTTTTTGCATGTTCTAGTTTGGAAGGAAGCAAATTTGATGCCATTAGTTTTCAAACAACGTTCTAACGGTAATTCAAAAAATGTTCAAATGTTTTTTAGATAATGATACAGCGTCGTTTTTCTTGCTTTTTATCATTCGAACAATAAATTATTATGTTCGAACGGTTTTCTCAATAAATTAAACACAATGTAATTATTACTTAAATGATATGTAATTAAATTATAAGCACACTTTTATTAACTATAGATGTATTATAGCACATGTGTAGGAGTATGCAAATGTTTTTAGTACTTAATTATGTATAAGTATAATAAACATAATATATTTATCTATGTAAGTATGATAGTTCATGGATAAGGGTGTTAAGTGTTAAGTATTAAGTATTAAGTATAAAAACTTTATTTGTATTTAACGATGTCTAAATAATTACAAACACATGTAAGTATCATAACACATGTATGAGAGTAGGAAAATTCTATTACTATTAAGAGTTGATGTGTCACTATCGTTGTAAGTATTATAGTACATGTATGAAAATCTCATTACTACATAATGATGTACGTAACAAATTACATGCATAATGTTATTTAAACATGTACGTATTGCAACACATGTATGGGAGTATCAAAATATTATTAATACTTAACAATATATAAGTATAATAAACGGAATGTAAAATATAACACGTAAGTATATTTGAGCATGCAAAGCTTACTAGTACCAATAGTAGTATGCGATTATATGTGTAACAAAGCATACAATTATATGTTATTATAAGTATAAGATACTATTAAATATAAATATACAGTGTACTATATATTTAAATAATATGTATAAAGTACAATTAAATAATATGCAAGTGTAAATATTTGATTTTGATATATTTTATCCCTTTTATATTTTTAATTTCATTTTATTATTTGATTTGATTTACTGTATGCTTATTCTAACATTCACCAGAATATCGTTCGAACATCAATAAGTAACTGTTCAAATTTTTTATCTATGCTAAAACGACAGCGTATATATAGCCGTCCATTCTAACAATTTATAGTGTTAGAATGGAAAATTAATTTTTAGATTTCTTAATATGATAATAATTTTATGTGATATTAATTTTATATGATAAATTTCTTTTATTATTTCTCTTCATTTTATCATTAGTTTGTATGATAATAATTTTATCATATTATTACAATATTTCCTATTGTTTCATGTGATTTCCTTTTTAATCATAATTTCATTACCAAATAAAAATATACATAAAACAAAAAATAAATTAGATCATCAAGCACAAATATTATCATATGTATAGACATAACTGAAAAAAACATAAATACATGACAAACAACTATAAAAAAAAAACTATCAGGCGTTCTTCATCTCCTTCATCAAGTCTTCCTCGACATCATCTATCCTCTGCTTGATGTCTTCCCAGTCGTTCTCCTGAGCCTTCTTCAATTCCAACTGTCTCGACATAATCTCATTGAGTCTCTCCTTTATAGCTGCCACATTGGTGATAACGGGAGCGACGACCTTCTCCAAGGCGCCTATAATGTGGCGTTCCATCTCCTCCACAGCCTAGGCCAGACCACCCTGGCACCACGAGCAGCTTCTGGACACTATGACCCTAATCCATGTGCACATGAATAACAAGAAGTCACATTGTTGATGGGGCCGAGTTGCATCGATGTCGGCTCATGATGTCTAACTGCTATCTCAGCATCTAGCATCAAGTGGGTCAACATCACCCCATATGGCAGACCCTCTCTGCTCGTCGATTGAGCCTCGGTCCTAATGGTCTGGAACACGAAGAAAGGGAGGTTGATCGGCTCCAGACGCGCCACCATCAATGTGACTAGTTCACGCTGGGCTGTGCACTCCACGTGATGTTGTCGCGGAAGAATATTGTGGCTGAAGATGAGGTGGAACATCCGCCAAAAGCCCGGTAGAGAGTTTTGCGAAACCCATGACTGGACCAAGTACTACTTCTCTCCAATCATCAGTCTAAATATCTCGTTAGCCCACAAAGTCGCAGAAGGCTCCACAGCAAGATAGGCATCCATTCGCCTCGAAATATATAAGTACATAGAGAGGATGTCGGGGGGGGGGGGTATCTTGATCGGAACTCCCCGTATGAGGGCTCCCACTCATCCTCGTTAGTGTCCACCTCTTGCAGTGCCGCATATTACTCTTGGACCAAAAATGTGTACGGCAGGCTAGTCCAAGAGAGCACATGCTCTCTTCCATGAGCTCTTAAATATAAGCAATTGCCTCTCCGCTATAGTTACAGCTTGTGTAGAAGAAGAGGAAGAAGCTCAAGAATGTTTTTCCATTTTAAGTTAATTTGAAAAAAAAACCTCGTTAGAACAATACATAACACCACAGAATGAAACAAATATTACGTTCAAACGTATATAGAATAGAAAATTAAAACATCGAACGAAAAAATTAAAGCATCAAATAGCATCATCGAACTTGAAATAACACAAACCATTGAACGGACATTAATTATTGAACGAAAAAAACAAACCATCGAACGAACACTAATATGTAACCATCGAACGAACATCAAGCGGAAAATAAACAATCGAACGGGTAAATTCAGCCCTTCGAACGACAATGCCTACACACACCATTTACACACTATCGCTCGAACGACAAAACGTATCGTTCAAACTCCCCAAATCTATACTTTTCTACGTCCAAAAAAAAAATCATAAACTAACTACAAACACAAATTAATCAACATGAACGATATTTTGCAAGTTTATTATGTGACACCCTTCATCTTTTAAACTCCTTTTGAGACTCTAATGACAAGTTTTTCCTTTAATGTTTTTGGTAATTTTGATTCATTTCCTTTGATATTTTTATTTTGTTAAAATTCATGCTTTTAGTACTTTACCTAGTATTACATTTTAATTAATTGATTGTTATTTAAGTATGTGATTATTTTCCTTGATTTTGATCCTTGAGTTAATAGTAATATTTTTAATTTTACTACAAGCATTTAACTTATTTAACTTGATTAAATTTTCATAGCTCTTTAAATTCACTTTGGTTAATTTCTTGCTTATGGCCGAATTTTTCCATGAGAATTTCTTGTGTTAAAAATGTGATTTTCAATTCTATGATCTAATAATTTCTTCTCTTGTATTATTGTGATACTTTTTTGGCCTAGAATAATTTTAATTATTCCATTTACTTGATTAAATGAGTTTAAATGTTAAATTCCTTAATTGTATTGCATAATTACTTGTATTGGGCTTAGGCTGCTTTGGCTTTGGACTTGGGCTTGGAAACCTCATTGTGCTGAACCCCACAAGGCTTAGGAGGCCCAAATGGCCACTCAACCCACTTGGCCAGCACATCAATGCCATATCTTCTCTTGGGAGACAAAATCTCACCTTTTTGCCAAGTGTAAAAACTTACCTTACCATAAAAGAGGCTACCCAATTGTGAAGATTGCTTGTACTTGTTAACTCCACCTAATGATTGCACCCCTAGTTAATTTAGCATGCCCTTAGGAAAGTATGTAATACGGCAAGAAAAGAAAAAAAAAGTAGAGACCCTATTTAAGGGAAAGTGGCTCACGGCAAGGGCCATTGTGTGAGTCTTAGAGAGAGAAAGTGAGAGAGGAAGAGAGAAAGAGAGAGAAGGAGAAGAGAATACAGAAAAGAGAAGGAAAAATGAGAGAAAAAGAAGGAAGATCAGGCCAAGAGAAGAGAAAATTAAGGAAGAAGAAAAAGAAAGGGGAAAAAAGCTAGTGGAGGTAAGGGCTAGTTTTCATGCATTTTGAGTTGGGGTAAAGCATTTTCTTGCCCATATTACTTGATGTTTGAATCAAGACCATGATCTATATGTTTGATGCAAGAAAAATAAGCATAAACCTAGGTTGTGACATGAGATTTTATGCTGGGAATGGTTGCATGTAGAAATCATTTGGTTTTCCTCGATTATTTTGCAGGATAAGATTTGTGTAAACTTTGTTTGTTCAAGAGAATATTGGGTGGTGTTGTAGGCCACATCAGTGGCTAAATATTGACTTTTAAGGATGGGAGGCGACAGGTTGGCCAGTGAAGTTGCTGGATGTACTGCATGTGTATTTTCTTGATTGATGATGTATGTTTCATGTCCTTTATGCAAAAATATGCAATATGGACAACTTGGTGATGGCCAAATGGCAAGGATAAGGTTTGTGATGAAAAGATGGCAAGGCAAGGTCTTGATAAGGCACCTAAGAGCTCAAACACGAGTTTTTGTACTCTTAAGTTAAAACTGTTATGAAATAAGTGCACATATGTGGATTGCTTAAATTATTTTAGTTGTTCTTATTTTTCTCACCAATATCTTGCATTATATGCATTCTGTAACTTCTTTTATATGTGTATGATGGGTAAATCTTTGAGAAAGAATGGTTACGTATAAGATCCATAACATGCAAGAATATCAGTTAGGGTTTTTATCAAAAAGTGGTCAATATTCCCTTTGAATTTTTGCATGAAACTTTCCAGATAGGTTATATAAGTACTTAGGAAGTCTCTGTAAAAATTTCGGCCAAAAATGATGTAAAGAATGGTCGAAAATGCCCCTAGAGATCTCTAGAGCATGAAAAATGGAAGAGGGAACCAAAATTTGGGCTCAATCCGAAATGGTTTAGGGGCTTAAATCACAAAGCCCATTAAGAAACCTAAATGGACTTCAGGCCCAATACCTACAAATGAACTTAGTAGACTTTAAAACTTTAAAGACAAACCCAATAGGGCCCTAGAGGCCCAAACCCGTGCTCTTTAATGAAGGATTAATAAATATTTCTTCCATGTTTATTGAATAAGAGAATTTTAATAAAATGAAAAAGGGATATTAATTACAACCATTGAGATATTGATGTAGACTAATGCATGGAAACTTAGGTAACTTACACATAATCAAGATAAGGAATTTAGAATAAATTATTGAGAATGCTATGCAAGCATGAAATTATGGAAATTCTTCGAGTACTTAATTTTGCCTAAGTATTGAGAATTTATGTTGATTGATTTCTTTAAATTTTACTACAATGAATGCTTGAATTCCATTATGTTCGTATTTGAGCATCTTTCGAATTCATATTAAGAGAGGGAAAACAAGTGAGAAAATACCTGAACCTACGAGGTGATTTCCGAAGTAAGGGTGAAGGTTCTAGGCACTTGGGATAGTGCAACCCCCCAACTACAGGGAGTGGGTGGGCTCCCTACACGGCATTTTTATGTTAACAAGGTCCTGGTGCAAGTGGCATGGGACAAGTCCCACTAGGAGAGAAGAGATGCACAACCCGACTCTGGGAGTGAACAGAGCAGACACTAGGAATACCTCAGAATCCAATGATGTGCAAAGTGCATACATGATCATTCCATTTATTACCTTGCAATCATTATAATACGGCTTATTGATTTTATGTTTATTGTTTCGGTACATAGTAGATGTGTATGTATGCATAGCATGTCCCCTCTCCGACCTTACTGAGTCCATATGACTCACCCCATTGCTTCTATTCTTGCTTGTCTATTAATTGTTATTACAGGACGATGAAACCATTTGAGGCCAAGGAGATTCTTGACATGGATCCCTACATCGTTATTATGAAGATCCGAGTTGGGGTCTCAGATAACCTCGAGATACCAGTGGAGCATGAGCCCTACTGGTATCTAAAGGACTTTCCCCTACCCGGCCCCATAGACTTTGGCTTGGTGGATACTCCACCCGAGCTTATTGTTCCCTATCCATCTCCCGACCCCGCTTGTGGAGGGCAATCAAGGTATGCCAGATGATGGCATAATTAATCTCACCTCGGATCCCGAGGATGAGGATTAGGGCATAAGGATGCCTTATAGTTGTACAGTTAATTATTTTTCTCTCATTTTGATGGTGGTGTTTCAAAAAATTGTATTTTGTTTTCTTGAAACACGGTTGTATAGGCTAGTTGAGCCTTTAGTGAGCTCAAATTTTTGTATCTTATAAGCCTATTCTTTTCTAGTCCTCATGAAGGACATCTTTTACCAAACCGTGTTCGTAAAGGAAAGCTTTTGTCTCTCTCTGTTATTATTTTCTTTTCTAAGTCTATTTTTTTCCTTTGGTTTCATATTATTCTCCTTAAGTTACTGAACCAGTTTAATCAAATGTTTAATAAGGTTGCCTAAGAGATTGCAAACTACCTCGACACAATTCTTTATACAATTTTGCAAATGACGCTTAAACCTTTTTATTTGTTGACGAAGTTTTATTCCGTAGGACATTTTTAAGGACTTCCTTACAAAACATACCAAATTTTATTTACAAGTCTTCCGCTAATTAAATTCAAGGGCATATAAGAGAACCTTAGGAGATTCTATCGTGTTGTAATCCCCACTTGTGTGCATGCGATTACTATACGAGAGTCTAGGAAGCAAGTACAAGCACGGGGTGTGACATATTAACATATTCAAATCCAAATACAATACGCAAAATCAAACCAAAAAAGCTTAGAAAAACACATTTTAATTTGTTAAAATACATTACAAAACGTACCTGGAGTGTGTAGGACTAGAAAGGATGAAATCCACAGACTAAAAATGACAATAGAGATTGAGAGAGTTTGAGAGATTTTGGGAGAGGTACATGAGAATGTGTGGAAATGAGGCTCGGAGGTGTAAAATTCGAATGATTGTTCGAACGATTACAAAATAAACCATTAAAAACTGTTCGTTAACCAACATTTCATTTCCCAACTGTGAATAAATCGTTGGAATGGATACCACTTCACGTTCGAACGATATTAAAAAATGATAAAATTGATGATGATTGGACTTGCATTTATTGCGGTAGCTAGAAAAGTGGCGTTCGAAAGCATTCGAACAAGTGTAGGTTTTTCGGGACGCAAACCGTTGTCCCAAAAAGATTATGTAGGGTTCGAAGGGCTTAATTTAAGAATGAACGCGAGTTTCTACGTTTTGATATTTTCGTTGAAGTTCGAATGATCGGTTTCATTTCAAATGGGTGTCGAAATTGGCATTAGAACGTTTATGTGTTTGTTCAAAGTTTTGGGAAAGAATGCCCTATCGTTTGAATTGATAATTTCAAGTTCGAACGTGAGTATCGGGACGGACGAATTTGTTCCTAAAACGACTTTTTTTTTTTCATTTGGGAAGGAATGTTTCCATCCCAAAAAATCAACTTTTTTTTTTTGGGTCGGGCAATTCTGTCCCAAAAAAAATAAAAAACCGTCACAAAAAGTTTTTTTTAGGTCAGTTTGAATTTCCATCCAAAAAACAAAGCTTCATACTTTTTTTGGAATGGAATTCAAAATTCGTTGCTAAAGAGTACTTTTTGGGACGGATTTTTTGGCGTGCCAAAAAAATCAATCTCAAAAAGTAAAATTTGTTGTAGTGACATATATATATAATCATATATATGTATATTATATGATGTGTATAGCCTACAGATTTTTATAATTAATCTTCATACGTTACATGCATACATGTCCAATTACAAATAACGTCTATTGCATTTCTGAAAGGGAAAAGTATATATTACATATCTGTACTTTTGGCAGATTTTGTTTTAGAACTCTTCTTTTAACGTTTTGATTTCTAGACTTGTGGTAACTCTGTTTGTTTCGACTGTAGTCTGGAGATGGAAAAGACTGATGTCACCATTTTAAAACTTCGTGCTTTTATAAATGTAGTTAAGCTTAATAAATAAATCCACGTCACCTCAATTAATTTATTTAAAGAATTAAAAATATATACAACAAAAATATTTAAAACTTCATATTGAAACACTACTAGAAATTTGAATTTTAGTGATGAAATTCTTAGCATCACTAAAAGTCCTCTATTGGTGACGAACTGCTATTTTCGTCACTAAAAATTGATTTTTTTTTACGAAAATTGACTTCGTCACTAAAAGTTAATTTTTGGTGATGAAGATTTTGTTACAAAATAAAATTAAAAAAAATATTTTGTGTAACACTATGCATTTTGTTGCACTCACGATTGATCGCAGTTAGTATCCGTTTGGACAGTTGTAGCCAATGATCGTAACTGTAATAAAACGTACTGTTTATTATTTTCTGATAGATCGGTGTACTGTACTGATTGATCGATGATTTAATAAAATGCACAATTTTAGATAAGCGATCGATCACATGTTTGGATCGGTCGATCGGTTCATGAGCTGATCGATCGCCTAGATTGGCGTTGGATCGCCATTTTATTGCAACTTTAATATTTTTAATTATGTTTTTTGTTTTTATTTATTAACACATGTTTATATACAATTGTTACAGCATACATAAAATGTCTAGAGTTAAGCGTGCACACTACGATGACCGGGGCAGCTTTGTCGTCCCAACAAAGCTTACCATTGAGTCATGGCAAATGTTGCTTCGGATGCGGCCTGTGGCGAGAGAGCATCTAGTGATGCTAGCTGATTTTGATGAGCTGATGTACGAGGATCATACCTTGTACTTGTCTTCAAGTACCAGAGATTCTTGCATCAGCTCTTATAGGAAGGTTTCGCTATGGAGGGCCTGGTGAGAGAGTTCTACTGCACTATTGTTGCTGCTGGGGATGGAGATGAGCTGCAGCTGACAATGGGAGACATCTAGTTCCCATTCTCGCCAGATTTGATCGCTGATTATTTGAGATGTGAGCGGCCCTCGACCCCATGCTTCTCGACTATACCCCTTCCTGATGAGGGAAATACTTCAGAGTAGGACCTGTGGACCATTATGATGGGACAGATGTCTGCAGTTGTTGGTAGCGTCATCAAACAGAGTGAGTTCACTCTATTCTGGCAGATGATGCACTTGATCTAGACCTACAACATCGATGGTAGATATCACTCCATAGAGTGCTCGTTCCCCATAGCATAGTGCATGCTGAAGCTTGGTCAGTAGACCCGTATGGATCTCTCGTTGTACATGTATTAGCTGATCATGGACGAGGCTTGGTCGATGCATGGTAATAGCCTCCCATATGGTGTGTTTGTGATGAAGTATCTAGCGGATCAGGGTGTCCCTATCCATGATGAAAAGTTGCGTACACCGACTGGTAGCACACTAAATAAGGCCACGATGTCCAGGAGCAAAGGGTAGGGAGGTCTGGTTCAGCGGTTGGCTCGTAGAGGAGCAGCTGACTCACTTTCAAATGAGCAACGCAAAGGCTATCCCAAGTATAGGAGTTCTGTTGTGTAATAATTAGCCCAAAAGCCAGATCGTCTCCTCAGGGAAAATAGATTAATTTCAAACTTACGTAAAAAAACAAAGAGAAAATAAAAGCGTTTACCAAACACAGTTCCAATTCATATTTTTGGATTTTTAAGAGATTGTAACAAAATTAAAACAATGCAAAAAATAAACTAAGAATATAATATGCATTAAAAGTAAATGACGGAAAGTAAATAAAAATTAAATGACACAATAAATAAATGATAAAGATGATAAAGGAATGAAAATTAAAGGAAAAGGAATAAAAAAAGCAAAAGATTCTTGGATTAAATAATATTGCGTTATTACAATCCAAGATTCAAGTTAAAAGACAAAAAAAAAAAAAACAACATAATCCAAAATTGAAATAGAAATTACAAGAAATTAAATAGCAAGAAACTTAAATCTAAATCCTAATAATTGAAATACAAGACATTGAAATAATAGAGCATAAACGAAACTAATCTAAAAACTGAAAATAATGGAGAGAGAGAGTAGAGATACAGCCAAAGAGAAAACATAGGAGAATAAAGAGGAGAGAGAGTAGTGATGGGCGGCAGAGAGAGGAAATTGAGGGAGAAGAGAGAGAAGTAAAAAGAAAAGGGAAAATAAAAGGTGAGAAGGGAGAGAGAGAAGAGAGTGGCACATAAAAAAAATAAGGGAGAGAAAGTAGGGTTTTTTTTTGCAAAGAGAAAACAATGGAGGAAAAAGAAAAGAGAGAGAGAGAGAGAGAGAGAGAGAGAGAGAGAATAGTAATGGTTGGCCAGAAGAGAAAAAGAAGGGAGAGAATTGAGAAAGGAGAGGTGCAGCTGAAAAATAAAATAAAGAGTGAGAGAAATTAGGATTTGTTCGGCTAAGAGGTAAGAGAAAAAAGGAGATAAAAGATAGAGAAGACAAGGTGTGGCTAGGTTAAAATAAAGGAGAGAAAATAGGAAGAGCAAGTGTTGTGCGGCGAATAGAGAGAAAAATAAAGGAGAGATGAGAGAGAGAAAAAGTGCTACAAAATAAAAAAATAAAGAGGTAGAGAGAGATAGCAAGAGTGTGTTTGAAAAAGAAAAAAAGAGAGAATAAATAGGGAGAAGAGTCGGCCAAGGAGAGAAGAAAAGGGAGAGGGAGAGAAAATAGGGAAAAGGAGGCTAGGTTAGAAAAAGTAGTAAGGAGGATAATAAGATACTAGGTTAAAAGAAATGAGAGTGAAAAGAGAGATGGATGGCTGAGATTTAGTCTCTCATTTCTTCATAGAATTATAGCATTGCCATTAATGAATCCCTCTTGTTCTGCCATCTGTCTTAGTAGATTGCTCTTGTTGTTTGCGAGTCTAGAAAGCAATTAATTTTATCACCTTGTACAAAAATACTTAATTAGTTTATGGCATCATATGAAAAATTAAATTCATAAAATAATTACAATGCCAATAATATAGTGCAAATGATAAAAATAATGATTTTAAAATGTGTCTAGACACGGTATGACTAAAGTACAGGCAAGCTAAAGATGAGAAAATTGCATGTGCAATAAATTAAATCTAAAGTAAAAAATTCAACAATTAAATGCACAACTTAGATTTATGCCTCTTAACCATTTTTTTTAATCTAAAACCAATATTTAAAACATTAAACAATTAATATTATATTAGTTTTAGATGTACTAAACATGCAATATTCTAGGTCAATTAGCTGCCGCAACTACGTTGTCCAAGAGCACGTTGTGTGAATCTAGATGAGTTGAAGGTGTCTGGAATGAAAAGTCATTATTGTCATGTGTTCTTGCAAAGGGTTCTTTCAGTGATGATCTGAGGGTTGTTGATGGAAGACGTTGGTGGCCCAGTGACCGAATTATGTTTGTTTTTTCGAGAGTTGTGCTTCATGGAAATTGAAGATTTCTATATTGCAGAGGATATTGGAAGATATTGAGGTTATTTTATGGAAGTTGGAAATTATTTTTTCACTCGCTTTTTTTACAGTCATGATGCATTTGGCAGTTCACTTACCACGCGAAACAATGCTTGCTGGATCGGTACAGCATAGATGGATGTATCCAGTTGAACGATTAATGGGTGTCTCGAGATGGTCTATGAAAAATAAGTCACATCCTGAAGGGTCGATTGCAGAAGAGTATATTGAGGACGAGTGTTCGACATTTTATTCCCAGTACCTTCGAAAGGTCAAAACAGTGTTTAAAAACAAAGATTGGAACTACGATTGTGAAAGTGAGATGGAGGTACCAAAAAGGTCATTGGATGTGTTCACTTAGAGAATTTGATTGATAGGGGCTGCAAAAGGCCATAACATAAATCGAACAAAGTTCAAGAAAGTTTGATAGTATGTGTTGAACAATTGCAAAGACATCAGCAACTACTTAGAGTAAGTAAAATAAAATTTTTTGTTCTACTGTAATATATAGTCGTTGATTAACTTTATCGTTATAGTGAACACATGGACAAGCATTGTGTGCAAGGAGTTGGGGACATTTTATCGTATGCATGAGGAACAATTTCCGGATTGGTTCTTAGGGCAAGTAAGTATTATTGTGAAAGACATCTAATTTATATCATGTTTCTATTTTTAATGACCTAATATTTTGTTGTTGGTTCAAACATTACGTTCTCAAAATCCATGTATATCGGTTGATGAATTATATTCATTGGCACGTGGGCCTGATACACGAGTGATGCGTTATTCTGCATGTGTTGTGAACGGATGTAGATATCATACAGTTAAATTGGAAGAATGACGAAGAACTCAGAAAAGTGGTATTTTAATACTGGGTTCACATGAGGCAAATCCAATAGAATTTTACGGGAGACTTGTAGACATTTATGCCATGCATACTTGTGGGAAAATATGGTATATTTATTTAAGTGTGTTTGGTGGGACGTCGAGAATCACCATGGAATTCGTATCGACGAGAACTTTAAGAGCATAAACACTTCCCGACTGTGGTATTCAAAAGATCCATTTGTTTTAGCAAATCAAGTAAGTCAAGTGTTTTATCTAGTAGATAATATGCATGGACCTAGTTGGCCAGTCGTGCAGAAGTTGTCTGGTAGAAATGCATATGCTATTCCCAACCCAGAGCAGGACGTGAAGTTGATGTAAACGTCGAATTGGGAGTAGCCATCACGAATGAAGTGTATTAGGAGGATGATGCCATTGACTTGTTTATAGACTTCCGATAGTTTAACCTTAATCCACTACGGAGGGATGACATTACGCCAAACGTTATCCAAGCTTCTGATGCAATTGATCGGTGGAAGAAAAGATGTATAGATAGTAATGATGTTTTGGAAGGGGATGAAGCAGAATTTGAAGAAAATAGCATAGAAAGTGGGGACGAAGATTTATTTGAAAGTGATAGCAATCTACTGAGGATGAGGCATCGAACGATATCGTGCAAGAATCAGCTTCTGAATTAATAATTTCTTTCAAGTATATATTCTTAGTTCCTCGAATAATTCTGATATGTATTTACTGTTATTGTTTATTTTATCATAAATTATATGTTTTAAGGTTAGAATATTCTAACATCTGATCATTTTTTTTTTTTGTTATGTGACAGCTCGTATGGTGAAATGAAGTGTGGAGGGGAATTTTCTTCTGTTACTTCTGGATAGCTGCATGGCTCCAGGACTCAGTTGACTGTGACTCTAAGTCTGAATCCCAGTCCGAGCTCCCCATCTCCGAGTCCGCATGCTTCCATGAGTTAAGGCACACGAGCTTGTCAAAGTAGTTGTGCATGTAAGAAATTATTCTGAGTTATATTTTATTTTTTAGGTTAAACGATCGACTAACTTTGCTAATTTTATTTTATGTAACGACCTTTACTTCTAAGGGCGAGCGAGATAGGACACGTGGGGTTGGTTTGGAAATAAGTCTTGGGTCTGGGTTCAAGAAATTGTTGGTGCATATCCCAAAGGGAAAGTGTGGAGGACAGTTTGTCACTGTTGCCACCCTATCCAATAAGATTGGAATGTTGGTCTGCTCATTGATTCCAACAGCCGTTAACAAGTGGGCTGATGTTCCAGTAGAAGCGAATGAGTACATAATGGACCGAGTGTTGGTATGATTAAACTCACAAATATAATATTTTTGGTTAATCATTTCGTTTATGATTGCAATATTGTATGTTTTGGTACTTATATAGGACCACTTCGACCTTGATTACACTCAGGACATGATGACGGTGGTGGAGACTATGATGATGGCACGTCGAACGTACCACAACCGGATGCATTCGTATTTCAAGAAATTCCCGACTAAAGAGACGGCGTTGCTGAAGCTCCACCCTGATACCACGGAAGAACAATGGAAGGAGTTATGCGATCTGTTCACTAGCAAAGCATTTATGGTACGTGATTACAAAAACTCGTTGCTTAAATATTACATTCTTTATATAGATAATTACTTAAAATATTGCAAAAACGAAGCAAGCAAAATAAGATAAATAGATCAAAGTTGACTGTGAACCATGCTGCTGGTTCACGCTCATTCCAGCGCACACAAGTTTGCATGGTAAGTTAATTTTTAAATTATGATTTTTATTAATATATTCATCTTCTTTGAAATTGTTTGTCACTAACTTTGTGCTATTCCATGTAGAAAAATCCGGACAGGGACGAAATCAATCCAGCAAAGCTGTATAAGAAGCATTATACAAATAAAAATGATGTTTGGACCTCGGAAGGAGCGAAGGAAATTTATGTAAGCATATTGCGCCTTTAATCTCGTTGGAAGATTTTGTATTACAATTTATCTACTTTAATATATCTGATAATTATTAAATTATTGTAAGAACGGATAGATGCCTTCCAGCGCCAGTGTGAATCAGAAGGGAAGACTTACACCGAAATTGAAGTATATTCAGAGATATTAGGCAAGAATTGGGATATGTTCGCGGATTAGGATGCACAATATAATATGTGCCTTCATCAACTTTAACTACAAAAACTTGACTCACTCTAAAATGAGCAACGAAAGGTTATCCCAAGTATAAGAGTTCTATCGTGTAATAATTAACCCAAGGCCATATCGTCTCCTAGGGAAAATAGATAAATTTCAAACTTACGTAAAAAAAATAAAGAGAAAATAAAAGCGTTTACTGAACATAGTTCAGATTCATATTTTGAGAGTTTGAAACAAAATTAAAACAATGCAAAATTTAAACTAAGAATATAACGGGCTTAAAGTAAATGATAAAAAATAAATAACGGTAAATAACAACGGAAAGTAAACAACCGAAACTAAACAACCAAAACTAAATGATAGATTAAATGACAATAATTAAATGACGAAGAATTAAAAAAAAACACAAGATTCTTGGATTAAATAATATTGTCTTATTACAACCTAAGATTCAAGTTAAAAGAAAAAACAACGAGAACATAATCCAAAATTGAAATAGAAATTACAGGAAATTAAAAAGTGAGAAACTTAAATCTAAATTCTAGGAATTGAAATTATAAAGCATAAAACAAACTAATTTAGAAACTGAAAAATAAAACTTGATATTGGAAATCATGAGAAAATAGAAGAAAATATAACAAAAGAGAGAGAAAGTGATATTCGGCCAAAGAGAAGAAGAGAAGAGAGAATATCGGCTAAGGGAGAAAATTGAGGGAGAAGAGAGAGAAGGAAAAAGAAAAGGTGAGAAGTAGAGAGAGAAGAGAGTAACGCATAAAATAAAGAAAAGCTGGAGAGAAAAACTAGGGTTTTGGACAAGAGAAAATAATGGAGGAAAGAGAAGAGAGAGAGAGAGAGAGAGAGAGAGAGACTAGAGAGAAGAGAGGTGCAGCTAAATAAAATAAATAGAGAAGGAGAGAAAATAGGTTTGTTCAACTAAAAGGCGAGAGAAAAAAGGAGAGAAAAGAGAGAAGAAAAGGTGCGGCAAAAAGAGAGAAATAAGGGAGAGCATAGGTTTGAACGCAAATAGAGAGAGAAAATAAAAAAGAGAGGAGAGAGAGAAAAAGAGTAGTTGGAAAAATAAAATAAAGAGGTAGAGAGAGTATTTTGGGAAAAGGAAAAAGAGAGAATAAATAGGGGGAAGAGTGCCAAGAAGAGAAGAAAAAGAAGAGGGAGAGAAAATAGGGAAAAGGAGGCTAGGTTAGAAAAAGTAAGGAGGAGGAGAATAAGATGTAGGGTTTGCTAGGTTAAAAAGAAAAAGAGAGTGAAAAGAGAGATGGAGGGCTGAGATTTAAGTGTCTCTCTTTCTTCATTGAATTACAGCACTGCCATTAATAAATCTCTTATGCTCTACCATGTGTCCCATTAGACTGCTCTTGTTGTCTATAAGTTTAGAAAGATTTTATCACCCTGCACAAAAATACTTAATTAGTTCATGCATCATATGACGAAATTAAATTCATAAAATAATTATAATGCCAATAATTATAGTGCAAATGGTAAAAATAATGATTTTGTAATGTATCTGGACACAGTACGAGCTAAGTACAAGCAAGCTAAAGATGAGAAAAATTGCATATGCAATAAATTAAATCTAAAGTCATATAAATTCAACAATTAAATGCACAACTTAGATTTATGCCTCTTAACCATTTTTCCATCTAAAAATAATATTTAAACATTAAACAATTAATATTATATTAGTTTTAGATGTACTAAACATGCAATATTCTAGTTCAATCACACAGTCTTCTAATCTACAACGCAGCTAGCGAAGGCAAGGGATGAGAGAGAAGCGATGAGAGCTGCTAGAGAAAAAGTACTTGCAAGATTTTACGAAGAAGCAAGTTGAGATGGAGGCCACGCTATGGGACCACTGTGAGAAGTAGTAGGTGGAGTAGGAGCGCATTCGGTTGGAGCATGAGCAGATGCGACTGGAGTAGAGCGCATGCGGAAGGAGCAAGAGTGCTTATGGGCAAAAATATCAAAGGAGCTGGAGTAGCACATGGTCACTGTAATGGAGAAGAAAATGAACGACATGTTAAAACGACTATTGGATCAGTTTGGGGACCTACACAGGTAGATGTGTTATGTTGTATTTCTGCTTTGTGATTGCTACATTATCTATTAGTACGATGTTATTTTCGGTTTAATTACGGATAATTATGTATTATTATTTATGTTTATGAATGTGAGTATTGTATTATTATTGTAATAGTACGTGTTATATAATATTTTCCATTATTATTTTTTTTAAAAAAATATGTTAATACTGTTTGATCGACAATTATAACGATCGAACGATAATGGTAAAAACATGATTGATCACGAATACCACCATCTGATCAGGAATAATGAAACGCCAAAAATCGTGTTCGATTGGTATACTAACCGATCGATCGTCCAATGCAAGCAATCGAACAGTTAGTAAGAAAAGCGTTTTATTGCAAAAATAACCGACTAATCTGTAATAAATACAACGTTCGATCATCCAATTCAATTGGTCGATCGTCTCGGCAAAAACGTTCGCTAGAGCGTCTGACCGCAAAAACGCACCAATCCATCATCAAAATTGTATTGATCGATCGTGACTGTATATTGTTCGATCATCCTCAAATTGCCGATCGATCGTTAATATTTTCTGATCGATCCTAATAAATCAACGTCCGATCGATTGTGGATCCTACCGATCGATCTCTAGTTTTCCGTCCGATCATGACCGTTCACGATCGATGGCTTTTCCTACAATCCAATTGATTGACCACCTTTTGATCCACAAGAAAAGTGGCGATCAACCGTGACTTTTCCTGACGAAAAGTTCTATCAAAATAACACATTTTGACGGAAACATTTCCATCACTAAAAACTTTTTGTGACAAAACTCGAATTTTGTCACGAAAAAAATTTAGTGACGCTCTTTTGCTAACAAAGCTCGTGATGGAAAAATTTCGTCATTAAAAGCTTTAGTGACGAAATATTGACTTTTAGTGACAAAAAAAAAATTGTCACTAAAAATCAAATTTTGTGTAGTGACTTGACAAGGAAAAATAAATTATAAAATATTTAACATATAAATAACAAATTGAAAAAAATAAGAAAAATCTTGAATTTCTTTTCTAGAAAACAAAATTTTAAGAAAAACCTGCCCCTATCAGAGGAGGAGATCTTGATTTTGGTGCTCGAGGGGGCGGAGGGCCTCCTCAAGCCGGAGTGGGGATCTTTGTTGTGGTGAGGAGATCTCCCTCGCCTGTGCAAGAGGGGAACCTAAAAGGGTCCTCAGTGATGACATGGGCCGTGATAGTCACGCTGGGAGGATAGGTGCCAAGATGAGGCGGCATTGGCACCCATGGGCACCCTTGACACGCCAACCGCGCGCGCAGCAAGAGCACTATAGCCATGCCATGGCATCAGTGCGCGCAGCGCCCCATTAACCCTGACAAGGCATGGCGCCCTAGCAACACCCATGCCTGGCATGCTAGCCAGCCAGCCACAGACATGCCATGACAACCCATGGCCTTGCCCACGGCCTTGCCATGACACGGTGCCACAGCAAGTCCTTGGCCACCAACCAAGCCAAGCAAGCACAGCGGGCCAGCAAACAAAGGAGTGCCACTACACCAAATGGCCACCACCAGTGGCGGAGCACCACCACCCCTACCGGTGCTAGGTGGGGAAAGGAAGAGGAAGGGCCACAGAGTCGAAGGAGCACCACCACCCATGGAGGTGCAAGTAGCGGCGGCGCCACCGTGGACGGCGGCGGACGACGGCAAGGTCCACGAGGTATCTTAGAGATTAGTTTCCTTTCTTGTTGAGATTGAATAAATCATATCTTCTAGATTTAGGGATCCTTTCCTAGACTCTAGAAGATTCCTTTCCTTTGAGTTTGTGTTGTATTAGGCATGTAATATCAAATCTACTTGATTGAAGGGATTGATTCCTAAAGATCGGTGATTTGATTTAGATTTGATTTAATTGTGATTGTGATTTGATTTATTAGGGTTTGTAAGCACCTAAGGATGTCTATATAAACACCTTAGGTGCATTAGAGTTATTCATTCAGAATATTGAGAATAGTAGAGTCTTGGAGAGCCTGAGTGCTTTTGAGAGAGTTTTGGCCAAGCATAGGCACGTGTATGCTAAGTCAGTTTCAAGGCTAATAACCTTGTTACTTGGGATTCATTCTAGGCTAATAACCTAGTTTGGGTACCCGTTCTTGGGCTAATTAACCCTTGATCGGGATTGTTCTTGTGTTCTTGTGGTTCTTGGGCTAACTAACCCTTAACCACGTTCTTTGTTCTTCATTAATAATATCTCGAGTGTTCTTCATTTGTGTGTTAGATCCTATATTTCAGCTCGTGTGTTGCCAAGAACGGTTTAGGAGGATCGATTGGGGTGATCGCGTTCGAATCAATTGGCGGGAGTTGGCGTAGTTAAGGCGGCCTAGACCAGGGTCCCTAATAGAACCACCCCGGTTGCGAGGTGGGGGAATGGGACTACTGAACATAAACAAAGTACACAAGTTTATGACTGAATTGATACTTGATAGTCTTCATGTTAACATTAATTATAAGAAATAAATAGCAAGATCGTATCTATATATCCTGCTTGCAATTGCTCTATGTGGATCCGTCTAGGCCCCTTCTAAGCCGGTTCTACTGAGTAACAGTACTATTACTACCCATGGTCACCATCAATGATGGAGATCCCAAACCCCAAGCTTGCAGGGACCACGTAATACGTATCTATAAAATACAGACGCCTCTTGTTGAGAGGATCAGACCAAAAAGCCAACTCATATTCGCCATTCCAGAGTGTTGTAGTTATCCCATATGCGTCGTAAACTGAATGGGCATGCTTCAGTCAAAAGAGACGGTGCAAATCAAAAACCAAAAAACCAAATACCAATTTATTCCAGGGAAAAAGAACGCCAAAAAGAGGGAAGAAAAATGATGCAGGCACCCGAAAAACCAAAAACTATCGGAGAAGCATGCCGCATATTTGGTCGGAAAAACATTATAAACGATAATTAATGTTGATAGAACAATAAATAAGATATCAGTTTGTCTTAACATGCAAGGGCTATCTGGGACAAAGTTAATTCTAACCTCAAAAGTTTTTGCTCTTTTTTGGTTCTGAAACAGCCAGAATTTTTTTGAGGTAATTTAAATGTTCTCACAAAAGTCAAACAATATTTGAAAAAACACACATTCACACAAAGAAAGCACGATTTTATTTCTATATATCAAGATAACACAATACTAATTTCGTTATTTATAGGCATAGCACACAAATTCATCTTACATTAAAGTAGTAAATACAAAATTTATTTTTGTGTAAAGATAAACATGAAGCTGATAAAAAAAAAAAAAGAAATAAAAGAAATAAAATGTTAATGTTAAGTAATTACTACTTACTAATTAATTTTTTAAAATAAATAAAAATATAGATATGAATGAATATTATATTTGTGAGAACAAAAACGACGCATTGCTGAGTGAGAGCAATTTCAAAACTACAAAAATACACATGTGAGAATATTATCGTCTTATTATACATTTATCATTTTTAATTCCTTTTTAAAAGTTGGTGTTAGTTTGAAAAAATACAAAAACAATTATACTAGAATTTAGTTGAGATTTATTAGAATGGTTGAAGATCTCTCACAACGTAATTTGCAAGGGAATTTTTTGAGGGGTTGTCCACGGCAGCCCTGGTAGTTCTAGCCCGGCCTTGTCTTCGGCACTGCTGGAAACAATGATTTGACAGGCTAAGTCCATCTGTTTTAGCTGGGGGTGGGTTTAATTTTTAATGAGGAATCTCGGGGATAATAAGGAGATCTTCTGGCACTTGAAAATAAAGAACAATATCCATTTTCAAACCTCAATTGTTAGGCGGAATCATCCAACGGGAAAATTCCTTCCAAGCATTCTTCTAACTGCCAAAGCAAAGCATTTGAACGAGGGAGCAAGCAAGGACAAGAAAGCACGCAGAAGAAAACAAGAAAAAGAAAAGAAAACAAACCAAAAATTCCATCCTATCCAATAATCCAAGAAAACGTAATTTACAGCAAACAATGCGGCGAAAGCCAACTGGCCCCCTCATTCTGACCAAGGGTCACAACCCCCTAACTCTACGCTAGTCGTACATTCCTCTCTCTCTCTCTCTCTCCCTCTCCCTCTGACTGCATACAAAATGTTGCTGTAGGACCATATCCTGGACTTTTGACGTTGGATCTTCGTCCTCCTCCGCGGTCGCCAGTTATGGACGCTTTCCCAACCCAATCCCAGCAAGAAAACAGCTATTTTTCTGAGCAACAAGAAAACGCTTAGACTTACACAAACCCTTAACTCTGCACAAGATTCGCTGCGTAATACTCTCTTGTTGTATCCCTCTCCTTGTCTGCCTCTACATATATAGTAAACACAGAAAAATGCGGTCCCCAATACTACCCATGTCCATCAAGCTCTCGCACCCCTCGTTGGAACAACCAAACCCTGCAGTCATGCCTTCCGCTGCTTCCACATCCACGATGTTAGTCGGGGGAGGACAGGATGATCTGTCGACTACTGTTCTCTTCCCCTCATCGTTTGAGGATGAGAAAACCATCTCCATCAAGCCCCTTCTTCCAAGGTCCTTAAGCTACACCGGCAGTACTGCCACCGTCCCCACCACCACCACCAGTAGCACTAACAGCTTCTACCAGCAGAGGCGGCGCCGGATCGGAAGCGAAAACTCGCTGTCTTCACTCTCCAGCGGCGATGGACGACACCACTCTTTTGGCCGCGATGTTGGGCACGCCGTGGCCGAGACGTTCTTGCTGACCCGGTTGAGTTTGAAGCTCTTGAGATATCTTGGGTACAATTTCTTGATTACTTCCATTTTGGTCGTAATTTTTGTAATTGCTTGAGAATTGTTTTGCTTTGTTATGGCAATGATTGGTCTTGGTTACAGTTTTATGATTTGTCTGATTATACATGTGGTTGCCTTCAATTTGGTTGGACATTGCTTGCTTGATGTTTGGCTTTTTCCATTTAATATCGAAAGTTCACTTTTTGTTATATGGTTCATTCCATGGCATTATCAAATCATTGTTGGTTTGATTTGTTTGTGATCGAATTTGTGATTTAAGATCATGCTTCTCAGACAGCTTTTTGGCATAACTTTACCGTTAAAACTGCAGGAGAGGATGACGGGAAATGACCCAAGTATAGGTTTTCTCAATAGGCAGTGCATACTAATTTTGTTGATCTAGATTGTGATCGAATATGTTCTTAGGTGGATTTTGTATGAGCAATGAGGTGGGGTAACGTTGTAACATGTACATAATGTGTCATTCACGGCAATGTGTTGGTCTGAGGAACCCTTTGGAGATGATTAAGGTAGGAGATCCCCTTATCTTTTTTTTCGTTTCCCCAATCAGATGTATATTAGATGTTCCAAAACAGCATTGATGTTACTTCCCAAAGTTTGAGGCTTGAACTTCATCCTCTAAACTTGATATAGCTTGGTCTGTTCACATCATCAATTGGAAGAGCAGTGATTGTATTGCCAATGCTGCATCGTTATGCTTAGCCACTTCAGATGTGAGAAAGGTTGTCATTTGCTATGGTTGTTTATCAACCAGGTCCCTTCTTATACGCAGCTTGTGGATGGTCCTCTGTACTGAATCATCTAACTTTTCTAGCACAGATTATAGTCTACTATTGTGGATCAGTTTCATCGTAAATTATTTGCTGTGTTATGTCACTTCAGAAAGCGATTGAATCTTGAAGAAAACATTTAGCTTGGTAGGCAAATATGTGAGGGAAAATGATCAAGAAGTTTCAAATGTGATAGTAATTTGATCCCAAAGGTTAAGCAACAATTGAGTCTACTCATATGGTGTAGGTTCGCTAAGATAGATATCAAAGGTGGGAGAACATTGAGATAGCTAGATGCCTTTCATGACACTTTTTTTGTGTAACTCTGCTATGTTAGTCTAATCATGAGTGTCTAGCTATGAATAAATTAGGTGACTGAGACTACAATTATGAAGTTGGCACTCGAAAAGGCATAGGAAAGGTTGAACATTGAGAAAATTACAAAGAAGAGAAATAATTAGAAATCTGGAGGTGGTGTCAACTATTGGAACTGGTAAACAGAAGTAATCTAGCACATGTGGCTTTTTTGACCAGTAGCTCAGTTAACCACACCAATCACGTCTACATAAAGTTATAGGAGGACAGAGAATACTTGCAGTGGTTTCAACTCCATCTTATGATCCTTTAAGTCCTCAAGGAATTTGGAATTTCAATCTTGCATGCTTTAATTTTTCTTTGAGATTTTTTTATAAAACCTATCCAAATTACTAGAAGCTTTCTAATCAATTATTTTCATTCAGGGTAGGTTACAAATGGATTACAAGATTTCTAGCCCTTGGTTGTTATTCCTTGCTGCTAATCCCCGGTTTTCTTCAAGGTCTGCGACATTTAGTGTTCTGTTACAAAATTTTCATGCGCATACACTTTTCACTTTCATGCAGTTTAGACACTGTATGTTCTGGTTCTACACATGGGGCTGATAGAGCATAACTAGTTCGCTTGTGTCATGCAGTTGGATATTACTATTTCTTCTCCACTCAGGTTCGCAGAAGCGTAGTGTATGGTGATCAGCCAAGAAACAAGTACTATTGATGAACTTTATACCCCATGATATTTTCATGGATTTGGTGGCATTAATTGTATAAATTTTGTTCTGCAGGCTGGATCTGTATCTACCGAAAAATACCGACGGGCCAAAGCCTGTTGTTGCATTTGTAACTGGTGGTGCCTGGATTATTGGGTGAGAGATATTTCCTTGTTTGTTAATGTTCAAAGTTGCAGCAGAAAGTCTCTAAAATAGTAGTATAGCAGAGATGGTTTTGGTTTTAGACCCAATCTCTATTTGGACTGCAAGATGTTTCTAATGTTGTCTCCTTTTCTCCTTATAAAGTGCTTTTCTGGGTTACATGATCATCTGTATGAGTTGAAACATCAGAATTTTCAGAATTTATTTTGCTTTTATTAATAAAATTACAAAATGGATGAAACTGTTTACGGGGAAATGTTGTCTGTTTCTCTTGATTCCATAAATGTGCATGATTTTCACTTGTATCATATGTCTTGTTATTTATATGCGCAACATATTTTGAGACTTCCTTTTTCTTTTGTTTTCTGGGTACAGCTACAAAGCATGGGGTTGTCTTTTAGGACAACATTTATCAGAAAGAGACATCATAGTGGCATGCATAGATTACAGGTGATCTGATTTCCTCCAAGGAATAGCATAATTTCGAATTTAACAAATCTCATCTTGCCACTGAAAACAATGGTCTGGATGAACTTTCGAATTTATCATCTTGCCACTGAAAGCAATGCACTGGATGAACTTTCGAATTTATGGGGTTTTCTTTGTGTGTCCGTATGATATCTAGCACAAAAAGTTCTCAGGTTCTATTTCTTGTGAGGTCACTACTTGTTGGTAATGCAGTCCTAAGTCAACATCTCTTTGAAAGGCACCAGGCTATTCAAGACTATCTTGGATCATGTCCTCCGTTTGAACAAATTGTTACGACGTTCCTCACCAACTTGATCCATGTTTTGTAGGCCAATTTGTTACATCCTTTTTGTGATTGAAAACTTTCCCCATCAATAACAAAGATAATCAATCAGAATCGAGGTAAAAAAATAATAATATTGGACCAAGATCTGGATGGATCCCCACACTAATCCTTGACTTAACTCTTTTAAGAGAGTTCACCAGAATGGTAGAAGCTGAAGCAGTTACTTTCTTAGCATAAAATAATTCAGTGAGGACGATTGTTTCTTTGTGTGTACTGCAGTACTACATACAGAATCACTTGTATTGTATATGTTATTAGGATTCATAGTTGATGCCGCCTCTGGCTTCTGAGATATGTTTTATCTAAGGAAGATTGCCAGTTATTTGTGTTAAGATCATTTCAACAAATCATTGATTTATGTTGTTGCGTAACACTTCCCCTTATGTAGGCCAGCCTTCCCTTAATAAGTGGTCCCAACACATGGAATATTTTAAAGGAATTGAGGGTAAAAGTGGGCAGAGTCAGAGTTCAAACTTAGGACTCATGCTTTAATACCGTATTAAATCACTTGTCCCAAAATTTTAAGTTGATAGAAAAAGTGAAGCTAATCATCTTAAATGAAGTATGAACTAGTTCATTTTGTTCTGCAATTTTATATGAAAATTTTGGTTTGTCTCTTCACAATGTGTGGATTCCAAGATTTATTTTTTAGCTAAAAAGTGACATCAAATTGGGTTGAGCCTTACATGACTTAAGGTGTCTTGGGTTAAAATAGTTTTCGACTTGGGTTATTAGTTTGAAAGCAATGATTAATTCTGTACTGAGGGGAAAAGATGTAATATTGTGCAAGTGTGGAACATGTTTTGTCTTGGGTTTATATTCTTTGAACCTTCATTCCATTTTTTTTTTCCTTTTTTTGGTTTATCCAAGGCCTTTTTGGCCTACTCAGACTATGAGTCCTAATGCTACTAATATGAGAAAGCATCATCATATGTCTAGAATGTACCTAGAGTAGTTAGAATTGGGTAACATAATTATGAATATTTCATTTTAGGAGAAAAGTCATTTTGTGCCCCTAAATTATGGGTTAATGTCACTTTTGGGGTATGAATTTCCAAGTTCGTCACGCTGAGCTTACGAACTTTCGAAATTCATTAAAGTGCACCCTCAAATATGATCCGACTATCAAAACCATGCCACATCTGTTATAGATGGGCCATGTGGCATGGTTTTGATGGTTGGATTTTACTTCAGCTGCAGATTGGTGAATTTTGGTACTTCGAAGACTCAATGTAACGAACTTGGTAGTTCAAATTCCAAAGTGACATTGAGCCCATAGGTTAGCGGTGCAAAATGAAATTTCCCCTTCATTTTATTGAAGGCATTTTGCTCTCCAAAGAAAAAACAACAGGAATATATTTTCCGCAAACTGCTCTCTGTCTCTCTCTTTCCTTTTTTCTTCATCATCATTACACATTATACTGTTCATTAATCCCTAAACAGAAATATAGCTCTCTCTCTCTCACCCACACAACCTTATTCATTTTGTTACCAAACCTAGAGCTTTATCCTGATCAAACCCGCAAGATCACATCATTTTCTTGTCCTAGTTTCCATCACAAGCATGCTTGACAGAGTTAATCTGTCCTCTATCAATGAGACACATGCTAAAGCTCAAACTTATTGGCAAAAAGAAAAAAAAAATATAGTCGTATGAAGCCCCCCAGAAAGTAAAGAATGTTCTTGTATATGGGGACCATCATTGACTAGGGAAAAAAATGGTGACCATCCTTGTTTCTTTCTGATGATGATGTTCCTGCATATTACACTTCCCCTTCATTTTCAATTCTATATAGGGCACAGTGGATGGGTTTGACTTTCATCTCAACTTAAAGACTTTAGGTTTTGGACTTGCAATCTGTTTTTTCTTTCTAAAAAAAAAAATCTTCTCCATCTTTCAAAGTTTAGTTCCACAGTATCTTGTTTCTGTTTTGTACTATGAGCATTCTTGTGTATATTGGTTATCATGGACAACAAATAATATGCAGCTTGGAAGTTCTTAGGTTGTAGATGAATTGTTTTGTGACTTGAGTAAAAGCGCTTAACATGTATCCAACTAGAATCTTATCACCTACTATCATAGGCTCCTACCATCGTAGGTCTAAATCGGCAATTGCTGCAGAAATTTTCCTCAGGGGACTATGAGTGATATGGTGAAGGATGCTTCTCAAGGAATCTCATTCGTATGCAACAATATTGCTGAATATGGAGGAGATCCTGATAGGTAATAGATTCTTTACTTTATTTCATAAATGTAAAGCATGACCATTTTTGGTAATAGATCCTGAATATGGAGTTGCTAATAAAGATCGATGTCGCGTATGGCTTCATTTTTGAAGGATTTATCTGATGGGACAGTCAGCTGGTGCACATATTGCTGCTTGCACGCTCTTGGAGCAGGCAATTAAAGAAGCTGGTGAAGGAGAGAGCACATCTTGGAGTGTCTCCCAGTTAAAGGCATATTTCGGTTTATCTGGAGGGTAAGTTTCTGTTGCAACTTCTAGGAACCATGTGGGATTCCTGCCTATATTTCAAGCACAATCAACCCTGTTGTTGCTTTTAAGTATTTGAGACATTCCTTGAAAATGTATTTAAGGGACTATTGTGCAAGATGGTCCAGAGGTAACTGCTTGATTCTGCTAGAATATCTCACAATAGAGATCTTTGAAATGCTGGTTATTTCACTGATTGCATGCGCTAGGGAACTGTGATTTTACTTTTTCATTTGAATTGGCATTCCAGCCCAACATCATCTTTATTCTATGCTTCAGCAGTGTTTCTTCTAAAGCATTCAGAATTATAGTGCAAGATTTGACTGTGATATTGTGTTTTTAGTTGGAGTCAACTCGGTTAACTTTTTTCTGGGCTTCATAGTGCAGCTACGGTGTAACGGAAATTTCTAATTGAACAAGATAAGTTGTTGGAGTTTCTTATTGGAGGCAAGAAGTTTATCAAGCGCCATTTTATTTTTCTATTGACCATTAAGCACATAGCAATGCAGTTAATAGAGTACCTTATCCTAGTTACGGTATCATGCTAGGTGGTTTCACCTGTTGCACTCTCTTTTCCAAGCATGTTGACCCTATGTTTTTTGTGTTTTGCACAAAAAATGTTACATTCAGTTTTTCTCCTACAAACAGGTACAATTTGGTCAAGCTTATAGATTACTTCCATGGTCGAGGTCTGTACCGTTCTGTTTTTTCACGGTATGCATTCATAATTTTGCTTGTAGGTAACTGTAGTACATGTAAATCTTTTGGTTGATTGCTTAATCTCTGCCATTGATTTTGTTGAGCTGATCACTTTTAACATTTACTACAGGATAATGGAAGGGGAGCAATCCTTGAGACGATTCTCCCCTGAAGTCATGGTCCAGGACCCAAACATTAGGCATGCGGTTTCCCTCTTACCACCTATTATATTGTTTCATGGTACTGCTGATTACTCTATACCTTCAGATGCCAGGTGTGAATCTTTCCTCTTGACTTGTACTGCAGATTATGCATGGGGTTCACTTTGTTATTTGATTAAACTTTTGTTGCTGTTATTCTTGCTTCGAAGTAAATTAGCATCAAATTATTTAAGGCATCATTGAGCTTTCAAAAGTTGTGGCTGTCCTTTAGATGTTCTGATATATGGTAATTTTTTTTTTCCCATTTTTATTTCAAAAGTTTTACAGATAGTTTGATTGGTTATCCTTTAGATGTTGTGATATATGGTTAAAACCTTTTTAGTTTTTTCCATTGTGATTATATGCTAATTATGTCGTCTTCGCTGATGGGACAGTCAGCTGGTGCACATATTGCTGCTTGCACGCTCTTGGAGCAGGCAATTAAAGAAGCTGGTGAAGGAGAGAGCACATCTTGGAGTGTCTCCCAGTTAAAGGCATATTTCGGTTTATCTGGAGGGTAAGTTTCTGTTGCAACTTCTAGGAACCATGTGGGATTCCTGCCTATATTTCAAGCACAATCAACCCTGTTGTTGCTTTTAAGTATTTGAGACATTCCTTGAAAATGTATTTAAGGGACTATTGTGCAAGATGGTCCAGAGGTAACTGCTTGATTCTGCTAGAATATCTCACAATAGAGATCTTTGAAATGCTGGTTATTTCACTGATTGCATGCGCTAGGGAACTGTGATTTTACTTTTTCATTTGAATTGGCATTCCAGCCCAACATCATCTTTATTCTATGCTTCAGCAGTGTTTCTTCTAAAGCATTCAGAATTATAGTGCAAGATTTGACTGTGATATTGTGTTTTTAGTTGGAGTCAACTCGGTTAACTTTTTTCTGGGCTTCATAGTGCAGCTACGGTGTAACGGAAATTTCTAATTGAACAAGATAAGTTGTTGGAGTTTCTTATTGGAGGCAAGAAGTTTATCAAGCGCCATTTTATTTTTCTATTGACCATTAAGCACATAGCAATGCAGTTAATAGAGTACCTTATCCTAGTTACGGTATCATGCTAGGTGGTTTCACCTGTTGCACTCTCTTTTCCAAGCATGTTGACCCTATGTTTTTTGTGTTTTGCACAAAAAATGTTACATTCAGTTTTTCTCCTACAAACAGGTACAATTTGGTCAAGCTTATAGATTACTTCCATGGTCGAGGTCTGTACCGTTCTGTTTTTTCACGGTATGCATTCATAATTTTGCTTGTAGGTAACTGTAGTACATGTAAATCTTTTGGTTGATTGCTTAATCTCTGCCATTGATTTTGTTGAGCTGATCACTTTTAACATTTACTACAGGATAATGGAAGGGGAGCAATCCTTGAGACGATTCTCCCCTGAAGTCATGGTCCAGGACCCAAACATTAGGCATGCGGTTTCCCTCTTACCACCTATTATATTGTTTCATGGTACTGCTGATTACTCTATACCTTCAGATGCCAGGTGTGAATCTTTCCTCTTGACTTGTACTGCAGATTATGCATGGGGTTCACTTTGTTATTTGATTAAACTTTTGTTGCTGTTATTCTTGCTTCGAAGTAAATTAGCATCAAATTATTTAAGGCATCATTGAGCTTTCAAAAGTTGTGGCTGTCCTTTAGATGTTCTGATATATGGTAATTTTTTTTTTCCCATTTTTATTTCAAAAGTTTTACAGATAGTTTGATTGGTTATCCTTTAGATGTTGTGATATATGGTTAAAACCTTTTTAGTTTTTTCCATTTGATTATATGCTTTAGGTCCGCTGAATAATATACACATAGTTCAATTTGAATACAAGCTATTGGCATCGAGATATGAGTAGTTCCACTGACTTGTTTTAATGTGAAATTGGGGACAATTGGCCACATGCTTATATCTATTTCTTGTGCTCTTTCAAAGCTTGTGCATTTTTGCTAAGTTTTACCTTAAAAACTCACTTTTTTAAGGAACCCTAATGTTTGAAACATGGAACCATCAAATAATTTTGCAACAATTTAAGGGCTGAAATATAAGGATGTGGAGATGGATTAGCTAGAAAACCTGTAAAAGTTTACTTTCATACCATCAAGGGAAGAGGGAAATAGCATTAAGGTGATTTAAAGATGGAAAGAGAAACTTCATGGTTAACCGGAGTTGGGAATTGTGCATTTATCTAGGATGAACTTTTACTGTAGACCGGAATGGTATCCTTTTGAGGAGCTTGTAGACGTCTTAATGAAAGGTTCAATTTACCAATCACAATGCGGTAATCTTGGATAGCTGTTATGACAACGTGATATCCAGAATCCCACATGTAGTGGGAGAGGGAAAGGAATGAGAAATGATCTCTCTAAGAGCTAAGTTAATGGGTAGAATTAGGCCTCATAAGGATTCCAAGAAGCTTCAAAAGCAACCTTAACTAGTATTTTTGGAGTTGATATCCAAATGTGGCTAACACTTCTTTGGGGCGTGGCAAGTGAAGGTTCATGAGCCCTGACAAGAACATTAGAGGTTAAAGTGGGAGAACTATTGATACTCTGAATGTCTCATGGAGTGGGAGAGGAGGAAGAATGACAAATGATCTCTGCAGAGCCAAGTCCCACATTGAGACTTTAATGGATAGAACTCAGCCTCATAATGATTTCTAAGAGTTTTAAGAGTAACACTGACTTTCCATTTTAGAGTTACAGACCACTAGGGAGTCAACTTCCAAGAACTTGGCCTCATATGATTTTTAAAGAGTTTCAAAGGAATCTTGACTAGTCCTTTTAGATATACATACAGATGTGGTGGCACTTAATTGGGGAGTTACAGCCCACTAGGGAGTATTGACCCGTAGGGAGTCAACTTCCAAGAATTACCTTTTCTACACCCGAAACAAATGCTTCCTTAATTGTAGTAAGTGCAGTTGGGCTTATCCTATTGTGCGGTTTTTGGGGCACATTTCTGCCGCCTGGAGCACATTCCCTGGACGGGGGGTAACAGATAGTAGCTACTACAGAGAAGCTGTTTTGGATTTCTTTTTCTTTTTTAAGCAGAAGCTGTTTTGGATTGCAACATCAAAATAGATGTTTAGAAAGCCTACTGTAGGGGGTGATTCTCCTGTTTGTCGTGGACCTTTAAGACAGTTGGCCATCTATTTTTCACCCGAGGAACCAGTTTGGACGCATTTGGTGTGCCTTGACCTTGGACAGCTTTATTTCTTGTGAGGCAAATCATCTTTACATTAACTGCACGTAAAAGAAAAAAATATTTTTTACAGAGGAGGGATTAAGAATTTTCCTGTAACATTTCCTAATGAGGCTGACTCCTAGTTGCTGTTTAATTTCTGGGTCAAAGAGATTCCCGCCAGAGTAGTCGGGACAAGCTCTATTCTGTCAGTTTGAAAGAAACCAAGAGAAATTCTGTAAATAAGTGAACCCCACACTAAAAATAGCGAGAAATAATATAGATCCCATATCTTTGGCTCTCACCTTCTTTCCCTTTCCTCCCAAACTGGGAAGGGGAAAAGGAATCTTTCCTTTCCTTGCCCTGCCCTCCCTGACCTTTTCCTCCCAACAAACACCAGCAAGGTTCTGACTGCCCTGCCTGCTTATCACTTGGGCTTGAGTCAGTGGCTTCTTGACTTCTAGACCAGTGAACCCCAAGTTCCAGTGCATGAGAAGGGCATCAAGTTTGTGTGACTGGAATAACCATTTTTCGAAGGTGCTTTGGACAGTAAATGAGTGTCATGACAATGTGCATTTTTACAGGGTATTTGATCCATGAATCTCACTTTAAATTGTCTTTCCATCAAACCATTAGGCTTGTCACAACATTTATCTGCATATTGAGGTAAAGGGTTTATAGTGCTTTATATGGGCTGTAATTATCATATTCTGTGGTGCAGTAAGGATTTTGCTGAAACTCTACAAAAAGTTGGGGTCAAGGCACAATTGATTTTATATGAAGGAAAGACTCACACGGATATATTTCTTCAGGTAAAGGGCCCTTAAAATGCTTCCTTTTGTTAAGTTTGTTTTGTCAAGATGTTGCTTTTGTGGCTTCTGGAGGTTTAAACTCCTTTCTCTTCCTTCTTTATTTATTTTTAAATGTCTCTAAGGAATTCTCCTTTCAATTTATTACGAATTTTCTCTAGATGGGACTGAGTTTCTGCCACATTTTCTGGATGGAGCTCATCCTTAACTGTTCCTTAATCATTTGTTTTCTGTGCAATGAGACACTGAAATTGCCTCAAGTGCTTCGTTCTTCCCACTTTAAGAAACTGTTTTTTATTCTTTCCTTCTTTGTAATAAGGTCTTCTTTTACTTTTATCCATCTTTCTTGTGTATATATGAACATTTTTGATAACGTGACAATCTTAGTTAACGGTATGTTGGTCACCCATGGGAAAATCCCAAAAGAAACTTGACCGATATAAGTATATTTGTGATCGTGCTACTCAGGATCCAATGAGGGGTGAGGGAGATCAGATGTTTGAAGATTTAGTGGCCATCATTCATGCTGATGATACAGAAGCCCTTGCCAAAGATGCGGCGGCTCCTCCACGAAGACGCCTTGTACCTGAATTTATGTTGCAGTTGGCTCGCAGAGTCAGCCCATTCTAACCGTAGTTGATTCCTCAACTACTAACCTGAAAGTCCATAGTCTTGTTCATCCACCCTTCTACTGTACATATATTTCCATTATAAAATGTATTTCTCCCTTCCAACCATCCCTTTGGGTCACCGATAGCTAGCACTCTCTTTGTCAGCCTTTGCTTTTTCCTTATAGGCTGGCTAGGTCTTGCTCCAACTTGGGAAAGATTGCAAACACTGCATATGCAGCCGTTACCTCCTTTGTGGGGGGTTCATTATACATGCACTCGAGCTTCTCGGAGATGATAAAAGCAATGGAAGTTTGCTTTTACCATGTCACAGTGATGAGTTAGATGCAAAAACTTGGCCGAATTGTAAACCATTCAATGGATTTAGAATGCCACTGTTACAGTTCATAGTTTGAAGACCCGAGGGGAAAAGGTTGAACAATTACTGTTTAGGGATGGAATTACCATGTTAAGCGCGCTGTGTGCAGACTTGTTTCTTTGAATGCTATTATAAGCCTCATTGACGTTTTGTACCAGTATTATTCTATCACTGTTTTGCCTTGTTCATGAGGGCTTGTGGTATGCGCAGACAGGATGTAGTATGAACCATGCCCTATTCTTAGTGGAACAAACTTAAATGTCTGGGGTGTTTGGAAAATAATTTTCAAAATTTCTCTGCTTTTCAAAATTCTCACTGCCCAAACGGAGCACTTCCCAAAATTTATTTTTGCTGCCAAAATTTTAGTACTCGATTTTCTAACCCAGACAAGCCGGGCCCACTAAACAAAATTTCTGTCCGGCTTATTCTTTTAATTTTTTTTCTTCTGAATTCCAATTTGAAAAGAAAAGAAAAAACAACCCTCCACGAGCTAGCCACCCACAAGACGACACTGTGATCTGCCTCGCGAGGTCGCATGACCTTTGGGGTTGGTTGGGGCACCTCGCGAGGCCCATCGTGATGACTATGCCGGTTGCTCCGTGGTATGTCACTTTTCTTTTAAACCTCCGCGATCAACGTGTCTGTTAATGTTTTATACGAAATTTTGGTTAGTAAATTTTTTTTTTTTTTTCTACGGAGACGGTGAGATATTTTAATTTTCTGTATTAATTTTATAGCATAGCTCCGGCATCTCCCAAAAATGAACGAATATCTTATTTTAGCCGGCCATATGTGATTTTTCATGTGCTCATTTGATCCAAATTGTGAAGAAACCATTCCATAAAGTAGCATTATTAAGAAATAAAAAAGCATTCGCGCCGCGTACCCGGAAGATCGTTGTTATTCAAATAAGCCAAGTTTAAAACTCACACATATATAGATATCAACTGGATACGCAAACTAATAAAAAGCACAAGAGCATTAGATAATTATATGTAACTCTGATCTTCTCATAGCTGCTGCTTATCCCAGACATCAGGCAGTACAGACCAACTTTGGGTTAGTGCTTTGACGCTGATGATTTCCCTCCTTTTCCCTATACAGTCATCAGAAGGTAAAAAGCAATTATGAGCATGCATGGAACATGTTAGTATAAATCTAATGTCGCATGCAATATTATATCATGCATGCATGAATATCCGGATAAAGAAATGCTTGGATCATGATGCATGCGCATGAGGGTCTCTACAAGTCGTGCAGTCATGCCTCCAAGACATACATACATATATATTTAAATATATACCTTCTTCTTAGGTTCCTGAGGCTTGGATGCGGCCTTCTTTGCACCCGACTTGGGTGCTGTAGCTTTGGAAGTTGCATCAGTAGGCTTGACTGCTGCAGCGGCCTCCTTCTTCATCTGCCCAAACAGCTGTGTGCCGATTGGTTTTTCAGCCTTCACTGATGCCATTCTATTTCTCAAAACAAATTAACGCGCACAAGAGATAAATTAAAGGAAAGTTTTTGTCTTACCGGGTGGTGGTCTTCTCCGAAACCTGCTCTTTATATAGGCAAGTTCCACGACTTCTGTAAGCGAATTCGAATCGGGAGTTAACAGTCTGAAAGATAACAAGGGGATGGTGCCATTTGATCGAGAATAAAATTACAACGGATTCGGAGAGCACTTGCAAGGCGTTAGCATCAGATGCTTCACTTAGTAGTTCGTTTTCTGACGTTATTAATGCGACCCACTTCGCATATCTTGACGTATATGTACACACACAGTACACCGGATTATTTGTATTGGAAAGACATGTGCCTAATTGGCAATACATTTCTCACACGATTTGATGCTTTTATGGCTAAGCATCTTTCATCCTCTTTCTTCCCCCCGCCCCCCTAAATCTCCTGCATAATCTTATCCTCGTCACTTTCTGTGGCGACGTATATGCCAAAAACGAAGGGTTAATTTATATTTGGTTTGATATCTTCGTTGATCCCTATGCTATGGCCCGTTCGCTAACTAGTTCCTATTGAAATTTTTGTCCTAAACTGGTCCTAAAGTAATCTATAATTCTTGTTCAGTTATTTCTATCCACTCCAAAGTTCATTTGGATGGAAAATTTTTATGTGACAAATGGAGGACAACTAAATACTATTGATAGACCAACATGTGTCCTTACCGCCACTGTATTCAACGCCATACCACCACAAGGCACCCTCAGCTTGTTGCGAGCATGCCAAGTGGTGGTCTAGGCACTGCAGCTTCTAATTTGGATAAAAGTGGAGGGTAACAGGTGGTGGTTTGACATGGAGCACAGTGGTGGTAAGGACACGTGTTGGTCTCCCACTGATGCTTAGTGACTCACTCTAAAATGAGCAGCACAAAGACTATCTCAAGTATAGGAGTTATGTCTAGCCCAAAAGGCCAGATCGTCTCCTCAGGAAAAATATTCTAATTTCAAACTTGCATACAAACAAAGAGAATATAAAAGCGTTTACTAAACACAGTTTAGATTCATAATTTTGAATAGTTCGTAATGAAATTAAAACAATACAAAACGTAAATTAAGAATATAACATGCATTAAAGTAAATGACGGAAAATAAATGACGAAATGTAAATGATAGTAATTAAATGACAATAGTAAATGACTCAAAAAAAAAGAGCACAAGATTCTTGGATTAAATAATATCATCTTATTACAACCTAAGATTCAAGTTAAAAGAAAAAAAAAACAAAAACAGAATCCGAAATTGAAAATAGAAATTACATAAAATTAAAAGGCGAGAAACTTAATTCTAAATACTAGGAATTGAAATATAAGACATTGGAATAATAAAGCATAAAAGAAACTAGTCTAGAAACTAAAAATAATGATTGAAAAATAAAATTGGGTGCTAGAAACCATGAGAGAATAGAAGAAAAGGAGAGGAAAAATAGGGTTTTTGACAAAGAGAAAATAATAATGGAAGAAAGAGAAAAAAGAGAGAGAGGTGCAGCTGAAAAATAAAAATAAATAGAGAATGAGAGAAAGTACTAGGGTTTGTTAGGCTAAGGTGAAAGAAAAAAAGAGAGGAGAGAGAGAATAATGAGGTGCTGCTAAGAGAGAAAAAAATGGAGAGAGAGAGAGAGAGAGAGAGAGAGATAAGACTAGTTAAAAAGAAAAAGAGAGAATAAAATTAAGAGAGATGAGAGGCACAGCTAGAAAATAAAGAGAGAGAAAGAAATAGAGGAAGTGACAGCCAATGAGAGAAGAAAAAAAGAGAGAAAAAAAAGTAAGGAAAAAGAAGCTAGGTTAGAAAAATAGAAATGAGAGAATAAGACGTAGGATTTGCTAGGTCAAAAGAAAGGAAAAGTAAAAAAAGAGATGGAGGGTTGAGATTTAAGTCTCTCATTTCTTCAATGAATTAGAGCATTACCATTAATGTGGCTCTCTTGCACTAACATGTGTCCCATAGATTGTCACTTGTCCTCTGCGAGTCCAAAAAATAATTAATTTTATCACCCTGCACAAAAATGCTTCATTAGCTAGCTCATTGCATCATATGATGAAATTAAATTCATAAAATAATTAAAATGCCAACTATCATAGTGCAAATAATAAAAATAATGATTTTAAAATGTGCGGACACGATATGACTTAAGTACAGCAAGCCAAAGATAGAAAAAATGGCATAGGCAATAAATTAAATCTAATGACATAGAAATTCAACAATTAAATGCACAATTTAGATTTATGCCTCTTAACTATTTTTTTTTATCAAAAACCAATATTTAAAATATTAAAAAATTAATATTATATTAGTTTTAGATGTATTATTCATGCAAATATTCTAACTCAATTACTTAGCTGTCTTCGTTTGTCCTTTATGCAATATTCCATAAAAGGACTAGTAAGAGAATGAGCCATAGCACAGGGTCCAACGAATATATTAAGCCTTTATATTATGGAGTCAGTCTGAATAAGACACGAAGGGAGTGAAATGGCTTTCTTATTATTAATTATGATCTGATTAAAGTCTTCTCCCTGATCTACTTTTGCTTCGAAGCTTAAATTTGCCATTCAAATATATACCTTGGCTTTGCTGAATATTGAATGAACATGAATAAAACTAGATAGCAAAAAATTTGATAACTAAATATATAATTCCTCCTCGATACATTATCAGAGCATGTCAGCAACAATCTATTGATCATATCAATAGAGACGAAACATTACATTAATTTTGGGTAATGTCTGTTTTGTATTCATTAAGTAATGTCAATATATATCATTATTAAGACAAAAGAATATCACTACATATTACAAGTGCAAAGTTCAATATAAAAAACAAGTAGGCTTAATTACTGCTACGTCAGTGTGATATTGTTTTTTAACAAATCAGTCTCTATGGTACAATTTTGAATGGACCGGTCTTTGTGATCTATTTTTTCAGACATATAGATCATCTCGTTTACTAAAAGTTAGCCCACATCCTAACCTCGTCCCCGTTAGTCAGTAAACTTTTAGTGGACATGAGGACTTATATGTTTAACGAATACTGTGATGGAGCCTTAAATTGATATTTGGGGGCCAGACTTTGTCTGGTAATAATTTAATACAATTAAAATATATAGTACAAAAACATGTATCAGAAGTTTATATTATTAAATAAAGACATAATAATGCTATCAATACCAAGTCTTTTGGGTAGCTATCAACCTGGAAAAATAGATTATAAATAATAGTTTTCTCTCTAAAAATTAAAATTTATAATATTCAATGCTTTATTTATGTTACTTTTGTAAAGAAAATAGAAAGAAAATGGATAGAAACAAGTGAGTGCTTCAACGTCTCAAAAAAGAAATAGAAGTACATCATACATTATGAGTTCTATTGTTAAAAATCTTGTCACGAGGAAAAAATTTGTCTAAAGCTTTTAAATTTTCAAAGAAAATCATAAATTTTGCAAGATTCAAACTAAATCTTAAAATTTAACAAACATGTAATTTTAAAATATTTGAGAGAACTAAATATTAATTTTTGTAAAAAAATAATAATATATATATGAACAAAAGGAGAGGGAGTTTTAAAATTTTTAAGGGGCCAAATATAAAATTTGGTAAATATTGTCTATAAAAGCACTAAAAGAGCAAGGGGTTTTTTAAATTATTGGGAGGCCAAGGTCCCAGCTCCCAAATAAATACCCCATAGAATATGAGGACCAACCCGTTCATAGTTATACCTTTGCGATTTGTTAAAAATCAATACCTCATAGAGTGACAATCATAATCTGCTACAGCAAGATTCTCGTGAGCTCATATAGCATCAAAAGATAATAAAGTACAATATTTTCCTCTTCAAATTCTTGAGAAATAGTGCCCTCTATTTCTGTTCCCTTCTCTTGTTTGTTTCCTTTTTTTGATTCAAGTCATGAAAATTCAAGACTCTTGACAAAAAAAAAAAATTCAGATGATATAAAATGGATGCCTAAATCCCAACCCGGCAGAGTTTACCTACAGCTCAATTTTTTCCCTCATTTAAAATGTAATCAAAATACAATATCGAAAGCACAGAATCTGATAGTTTGGTCAGAGCAACTATTCGGTTGGGCCTGGGTGCCCACATGGTGAGGGTCTTGTGCTCTCTTTACTAGTTTTGATGGGCTTCGAGCCCCACTAATTTTGTTGCCGGCCCTTTGACCTTTTGGGTTGTAAACTTTTAATGCACCTGCATAATTTAATCCCTTTGTAATAAAAAGTAGTGCATTGCTTAGGAAAAAAAAATATAAATATTTCTCGTACTCAAACTGCCTTAGTCTAAGGGACTGACTAGTTATATAATTATTTTCTTATGCAAAAAGCAGGTAATTCTTAGTTCTTAATTTATATCGTCTCTAATTTTTTTTTCGTTCCTAATTTCGAATTCTTCTTTTATGAGGCAAAATATGCTGTCTCATATATATATATATATATATATATATATGTAAAGTCATAGTTAACCCCTTATATTTGAGCAAAAATCAAATAGCTCCCATATCTTTCAATCCAACAATTTAAGATTCATAACTTTCAAAACCTATCAATCTTTGCCCCCGGTCTAAATCAGAAATTAAATCAGAGGGAAAAGCATGAAAAATGACCAAAAGGCCCCTCCAAAATAAAATTACTAAAAATATTAAAAAAATTCATAAAAAATAAAAATGATATTTTTTTAAATAAAACTATTGAAAATCTATTTCAATAATCTATTTATTTTTAATTTATTTATTAAAATTTAGCATTGGAGGGGCATTTCTGTCATTTTGCATGATTTTCTATCGGACTTAACGTCTGATTTAGACAGGGGGTGAAGATTGATAGATTTTGAAAGTTATAAGTCTCAAATTGTTGGATTGAAAGTTAAGGGAGCTATTTGATTTTTGTCCAAATAGAAGAGGCTAACAATGACTTTACTCCTATATATAATATGTTTGGATTATATTTTTGGGAGCAAAACATGATCATCCTATTTTTGCTCCCATAAATATATAGTTCATTAAAGGTGTTGCTTGAACTATAGAATTTAGGCTGAATATGCTTTTCGAGACAAACAAAACCTATTTTGGATGAGGAGTTATGTAGACCCAAAAGTGTCTGGACTTTTTGGGATGAATGTGTTTTAAGTGTTGTTTAGCAAGTCAAAATTTACTATATTCCCAAGTTTGATCACCCCAATCCTTTTTTAAAAACTCCAACAATTTTTTTCACAAATCTAACAACTTTTTACAATTTCAATACATTTTTACAGATTCCAATAACTTTTTTACCAATCCCAAGATATTCAAAGAAGTTTATGAAAAATAGAAGTTTGTGAAAAGTTAGTGAAAAATTTTAAGAACGTTTGATTGTATATTAATTTTTACTGGAGTTTGTGAAAAATTATATAGAGAGATGATTTGATAGAAATTTTTTTTATGAAAATGTAATTAGAGTTTGTGAAAAAATATAAAGAGATATTTCATGGAGTTTTTTATATATATAATTTTTATAAATAGATCCCAAAGTTCGTGTGAAAAAAGTGTTGAAGTTTGTACAAAAGTTTTAAATTTTGTTTGTTGCAATTATTTTTTTTACTTGTTAAAAGATGAAAACTTTCAACTTCTAAACATGTCTATTTTATTGGCTAGATTTTAGACAAATAAATTCCATTTAGCTTATGTAGATATATGGGCTAGCTCTACAGCCCTTCCTCTCGCATTTTTTTTTTCTAGATACAACAACAAACAGATAAAAGAAATTACCGAGTCACAATTCAAAACATGCTTTGGAATAACTAAGCTAGATAAGAAGCCAAAGCAACTCACCAAATTCGCCCACTTTGCCAACAGATGGGCAAGTTGTTCTTCTTCCGAGTAATCCAATGGACAGAATGCTATGAGTGAGAAAAGAAGATACCTTGCTTGCTAAACAATTGTTGGAGTAAAATTTATAGCAATAATTGGTAAAAGATATAGTCGAGATAATGTAGGTTACTCACAGTGCCTTTTGGATGGGAGGCACAGTTTGGTTGCTTTGGATTGAAGGAAGCCCTAGAAAAGAGCTAGCTTGGCATCTTCGAGTGTGAGAGGGGGTTGAATGGCCAAATGACCTAATGTTGCTGCCCTCTTGATACTTTACTTACACGGTGGTCGCTTGAGTAGTCGCTTTGTATGGACTTGGTTAAGCTACGTGGTATTTGGTGAATATAGCTAGTGGGTTTATGTTTGGGTAATATAGGTGGTGTTTAGGGTAAGGGTAGTCATGTGTATGGTTGGTAGTGTATATGGGTGGTAGTGTTTCTGTCGCGCCCCGTGCTAGTACTTAACCCCTAGGCTCTCTTATAATAATGGAATGCACACAAGTGGGGATTACTGCACGAATAAATCCTATCAAAACCGGATAACTGACTTTAAAAAAGCTTAGAGGAAACGTTTTAGAGAAAAGAGAGAAGTAGAAAAGAATAGTGTAAGTCGGACAATAAAATAATCTGGTAATGAGGTAAAAAGTAGGGATAACTTGTGGCTTATGAACGAAACAAGATAAGGGGGAAAAATATAAGTACAAACTCTTTCCACTAGTATCAACAAAATCCTTCACGAGGTACAACTGTAAGCGAAAGTAAATACAAAAGTGGAAGCTGACTACAGCTTTCCGTCCTATAATACAGACTACAACAGAATGTATAATCATTTCCCCAAAAACAAACGACAACGATAGATATCTAATCAACCCTTGACTCCATGTCGGAAGTTAGTTCAATGACTTCAGTTTTAGTTCGAAATCTTCAAGTAAGGGATCTGGGATGGTTGGAGGCTCTCTAAGATACCACTGGGGCTCGTACCCCACGAAAACCTTAAATGACTCAGTGACATATGTCCAAAACGTCATCACTAAGATGTACAGGTCTACATCCAGAAACTCCTCGCTCATAAAAATTAACATCTGATACGTTTAGGGTCCATAGCCAGAGAGGTACATACAAGAAAATTTAACAAATAAAAGGGTGAGTTCTACAGACTCAGTAAGGGGGAAAAAGGGAACATGTTATGAGCAGCAGCATGACAATAATAAAGCTAAGCATTGATAACCATAACAACATAACAGTGTATGCTCGATGCAATGCAAAGATGATGCATCTGTTTCCCTGTCCTTTCACTTTCTTTCTTACTTTCTTTCCTTTCCTTTCTTTCTTTTTTTCTTTCCTTCCTTTTCGGTCATCAGAGGTGTCCTTTAGTCTTTTTGTTTAACCCCTAGAGTCTGGGTTGTGCGTCCCTCCTCTCCTCTGGGACTGTCCCGTGCCCCGGCACCAGGACCCTGTCAAGCGTATATTGTTTCACGCCAGGGATACCAACCACTATCCTTTCAGTGGTGGCTTGCACTATCCCACTGTTGTGATCGGTACCGTCACCCTGTCATCGGACCACCTCTAGGTATGAGTTTCATTTCCATTGCTATCATTTCGTTATTAGATTCCCACACCCATGACATGACTCATGACAGGATGATGCAACATGTATCATATGATTTATTAATAATCACGTAACTCAAAATGAGCAATGGATTTCATGGACCAATTGTCATATAAAATAAAACAACCTAAATTCACAGTAACTTTTCTTAATCCATAAGTGACCAGGTCTAAGCTTCCGTAAAAAGGCCTAAGTTTTCATTTCATGATATTCATGCAACCTAACATGTACCACATGCTGTTAATAGGCAAGTCCAACAACTTATACAATTAAGTTATTTTTATTTTATTGCTAAACCAAATAAGGACTGGCTGTATTTAAAAGAAAGGATTTTAGGCTCTTGACTAGTTTCAAAAGAAAATCCTCCCAGGCATTTTCATTTAAAAACTTCCCGGGCATCATAAAAAACACTTCCCGGGCCTAAAAAAAAGCCGGGCAGTTTCAGTAAAAAGAGGTCCCCGGGCATTATATAAAACTCTCCACTCGGGCATGATTGTAAAATTTCCTGGTCATATAAAGTCTCCCCGGGCATTTTGTTTTTTGAAAACTTCCCGGGCAGAAGTAAAACAAAACAATCTCCACGGGTATTTTTCTTAAACTCTTCTCGGTATTAAAACAAAAGTCTTTTCCGAGCATGCAAAACATTTTCTTGGAAAAACAAGTCCTTCCCGAGCGTGTAAAACAAAGCCTTCAAAAAAATAGCTTCCCCATGGCATGTAAATAAAGAGTCTTTCCTGGACATGTAAAAACAAAGCTTGCCCATATAAAAATAAAAAACCTTGTGTTCAAAAGTCAAGTCTGGCCCCAGGCAGTCCCCCAACATCTTTTAGCCCTTTCTCTTATAAGCCCTTCGCATATTTTTCTTTAGTTTAGATCCAACACAGTGATAAAATTGGGTTACTTGTCTTTTCCCATCTCATGACAAGACAAAAGTCACATGTTTTAGGCACAATCTGAACATTCCCCCATGTAAGACAAATTATACACCTTTACCTCAGGTCGTTGATGTACTGTGTTCTAAGACACCTAAAAATAGCAAGACACCATGTTAGGAAAAGAAAAGACAAAAACTGAGGGAAAGAAAAGTACAGGCGGAAATACCTCACTCTTTTCCAACTTCCTTGTACTCTCCTCACTTTTCTTTGGTCTTTTCCTCCTCTTATCCTTCGGTCAATCTCTTTGTTCACCAGATGTTCACGTCACTTTCCCTCTCTTTCTCTTAAGTCAAAGGCAGTTTCTCCTAATGCCGTGCAGTTCAATCTCCTTTTCTCTCACTCTTTAACGAAGAAAACACATAAATAAACTTATCTTTCTTACGGTTATTACCCCCTGGCTAGTTTACATACTCTAGACTAGGTCGTAGAGGAAATCAGTGGAAGATTAAGACATGACCAGTCACAAGCAGCCACCTACCCGTCTCACAGATAACGTATCTTTTAACAATCAGCACATTAACCACATTCACTTATGCGCCAATGACAAAGCCCCACCTAAGAGGTTAGGTAAAATGTGGTAAGGGTGCATTTAATGTCCACCACATGGTTAAGACACTTAGACAAAGTAAACTTAAAAAGGGAACTCGGGTATACAGGGCTTAGTCAACCCACATGACTAAAAACAAGCCCCGGACCTATGCTAAAAGATCCCGGATCCAGGTCTCCCCAGTAGTGCTCGGATGTCACAGCTCCTGGGCATGCTGCTCTCGGTAAGCCCGAAACTTGTCCCCCCCCTCTAGGTGCTTCCTACTCGGTGACCCTGACCTCAAAGCTTATGTACCCCATAAATTTTTTTTTTCCTCCGAGCTTATAACCTACTGGCCCCGAGAAAGCCCCTCCTCCCTGGGCCTACACTAATTACCCTGGGCTCACTCAAACACCTGCCCTGGCAGTCCGCTTATTTGCCCGAGCACTCAAGCACCTGCCCTGTCAATCCCTAGTAAAAGCAAACAAAAGGAAAATGTCACATGGGCACAATGATAACTATTATAACTTATACATAAACACTATAAGTGAGTCAAAAACTGATATATATATATATATATATAGAGAGAGCAAACTTAGTAAACAGTAGATCAAACAAGAGAGGGGTGTTACAATTTCGGTAAGGTGATAGTATGTATGGGTGGTGGTGTTTTGGGATGAAAAATGATAAGTATGGATGGTGATGGAATAGGAACAACTGTTGAGCTAATAAGCTATGAACACTTGGGGATTGTGAGTGATGGATATTTACCTTCAACACTAACTACAAGGAGCTAGGCACAAAAACAATAGCAAGTTTGAGAATCAACCACGGGGTTGCCTCAAGCTCACGGTGCGTGATGCTAAACTTGTCACAGGATTAGTTTAGACAATCACAAGGCACAATGCTAAACTATCTCAGGGATTGGTTTAGGCCATCGCTTTTGTGCTTCCATAGAACTCATAGGAGCAAAGAAAAGACACAAGTTTTGAGCAAAGCTCTGAGACTATTCTCTATTCATTCAAGCATGAAAATGAAAGTTACAAAGCTACTCCTATTTATACTACTCGGCTAGCTACAAGAACATTCCTATTCGGTCACATGTCATCATCTTGCTTGGCCATGTGTGATTCCTACAAGATATTTTAATAGATATTCCCTTGTTCTTTTGCTGGATGGTGGCTCCTCCTTGAATCTAGGAAGCAAGGACATTATGTGGCAAAATGACATAACCATCTAATATTTATTGTCCTTGTCTTTTTGCTAAAGGATAAAAAGTACATGGTCTCCACCTCTAGGTGGCCAATGTACATGGTCCCTTCTAGGTGACACATGTTCATTATCCACTAATCATGGTAGTGGGGCATGTGGCACTCTCCTACGATGCCACCTTGCATTCCAGGATCTTCTAGAACTTTGGTAAAGATGCTTCCACTACCTTGGTCCTCAGTTAATCCCAGGCTGCCATGTGTCATTCTCCTCAGCAAAAGGGATCTTCTCTTTATTCATCTGGGCCCTCCATCTCCATGTCTAGCTGGCGATCTCTCTTGTAGCCTCTTTTTCCTTCATCTGGCCCAAATTGTCCTTCCTCAGCACATGGAAGACAATGGGCTGTCAATGGTGCCACGTGCATGTGGCTCCCTTGCAAGGCAACAGTCGTGGCCCAAGACACTGGCAATAAGCTGGTGGTGGCACGCGTGACCCCCTTGACAGGAACTCACCTAGAGACCTCGATGCAATAAGGCTTGCAAGCATGCTTGATAAGGCCTTAGGGGCGGAGAGGCTTGCTCATGGTGCACCTAAAGGCAACTTGGCATGGCCAATAGCTTCAGACAACACCAACCAAGACAACGAGCTGTAGCATGATAAAGGATGAGCCTATGGAGGGTTGATGCTAGGAGACTCGGGATGGTTGACAAAGCACATTGATGGCACCACCACATGGCCACCGGCCACGGCGGCACCAACATATGCGTATGAGGAGTTTATTTGAGGAGGTTCCCAAGACCAAAAGGTGCAAATTGGTAGCACCACCCCAAGATCACCGAAGGCAATGAAGCACAGTGGAGTACATGGGAGGTTGATTTCAAAGGATCTAGGAAGCCACAAAGAGTCGATCGACATCACCATTCTACAAGGTGGTGGAGCAGTGGAGCATGGCGATGGCAACCACCATGGGCAGCAATGAAGAACCATTTAGGGTAGCCCATCCCTATATGACCAAAGCCCCTAATTTATGGGTGTTATGTTTAATTGCTTTGTAGTCAATAGCTTGCCTTGTTGGTAAGAGTCAATTAAGGAAACAATCTTGTCCTATTGGGAAGATGATCCTTGATTGATATTAGGAGATTTATGCTTAGGTGACATTTGACATTTGTTTTCAATATGAAAGCATATGGCCAGCCACATTAGAGTCTAATACGGGCAAATCAATCTTTGATTGATTGGCTCCTATTTAGGCAAGTTTTGGCCACTAAGGAAGATCCTTTCAAGATATTTTCTTTTGGCCTTTGTTTGATCTTAGGAGATATCAGAGGATTTGATTTGTGTGGTAATCAAGCTTTTTCCTCTACAAAGAAAGGTCTTGCCGCCCAAGCCCATGGAAGTACTATATATACCTCCATGGCACCATTGTTAGACATCCACTTGAATATTTATCAAATAAGAGTCTCTGTAGGAACTTTTGGCCTCAGTGTCCTGTTTATCGGTGTGGGTAGCTCCCCGTCACCAACCTTGGACTAGCATGGATGTGGTGCTTCATGCTAGACTCTAATTTGGCTGTGTTTTTACCTTGTTAGAGAAACTAGGGGGCAAGTGGTGGTCCCTCCCTTAGAGGTGCATTGGCTTGGGAAGGAGTATTTGTGGCGGGCATGGGTCTCTCATTGCTTGGTTTTTCCCTTGGCAAAATAGTTGAAGGTCATTGAAGAGCCAAAGGTTACTTGTGGCGAGCGTGGGTCTGTCGTTACATAACCAACCTCTTGACAACAATCCGAGTTCATTGGTAAATTGTTTGAGCACTTAGGTCGGGCGTGGTTCTCTCAAGCTTTGTTTTTCTCTTACCAAGGTTCCGCCTATCGGATCTAAGCTCATCTTGGGTGGCTTAGGCTTGTTTATCTGTGAGTATTGGGCTTGTATCTAGAGTTAGGCTCTACAAATCTAAGGCTTATGAAGCCTTATTGTCTTGTTAGTTTCGAGTGTAAGCCCAATCTAGCCAAGGCTTGTGGTTCTATTCCTCCACCTTCTCAACCATCCATTTTTTTTTAATCTCTCTTTCTTTATATCAAAATACCAAAAATAGAGCTCAAGTTATGAAGAGTACTTCAATGGGACGACCAATCAAGCATTATCTTTGAGTAGTGTGCTTGCCGTGTGTACTCACAAGGTTGCACTTGTGAGGGGTTTAAGAATTGGTTAGGGGCCTAGGCCGAGGACCCTATCACCCTTTGCAACATAGCAGTTGTCCGCACAAGGCCTTGCTAGCACATGTGGTTCTCCCACAAGGCATCGACTGTGTGTGTGCGACAATGGTAGCATGCGAGTGTCGCGCACGCGAGGCCTCCTTGCAAGGTTGTAGCTGTGCCCACAATGTCTTGGCAGCTCGTTGGTGTCACATGTGCCGGGTCTCTTGGAGTGGCCGGTAACTCGCGCAATAGGTCTTGGGCTCGAGCCGTGCTTGCATGACTTTGGCCAAGTGCTAGAGTTGTGCTCGCATAGCTGTGATCCAGCTTTGGAGCCCCATGCTTACTGCAACCTCCTCATGTGACCACTGCAAATGTTGAGCTATCTTTACTCATGGGTGATTGACTACTCTTCCAAGCAGTTTGTGCGTGCGCTTGGTGATAGACTTCCCTTTGGAGTTCCATGGTGCGGATGATGTGCGCTCTGTAAGCCTTGACATTCGCTTACACCCACCTTTGTTAACTTGCCTTGTGGGCTCGTCATGGCTTGGTCTCCTTCATTTTCCTTGAAAAGGCTCATATGCCCTTCCATGGTACCTTTGAGCCTTTGACAAACTTGAAATTTAGGACATCTGCCAAGTCAGTATCAGGTGAAAGACAGAACCACTGATGGGGACGCGAGCTTCGCGAAAAAATTGGCAAAATCAAACCAAAAATTACAACTAGGAAACATAATTCTTAACCTTTCCTTTCCATCACAACACATAAGAAACCTGTTTGTAGTTGCCTGAAGACAACGGTAGCAATCGTTGCTAGACAGGTCCAATGTGCACTATACCATTAGGTAAACAGTTCGAGACACTAAATTCACTTCTGAAGTCCCAAAATTCTTGGCTCCGATTGGAGCGCTTGAGGCATGTTTTGCCAAGTCCGTGATTGTCATGTTAATTAGCTCGTAATGAAACCCCTGCCAGATGGTGTTCTGTGTGTTAATTATTACAACTTTCGGCCTCACAACCACAGTTGAGAAGATAGATGAATAGCGTAACACGCACTTATCGTACCAAATGATTGCAATCTTTTCCCCGAAACAGCAACTGACAAGTTTTTTTAATGCGTTTGTCATGCATGATTAGCATCTTTCGGCAGGGACATCTCCACGACAAACAAAAAGGCCGCAAATGGGATCAGAGGAGTTTTCACCTGAAGTTGTGTTGTAGAATTCTATACTGTTCTTGGTATCGGACGAGAGAAACGAGAGGAGGGAGTTGAGATTAGCACTGTAGATGTTACTTCCGGAGAAAGTTGTGTTAGCATAGACGTGATGGAGGTAACTGATAGTGACAGCAGTGGTCTGAGTCAGGAAGCTAAGTGTGGAAAATAACATGATGAGAAGAAAGAAGTGATTGAAGGAAGGCATATTTCTAATGAATCGATCTATGTCCCTTCAAGTATGCAAGATTTATTCCTATTCGGCCACATTTCACTCCAATAATGAATTCTTCCTCATGGCTTATATGACTTTTGGATATGAAATTTTTTTAACATTTTAAGAAATTTTTTTAAAAGCTCTAAATTTTTACCACGAGACATGAAAATTTCAAAATTTTTACACAAATTTCAATATCTTTTTACACCTACTTCAATATTTTTTCATTAAAAAAAATTTACATAAAATATTGTTTCTTCTTACTCTTAAAAAACTTAATTACTTTTTTATTAAAAAAATTCTTCAAAGCTTATCTCTCCTAACTTTTTAACAAATTCCAACAAAAATTATTCTACTGTTGGAACATTCACCAATGTTCCAATCTAAATGCTACTTTGGTGACATTATACAAGAAATTTGACTTGAAAATACTTTCTTGTCTCTATTTCTGGCCCAGAGACAGCTGATCCAGCTTCGATAGTGAGGTGATAGGGAGATATGCACGACATATAATATCATTTAATGCTTGAAAGCAGTAACGCGAGCGATTATCTTGAGAATATTAAATGCATGAGACCTGATTCATTTCCTTAGAAATACTAGCGAGATCGAAGAAGTGAAGAAGCTTTTTGAGCAGATGGAGGCCAGCGGAATCAATTGACAATGTCATGACTCATGACTTGTCTCATGAGTAACCTCGCGACACATAAACGAGCTCTTCTGAATGTGCAGGGAGCAATTCTAAATTTCCTTAGAGGAAACCCTTTTTGGCAAGTTTGATTGGCAAGGGATTTAAAAGATTGGAATACACATGTTGGGACTTTTTTGAGTTCTTTTTGTCTTTGAAGTTCATTCGATCTCATGAGTTGAAACCTTCAAAACAAAATTCTGAATTCAAATTCTTGGATAAGTGCCCTCATCTCAACTTTTTGGCCACTAATGCGTCATTTATTTTCTTAGTTGGGATTTTATTTTGTCTGCTTTTTAGGCTCTTCGAGTGGCAGCCACAGCTTGAAGAAAAAAAAAAAGACGGGGTAGGAATTGTTCCCCGTGCAATACCCTTGGAGATGCTATTGGACAAATTGGCAATTGGTGTATTTGGTCTCCCATTCAATATAAAACATCTCAGAATAATTTTGGGACTATAATTAATAAAGATAGGATAATTATTTAACAAAATGATTCCATGTAATTTATTCAAACTTTGCACTAAGAGAGCTGATAACGATAAATTAGTAACTAAACTACCCTAATTTGATTAATTAAGATACTTAAACGAAACTGATTCATCTGATATTCCATGTCTCTGCATGCTTCATCACGTATATTGATGCTTATCATCCAGGCTTTTCTGCACGCATCATTGAACTCATACAATTATACAACCTATCTCATAACATAACATGCATGTCCAGTAATTGGCAATTCTAGAATCTGGATGGAATTTTGCTTCTTGCGTCTCTAGATCTATGCTAAAACAACATTGAGCAAAAAAAAACATACACAGAAGTAAAGTTTAGGAAATCTTACTGCCCTTCCTCCAGAGGACCTGAGCCTCAATAGCATTGAGATGTTGATCATCTAGGCGCTTCCATGTTATGATATGCTTTATTTCTTCCCAACGTCCACCTTTTCTTGTTTTCTCCAAGTTAACTGTCACCACCCTTGCTTTCCTGTCCCATCCAGCTTGTCCATAGTCTTGGTATCCGATTCCACCAGCATAACACATCTGTATACCAGTGAGCTTGCCACAAAAGTCATTGACATGATCGTGTCCATATAACAAAGCCTTCACGTCCCTTTGAGTTACCATGCTAGTGAAGAAGCTAGCCAGAGTTCATGTCCGGATTGCAGGATTCTTCTTGTTTCACACCGGTCATGTTGTTTGGGCCAAAACTGTTCACTTCCGGCACTGGGCTGTGAATATACACAAGCACGGGTGCAGGTTCTTTCTGGGTCTCAGGATTTCCCATATTGTATGCTCTCTGCAATAAAAACCCAAAAGACATGGCTTAACAAATAGAGATCAAAATCTAACAATTCCAAACTTCCAAGTGAATAAAAAGCTAGGTTAGTACCCGGAGATTCTTATAAGTACGTTCAAACTAACATATTTGAGAGGCTTTGATCCAATCGTAGCCTTTGCCAGGGGTATAATCGACCTTGGAATTATCTCCACTGTCAATCATGTAGAGATTGAGAATGGACTTGTTTTCAAATCTAGTGCCATGAGCTCCGTGAACCTCAAGATTATAGTTCCCAAAACCATCAATAAAGAAGGGTGCATTCTTAGGATAGACTTGAGACAGCGTGTTCTTCATGCTAACTATATGTTTCATCACGCCTTCCCTTCTGAGGGCGCATTCCTTATCATGGCCCCAAAATAGCATCCCACGGGATGTTGGATGTGATTGCTGGTTCAAATGCAGCATTCATTGACTTGATGGGATCTTCCACGTCGTATCCCATGATGTTGTCACCTGTAGCAAGTCATTATTTGTAAAGGTAATTTAGTTGGATCAATCCGTAAACAAGCTTAAGAAGTGACAACAAATTGATGCACAAAGGGTTCTTTGGCTTTATACTTGGCAAAAAAAACAAAAGAAAAACACTTGTACCGCTGAAAACAATGAGATCTGGGTTCTCAGCGAGGATCAGGCGACGGATAAAAAGCGATGGTGTTAAGGTCAGAGCATCTATGGTCATAGACAGAAACAACAGGAGGCGAAGCAAAAATCAGTTTTTTTTTTTTTTATCATCCCAGACCCAAGCACCCAGGCCCTAGCCCAAAGCGTAACCTTTGTGTGTGTGTGTTTTTTTTTCCAAATTAACAGAGGGTGAAACGTCTTTTTTTAAAAATAAAAAATAAAATAAAACCCGAGTTTTAATTCTACTGTCCTCAATTTTTCTCCCTCCTCTCTCTCTTTCTGCAACAGCACCGTTGGAAATTTGTATAAATCTAAAAAGGAAATGGATGTGAATAACACTCTTTACTAGAATTGTACTGTATTCATAGAAAAGATAAAGCCATATTCAAGATTTGGCCAACCTCCATAGAAAAAGGGATAGACAGGAAGAGAGAGACGAATCTCAATACAATCTTGGGTAACCTCCCAGATGCTCGACGCTTGCCTTCCCTACGTTGAAACAGAATTCCAACAACATCTAAAACTACTAACTGTCTCCAGCAAACAAGCTAACTAACGGGCTTCTACAATTATAATCATTGGGCCCTAACATACTAGCCCAATACTAGCCCACTACGAATTAACCCTTGTAGACCAAAGCCCACTGAAATATAAGTAACTCAGCTATTCCCCTAGCTGTCCCACGTTACTCGACACTCTTGTCTTCGTGTCCTTGTCTGTTGTCGTTGAAGTCTTGAAATCCCGAATCTTCCCGAATACCGAATACCCTTCCTTCTCTTTTCTTTTGCAAACCCTAAGCCACTTCGTCTTCCTCCTCTATCCTCCTACCTGGTCGTGTAACACTCTGCCTCTCCTCCTCCACAGAACGCCGGATCTCTCTCTCCCTCGCTGCTCTCTCTCTGCCTCTCCGTCGCTCTCTACTCCTCCACAGCTCTTTCTCTCTCTCCGGCCTCTCCCTCTCAGCTCACTCCCTCTCAGCGGCTCAGCCTCTCTTTCTCTCTCTCGGGATCTGTCTCTCTCAACCGCCCAGTGCCACCGTCGATTGCCGCGTCCCGCCGCTCCGGTACTCCGTGCTCGTCCAGGTATCCCTCTCTCAGCCTCTCTCTACATTCTAATAGCTTGTTGATTGTAATTTGTGAATTTGTTATGAGTTATCTGTGATTTGGTAATGTAATTAGGATTTAGGGTTTGAATTTTGAAAATTTTTAATTTTTAAATTTAATTGTTGATTGTGAATATGTGATCTGTGAATGTGATTAGGATTTAGGGCTTGAAAATTTAATATGTGATTGTGATTCTTTTGCTGGTTGTTTTAATGCTTTGCGACCTGTGAATGTGTGATATCTGTCATGTTTGTTGGTCATCTTGGTGAACTTGCTCTTTCTGGTGGTTCGATGGCCACCTCTTCCGCATCTGTCACCGGTTTCAGCTTGTTAGTGAGTTGGGTTCACTTCAGCGTCTTTCTGGATTTTAGTTTTTGGAATTGTTAACGGTTCTTGGTTCTGTCGTCAGAAAAGTCTATTCTGTTTGTTTTTGTTCTATTCAAATCTTGTTTATGTTAGAAGCCATGAAAACTGTGTTTGGTTAGTTGGAAATGAAAAGTAAATGTGTGGAAGGAGTGTTCAAAGGATAGAACGTGACTATTGTGAGCACAGGAGAAGACCCATAAACCTGCTAGAGTGTTGCTTACCCAAGACCCATGATCTCAAAAGCAACTAAATCCCTTAGATGAGCCAAATGCTTCAAATGCTTTCTTTACCATATTTTAGGGCCAATGTACTTAAACTAAATCCATTAGATGAAATATGATGAAACTAGAACAAATTGTTGACAACTTAAAAGTAGATAAATAAATAAATAATGCTGCAGAACAGGAAATGGATTATATCTTAAATAAATTAGAACTTTCAGAGTTTTTGCATGACAAAAGCAACAAGGTATGGAGCATTATACTGGAAAGCATGACAAAAGCGGCAAGCTTTACTCTCATTTCAAACTCATTTTCTTCTCTCACCATAGGCATGGAACTCTTTTCTTTAAAGAGAAGTTCATAGTTGTTGATCTGGTGTAACAGTTCTAATGTAACAGTTTTTTCCTATGTAACTTGGATTTGTTGTCTTGTTCAATTGGTCAGAGGTGAGTGTCAAGTTATTTCGCATTAGCTTGAATCACAGATTGGCACATTGCTGATGTTACTTGGCATATATTATCATCTGCATCATTGGCATATATCATTTTTTTTGTTGATGAATTTCGTTTTGTATGGTACGTGTATTTCAAATTTTTAGTACTTTTAGTCCCTAATTTTCGATATTTTAACTCAAACACCTTTTTGCATTACGTGGGATTTTTTTTTTGTCATTTCACCTTAGGAGTTCACCTCCTTTCAAATTGAATCCTGGTTCCTCCGTTGCCTTGAGTGATTCACTTCTTTAACTATTCTCGACAATAAAACGAATTTTTTGGAGGTGAAGAATGCTAGTTCTTCTCGTTTTGATTATGTTGGTTTTGTCTTTGTTATTTCAGTGGATTGAACGACTAGGGAAAATGTATCTCCAGTATTACATAAACGAGAATGGCGACAAAGTCTATACTACTAAGGTACGGTTTTCTTGTTATGATTATGTGAGTTTTGTTTCTGTTTTACAACACTCAGTTGGTGCTTAATCATTGGTGCTTGCTGTGATTCTTAGGCTGTTTAAGCTTTTGGGTTTTGTGCTTGCTGTTGAAATCCCCCTTCAGCAAATATTTAATTGAAAAAAAGAAAATTCTTAGGAGCTAGATTCTATTTTAACACAAATAGGTTAAACTGATATATATAAAACAGGTACTGTCAATCATGAATTTGTTGGAATACATAAAAATTTAATTTCAAAAATGAATCAAGTAATAAGCTTTGTGCGAAAAATATAAGGGGGACGTTTTATTGAGACCTTTTGTTTTCATTTTGATGCTAGTTAGCTTTTTACTGGCCTAGTGGTATTAACAGGCGTGTGAATATTGATTTTTGGGTAAGGCCTGAGTGCATCATTGCATTAAGCGACCGCTGCTTATGCTACGTGGATGATCTCTGATGTGTGCATTCTGGTAAAGAAGGTTCTGGATTGGAGACTGACAGATTAGGTTTGGGATAGGTTTGTAGAGTCAAATGGGGTTGTACTGACTTTTTTGGTTCTCAATTGAGTCAATTATATGTTTTGTTCCTTAAGGTGAGTATGTGCCTAGGAAAAGAACAAAGATTACTTAAAACTCCCTACTTGGCTTATTAAATTTTAGGATTTGAAACCATGTTTTCCATATATTGTAAGTTAAACAAGGGAATTAGGAAACTGCTAGCTATATTACCTGTATGGTTTTCTGTATCCTGTGATGTTCATGCAGTTCTTTGCCTTGCTGAGAAAGAAGCCTTAAAATGTCTGAGAGATTGATGAGTCCTGTAATCTTCTAATTTCCATGTGCGAGTCAGGTGGCTTGAAAAAAGTATAGGATCTGTATTTTTTTATCATATTCACTTTTAAATGTTGATCTGGCTATCAGTGCCTGGACATTCAAATTGGTACTTTTTTTGATAGTTTGAATTAATATTGAATCTTCGTTGCTCAACCTCAATACCAGGGAGCTACCACTAGGGCACCATAAAAATAGTTTATCTTATTTCTTGGAACACACTTATGTTACGTTTCTTAAGTGTAGTTTGTATTACTTGCAAAAAGTAATAGACTTTCTCTATCACGATGCTTCACCGTCATTGGTAACTGTCCTTGGGGAATTTCTTTTATGTTCTTTTGCGTCTTGGTATTGATGTAAATATCACTTATGTTTCATTCCGTTGAGTGTAGTTAGTACTTGCACAAAGTCATCGACTTTCCCTTTTGTGATGCTTCATATTCATTGGTAATAAGAAGTTTCCTTGGGTGGTTTCTCTTTCATTCTTTTGCATTTTGGTATTGATGCCAAAGAAACTCATCTTCTAGACAATATTAGGGGAGTTGTTCTTTCTTTTTGTTCTTTTGGGGGGGGGGGGGGGGGATTTGCGTGCAAACTAGTCAGATGTGTTCTGTGGCTGATATTCTGGCTACTTATCTGAAAGACATCCCAGCCAACACATGCAAAATTGCAAGTTTGTTTCTGTCAAGGACTCGTATTATTGTCATGGGTGAAGTGCTGTTTGCTTTTTATACACAGAAACATCCTAAGATTGTAAACATTTTGGTTTTCGTCTCTTGTGTTGACTCTTATATTCTTTTCTACAAGCAGAAAGAATCGCCACTGGGACTGGCAACACAATCTGCCCATCCAGGTAATATATAGTTTAATTAATTGGACTTTACTCGACCTTTTCCAGTTTCTTTCATGTTGCTCCGACCATTCATGTGCAACTGCTTATCTGAAAGTAAATCATCCCAATTCTGCTACTACCTATTTATTGGTGACATTATGATAGGAGGTTGAAGATATGACGAGGGCAGTATGTATACAAGTGATTGATTGATAAAAGGAGTAGAAAGTCATTCATAGCATTGGTGTAAGGACTAGAAAGTAATTTGTTGCCTGTGTGCTCATAGGCTGCTAGTGACTCTTTTCAGAGTTGTCCTAGATCTGTGGATGCTCAAGGTTGTTGAAGTTAGTTGCTTGAATGGTGCACAGAATTATCATTACCTTCTCTTGTTCTGTATGGTTGTCGTAATTGATTTCCTTAAACTGGAGATAAAATGGATGTAGTCATTCCATTGCTGGAATATTGTGGAATAACCTTCTAATACCATGGGCTATGCACCTCACTTAATTGTAAACCCTTTTATTTACTGGAATTACTACTGTGGCTGCAATATTATCGGTGAAAGTCTGTTGTCCAGACTGTATGAGTCATGGTTCTATAACTCACTTTTTTCTTCATAATTGTCATTTGTCAATCTATCTATCTCCACTTTTGGCTGCAGCCCGCTTCTCCCCTGACGACAAATACTCGAGGCAAAGAGTTCTTCTGAAGAAGCGGTTCGGATTGTTGCCAACCCAGCATCCACCACCAAAGTACTGAACCCTAGTGGGGTTCAGCTGATATACTGTCATGTTTTGCAGTGTTCTAGTTGCTGTGATTGAGTAGATCTCGGATAGTTGAAATAAGTTAAAGATTTAGTTTATTTTTGCTATCATGTCATCAACATTAAGTACTCGATGAAATTTAAATGACTTTCATTTTGGATATTTGAATGAACTGGATGACCACTTTAATCTACTAATCTTATATGATAAGCTTTCTATTTATCTGAGCATTTCCTTAGTAGAGTTATTGGATGTAGAACACATCAATTGTGGGCTGCAATTTCATTCACTATTGGACACAACAGCTTATTTGCCCTGGGCTTGACACCGAACCACTTGGCTTATCTGGGCCAGCCTCATGACACCTAGAATTTGCATGATCTTTTGACTGATTGACGACTCCGCAGAGCTTGGGAACCAGCCTGAAAATTTGAAAGATTGAAAGATTGGTTTGGTAATGATAGCTAAAAATGCTGAATAGAAATGGAATGAGAATGATAAGACGATCAAAATTTTGAATCTAACAGATGTTTTTATTCTTATCTATTTAGTGGATCCTATCTTTATCTAGTTTGTTTGATATAATTTACAAAGTTAGTTGCTTTTGTTTAAATTTGAGTTTCCATTTATTTTGCTATCACGTCAGCTGTACAGAATAGAATTTCTATTGATCTAGGTTACAACTCTCCTAGAGAGATGATATGTGAGAATCCCACTGGTGGATCCTATCTTTATCTAGTTGTTTGATTTAATTTCAAGAGTTAGTTGCTTTTGTTTGAATTTGAGTTTCCATTTTTTTTTGCTATCACGTCAGTTGAACGGAATAGAATTTCTTCCTCATGGCTGATTCTTGAAGACTAGTCGATGTTTGGATATGAAATATTTTTAACTTCTTAAGAATTTTTTTTTAAAAGCTTAGATTTTGTACAACCAAATATCAAATTTTCAAAATATTTACACAAATTTCTAATATTTTATTAAACTTACTTCAATACTTTGTTTATTAAAGAAAATTACATCAAATATTGTCTCTTTTTACTCTTAACAAATTTTAATACTTTTTTATTTAAAAAATTTCATCAAATCTGATCTCTCCTTACTTTTAAAGAACTTCAATAAAAATCTTTCTACAATTAAATATTTTTTATTTTTTTACAAACTTTTTTTTATCACCTCTACCTAAAAAAATCAAATTTAAAATTCTTAAAATAAATTTTTACTTATCAAACATCACCCAGACCAATAAATTTTTAGTTGTCAAACATCACCTAGACCAATGTTCCAATCTGAAGGCTGCTTAGGTGACATTATACAAGAAATTTGACTTGAAACTACTTTCTTGTCCCTATTTCTGGTCCAGCGAAAGCTGATTCAACTAGAATAGTGAGATGGGTGATAGGGACTTATGCACGACATATAATTTAATGCTTGAAAGCAGCAACGCGAGCTATTATCTTGACAATTAATGCATAAGACTTGATTCATGCGCTTAGAAATACTGGCAAGATCAAAGACGTGAAGAAGCTTTTTGAGTAGATGGAGGCCAGTGGAATCAATGTTTTTTTAAATGCCAGCGGAATCAATTGGCAAGTTTGATTGGCAAGGGATTGAGAAGATTGGAATACACATGTTGGGACTTTTTTGAGTTCTTTTTGTCTATTCAGCAAAAAAAAAAAAAAGGTTAATCACAACCCCCCCCCCCCAACAAACTTATATGGCAATCTCAAATACCTCATGTACTCGAACTCGTTACAACTCACCCCCATCGATTACGTGGCACGTTACAATTCGCCTTTTGACTCAAACTTAGAGTTAAAGTGAACGTTTTCTGTCACACGTACCGACACCCAGATCACGCGAAAAGATCAGATTGCCCCTTCCGTGCCCTAATTAAAGACGAAAGACCATACCTTGTTAGCTACTGGATCTAGAAATGCACCAAACGTAGATCGTTGCCTCATCTAATTTTTTTTTTCCTGATCAAGACGTCAAAAGCTTACATTACAAAACTAAGAGAGGACTAAATACAAGCTATGGGGGATCTGAACCTTCATATTCCCAGGTCAGATCTTCAAAATGCTCAAGTATTACGGGGTGGCTTCCATTGCTAAAAATGGAGGCAGCCTAACGAGCTAAAGTGTGCACAACACGATTTGCACTACGATAGACATGTTGAATTTTTCCAATCACGAAGATGCCGAAGCTGAGCATGGATCTCCTCAACGGTATGGTGAAACTTCCAATAAGTCCTCTTTGGATAGCTCTCTACACCTACCTCGATGAGGAACTGTATGTGGTAGTCGTGAAGGTCCGTGTTTAGATCTTTGAGGACTTCCAAGTCATAGTGGAGCACTAGCCCCACTGGTTCGCCAATGATTCCCAACCCTTGGCATAGTCGACCTCGGTTGGGTGGGACCTCCACCCGAACCGACTATTCCCTTTCTTTTTCCCGCAGCCCCACCAGCTGAGGACCCACCGAGCATGTCGGTCAACGGTATCATTGACCTCACCCCAGACACCAAAGATGAGGATTAGGGGTTAGGGTTTTGTTTTAGCACCCCTTCAATCAGTTATTTCCTTTTCATTTTGTTAGCAGTATTTCAACTGTTTTTTTATCCTTGAAACACGATATCATAGGCTAGGTGAGTTATAAGAAGCTCATATTTTTGTAAATTTAGGCCTATATTTTTGTAGTCCTCTCGAAGGACCCTCTTTTTTACTAAACCGTGTTCATTATAAGGAAATGATGTTTTTCTTCATGTTGTTTCAATTTCTATATTTTATCAAATTCCTTCAATTTTGTTTTTATCTCTTTTATTAGTAAGAAATTTGTAACCCAAGTCATTATTAAGAGCTTTCCTAATTAAAGTGCAATTTATCCCAACTTACTATTTTGGTATGATTTCACCTCTTTCATTCAAGCTTTTAAACCGATTTTTGATCTTCTAATTTTAACAACTCTTCTTTTAACCAATAACTGTTTTAAAACAAGTCTTCCGCTAAGCGAATTTGAGGGCAATGAGCGATTCTAAGGGTTATCATGCAGTAATCTCCGAATTGTGTGCATGCGATTCCTATATGTGAGCCGAGGGGATAAGTACTAGCACGGGGCGTGATAATGTCTGACGCCTGTGAGTGCACATTTCGTTGGAACTTTCATGTTACACACCCCCCTTTGCACCACACTAGAAAATTTCAAACCAATTATATAATTTTTTTTCCTTCCCCACATGTTACACCGTCTTTGAAAGCCACTGCACTTTATAATTCTTAGAGTAAAATGTAGTGTACAACCACATACAGTTGTGATCCATTATAGAGGAAAGATTAAAACAAGAGTGTGATCCATAATAGAGGAAAGATTAAAACAAGTAAATTACAAATTTGGTATTATGTAATTTCTGAAATTTCGTGCAAGTAGGTATAGTTAAATAGAATTTAAAATAAGTACCCATGCCCTTATTCTTTTTTTGATCATGCGTGTTATATGGGACAAACCCACCTATAAAGTAGTTCTCGAAATTAAATACTTCCCAATGGTCATTCAACCCAAAGAATAAACTATATTCAAAGTGTATATATATATTTCTTGGTACACATCTTATACAGCAAGTATACGAGAGATGCCTAAAACATATTATACGGCGGGTAATTGTCAAAGAAATGTGGTCTACAATCAAAATACACGAAAGGGGTAAGTCCGTCATAAATTTCACAGGACAAAGTTCATAAGTGCAACCTATCGAGTATTCTATACATCACGTTTGCTTCTATTATCTGGAGATATAGGGTTCGGTTATTGTGCGAATGGACACTTTCAAGATGCTGATTTTTCTCTCCAGTACTGATAGTGTCGACACATTGATGGATGAGTGTCAACACATTGTACTGATACCTAAGAGCATATTTCCAGACTAATTTTGAGGTGTCGACACATGCTGTGATTTTGCAGAAAATACTGGAAAGTTGCTAGCTCATTTCGCAAAAAATGACTTTTTAGTTCCCAAGCTCAATTGACACATGCCAACACATCCTCACATGCGCTCAAATTTATTGTAGAAGAGTTCCATGTAGAACAAGGGGGACCCAACCAATGTACAAATCTATTTTGCCACTTTTATGTTTTAGCCTTGTGAAGGATAATATTGTAACACCCAGCTCTTTTGCACCTATTTGGTATATATGTGAGATAATATAAATATTACTCCGTGGAATTTTCTTGATTAATTTATTCTTAGCACACCTTTACTTCTTCTACATTTTCAAATAGGTGATTATATTTTGTGATACCCCTGATCTTTTAAGCTACTTTTAAGATTCTTGTGTTAAGGTCTTTTCTTAATTTGACTCAGATTTTTATTTCCTCTAATATTTTAATGTAATTAGGCTCTTTGGTATTTGTTTAAATTGCTTCAGTTTCTAAAGTTGTGACTGTAGTATTTTGATCTACCTTTTTAGTGCTTTCTTTTTTTTATTCTTAACTCCTTGCATTATTTCATTTAAATCCATGTGCTTAAATGTCTTATCTGACTTGAGTTTTGTTCCCTTAAATTGTTAGATTATTTTGGATCATGTTTAATTAATTTCTTTTAAATTTAAATTGGCCTGATTGGACTCCCGGGATTACTGAGAACAGAACTCCCAGGTGTGTTGAGCCCCGCATTCCGGGGAGTACTGAGTTTCAGGGAAATCCTTGGAATACTGAGGCCTGAGTGTGCTGAACCCTGCAATCCGGGGAGTACTGAGCCCTGGAGCCTGAGTGTGCTGAGCCCTAGAGCCTGGGTGTGCTGAGTCCTGGACCCCGAGTAGTTTGAGCCCTGGACCCCGGGTGTTGTGAGCCTTGTATGCCCAGGATTTTTACGTTGGTTTAGGCGGCATCACCTTTCCTTTTTGCATGTTACTTTTCACGTGTCTTAACTATATGGTGTGCATTCAATTCACTCTTATCATGTCTTATCTGGCTGCCTAGATGGAGCTTGGTCATTGGCTCATATATTGACGTGTTGCTTGCAAAAGAGACGTAAGATATGGGGCTTGTGGTGGCAGCAGATGTATGGGTATAAGTGACTTGTACACACCGTTAGTTACCTTTCTTCTTATGTGGTCGACTGAAAGAATAAAATAGAGACTTGAGCGAGAGACCAGCACCTGAACAAAAGAGAAAGGAGGAGAGAGACATAGGAGAAAAAAGGAGAGACCAAGGGACAAAGGGAGAGACCGAAGGTGAAAAAGGGGAATCAGCTGAAAGAAGAAAAAGGGGTGTTCTATCCTTTAGAACCACATCCACCAAAGCAATAGAGGTAAGGGTGTAGAGTTGTCTTAAAGAGGGGTATTGGGGTGGTTCAGGTAGTGCTTAAAACGTGACTTTTGCCATGAGATGAGAAAAGACTAATAACCCATTCTTATCACTGTGATAAAATGCGAAGGAGAAAGGACTAAAAGACGTTGGGGGGGACTACCTGGGGTTAGATCCTTTGAGTTGTGAAGTTTGAGAAAGAAAAACTCATTTTATATATGATCAGGAAAACTTTTGTTTTGAATACCCGGGAAAGCCTTTGTTTTTACATGATCGGGAAAGCTTTTGTTTTGAATACCCAGGAAAGCCTTTGTTTTTCAATGATTGGGAAAGCTTTTGTTTTGAATACCCGGAAAAACCTTTGTTTTTGCATGGTCAGGGAAGATGTTTTTGAAAGCCTTTGTTTTGCATGGCCGGGGGAGATATTTTTGAAGGCCTTGTTTTTACATGTCTGGGAAGGACTTGTTGTTCTTATATACCAAGAAATTATTTTTCATGCTCAGAAAAGACCTTGTTTTAATACCGAGAAGAGTTTAATAAAGCATGCTCGGGAGCCTTTTATAAAACGTACCCGGGGAGCCTTTTTGCTCTCTACCCGAGAAGTTTTAATATGTATGCTCGGGAGCCTTTTATAAAACGTACTCGGGGAGCCTTTTTGCTCTCTACTCGAGAAGTTTTAATAAGTATGCTTGGGGAGCCTTTTATAAAATGTACACGGGGAGCCTTTTTGCTCTTTACCCGGGAAGTTTTAATAAATATGCCCGGGAAACCTTTTTTTTTATGATGCCCGGGAAGTTTTTAAATGTAAATGCCAGGGAGGATTTTCTTTTGAAACTAGTCAAGAGCCCTAAAATCATTTCTTTTAAATACAGCCAGTCCTTATTGGGTTTAACAATAAATAAAAATAACTTAATTGTATAAGTTGTTGGACTTGCCTATTAATAGCATGTGGTACGTGTTAGGTTGATTGAGTCTAATGCATGAATATCATGAAATGAACACTTAGGCCTTTCTACGGAAGCTTAGATCTGGTCACTTATGGATTAAGAAAGGTTAATGTGAATTGGTTTTCCTTATGATATATTAAATGTAGTTTTCTATGCCAAATGAAATCCATTGATCGTCTTTGATTACTTGATTCTTAATGATGCATACGATACATATTGCATCAACATATTATGGGTATGGGGAAGCTATTGACCGAATTGACCACATGACCGGAATGAAACCCATACCTAGAGGTGGTCCGATGACAGGGTGACGGTACCGATCATAGTGGGATAGTGCAAGCCGCCACTGAAAGGATAGTGGTTGGTATCCTGGCGTGAAATAATATACGCTTGACAGGGTCCTGGTGTCTGGGGCACGAGACAGTCCCAGAGAGAGGAGGGACGCACAACCCTAACTCTGGGGGTTAAACAGAGCGATGAAAGGGACACCTTTACAGACAGGAAAAGAAAAGAGAAAAGAAAGAAAGAAAAAGAAAGTAAAGTGACTAGGAAACAGATGCATCATTCCTATATTGCATCGATCATACATCATTACCCTATTTAGTGTTATCGATGCTTATTTATTGTTTACAAGCTACTCTAATTATTCATACTTATCTGTTTTGTATGACATATTCTCTTTTTCCCTTACTGAGTCAATAGGACTCACCTTTTTATGTTTGTTTGTATTTGCCTTTTTATGGTTAAGCAGGATGTTGGATTATTTCAAGACTGAAGAGATTCTAGATGCAGGGTCTGTTTTGTATCCCTTTTTGTTGTTTCCTTTATTTTCTTTCGATGGCAATGTTTCAAAACTACTTTTAGACCTTGGAAACGTGGTTGTATAAGCTAGGTGGACTATAGGAAGCTCATAGTGTTCCATATCTTAAGCCTATTTATTTTAATCCTCCCGAAGGACTCTCTTTTGTACTAAACAATGTTCTTTATAATAAAATGATGCATTTCTTCATGTTGTTTCAATTTCACATTTTTATCAAATTCCTTTAATTTTGTATTAATCTTTTTATTATGAATAATTTACTATCCAAATCATTATTAAAAGTTTTTCCTAATTAGAGTGGAATTTATTATGATTTAATATTTTGTTACGATTTCATCTCTTTCGTTTAAGTTTCTAAATCAATTTTTGATCTTCTAATTTTAATGATTCTTCTTTTAACTAAGAACCGTTTTAAAATAAGACTTCCACTAAGTAAATTCGAGGGCATTTAAGCGATCCTAAGAAATTTTATCTTGCGGTAATCCTTGAACTTTGTGCATGCAATTACTATACGCGAGCCGATGGGGGTAAGTACCAGCACGTGGCGTGACAAATATATATATTTTTTATATAGAAAAAAAAGGACGATTTTTTTACTTGCTGGCCCAGCACATTTGACTATTTATGTATTCATTAACATTGCCTCACTAATAACTACCAGCGCATGCTCAAGAGCTAGAAAAAGCACCAACAAAACATATTAATATCTCTTTTAGAAGTTCTACTTACATTCATACTCTTTATCATGTCAAAATTTCACTACTATCTAAATATTAATTGCGTGCTCATAAAATCTATCATGTTATTTTCACTTGTCGATGTTCTGTGTACGAATATGGTGCGAGCTTTTTTGGAACTTGTGGATTTACTTACCTAATTTACTGTGATGACAAATATTGAGATCAGTGTACGAGTTTATTGGAACTTCCAGATCATTTATTGACATAATTTACTGTGTCGGTGAAAATATAGAGTGCAGATTATTAATTGTTCGCCTAAAAATATATCATATACATCCCTCGTAGCCGTTGGATTGACCACTAGTTCAGAAAGGATTGTCATTACCGTTAATTTCTCTAGGGTGATTGGCTAGCACATGAAGGTGATTATGGCAGATATTGTCGAATCAACATGATAGATGGAATGTGATATGAAATAAAGATGACTTGAAAGATACGCTTAGATTACAAACAAAGAAAAGCTGAAAATAGTACAAAGGTTGGCAAAATTATAGTGTACGTTAGTTGAAAAAGATATAAAAGTTAGACGAGACCCTGCAGGTATCAATTGACTTGTTTAATGATTGGCTAATAGTCACAGTTGCACTCACATATGCCTTTTAATTTCAATTTTTTTTTTCAAAGTTCCTTGGCATGTAGCCATTGGTTACATCCTCTCAAAAGAGACAAGGTGCCAGGTGAATTCAACCTCATGCATCTCCAGCATGATCTTTTTCTTGTTCTGTATCCGCCAACGCCATTCATCCATGCATGCGTCGGTTAGTCCTGTGAATGAGCCTTTACTAGAACAAGTGAATTATAACTTAGGTCCTATTCAAGTTGACCTCGAATGGGATCCACCAGTTGTAACCCAAATAGGCTCACCACCAGCACTGGTCACTCCATCACCACGAAATGGGAAGCGTGCAGTTGATGGCTCTGCTCCGCTCCAAAATTGTCGAAAGAAATAAAAGATGGAGGCTGAGATGTCTGATTGTGTTAGGGCTATGACTAATTTTTGCAAAGTACATTCGGCTGCATCAGGTAGCCAATTCCCTGTAGGAAATATGTCGAGAAACAGTGAACTTAGTCAACCTCCACGCACCATTTTTAAATGCATCCGTTGGTGGAGTGAGCTATCTCTTTCATTGGTAGAGTCCTTGTACTATGAAGCCATTGATCGATTATTGACGAACACAGAGAGACAGCTTGCATTCTTAAAAATGCCACCTGAGAGGAGATTGGGGTGACTCTATTGTCATTAAAGTACAAGGATGCCGGTTCGTTTGAGCGTGCATGTAGATCATTCTGCAGTTGTTCTGTTTATGTTTTTGCATAACCTTATGTTTGTGTTTGTTTAATTGACTGTGGCTTTGTACTTATAATCAGTATTTTGTTTAGTACCAACAATTATTTACTTTTGTATGGACACTATTCGGTAATGTGGGGAGTATATGACTCTCTATGCAGTACGTCTTATTTTGGTATTTTTGTCGTTGTTGATATGATAATGTGTTGGTATGCTATATATATATATATTGTAATGTGTGGTATGATATGAATATTGTAATGTGGTTATATTAAATGTAGGTATTATGTTGTTCTGTTAGTGTTGTTATGTATAAAAATTATTATAATATTACTCATATTTTTTATAACAAAATGGTGGAGCTTCGTTATCTTTTCGTTCTAATTTGATTACTATGTCCATACTTCCCGTTTGAAGCCTTCGATCTAATTAACTACTCCACAGTGTAAGACCCAACACTGTATAAAACATACATCATTTTATCTTTGGGTCCAAAATACTATTACAAAGTATATTACTGAATACCGAATAATCAAAACACCTACAAATACTCACCCACAAGGTAATCATCATGAAACGAGTGAGCTAGGAACATGAAGTTTGAAAATGTAAGATTATAAGGTGGTTGCAACCAAGTTCAAAAACGTTCAATTAACTACAAATTAGGCTGACTACCCATAATAATGTAAAGGGATACCTTTATTTCTGAAACAAAAATTTTGTACGTACCAATCACATCCCGCTTTTCAAAATAAATCTAGAAGGACTGCCACATCCAAGAGTATTCCAAATAAACTAGCCCATTCACATGTTCATGGTATAGCTAATTAACATTCACACAACATCCTAATTCTGCAAAGATGCACAAAGTCACCCAATACCGAAATGCCTATTAATAAAGTTGAGTTTATATCCATATACCATTAAAGCTAAACTCCAACAGCATTCCATCAAATACATAAAAATGCTTCCACCTAAAGAGGTGAGTTAGTCTCACTATGATTGGATAGTGTGATCCGTGGGGTTATTCATGAGTCGCCCCACCTATCCTGCAACAAGGGATCATCGTTTACAACTGGAGCTAGCATCGAAGATTTGGTTGAGAATATGCGTTGCAAGATGTTGTAGTGTGGGCACCCCCTGTTTCAAAATCTCGTAGAGTGTGGGTGCACCTACAATGTTTGGAACATTTGCATCAAGTATGGGTGATGACATAGCTATCCGAAGTGCTATATGCTTCAATATTGTCAAAATTAAAACACAATGTAAGAGTGCTCACCTGGAGGTAGGGTCCCATCAGTGATGAAGTGCCAGCACCACATTCGCCTCTTTGACCTAAAAGAAGTCCTCAATTCTAATGAGAGTTGTGAATTCGTGATAATCGAGTTCCAGTCGGCGATAATGTCCACAGCCGTAAGCCAAGTGTTGCACCGGGCGTTAATTCCATCGGCAATACATTGGAACTTAGCTGTTGGAATATGCCAACTATTTCTAGTCGAGTTGTTTGCAAGTGGATTAGAGTCGGCCTCCTCAAGGAGGACTTGAATTGTAGTAGGGTCCTAAGTACGATCGGTCGTATTGCTGTTGTGCGTATAGGCCATGTTTGCACCTCCTCGACACTCGTAAAATAGTTGCCGAAATAGAGGAAATAATCAAAGGGTTGAAAATATCTATTACATTAAAAGGTAAGGGGTGAGGGGGCAGATGTGGTGCTCATTCATTATATAGATGAGGCCATGCATATTAAATGCGCTAAACAAATGCATGTCAACATAAGTTACATGGGGTTGCATGGGGACCACTCCCAAAAGTGGTGAAAACTGCATGGCCAAATGAGCACATGATCCATGTCCAAAGGCGAAAATATTTACTACACGCCAAAATATTTGTTGGGCTTTGCGACATTAAAGACAGTGATTCTGACAAGAGGTGTTAAAACAACTGCCACTTTATTGTTCAAATAGGAAAAGAGACAAAAGTGATGACACTGTTAATAGACCTTACTGACATGATCGTACAAAGGAAGGGAACGCAGGAAAAATAAAAAAATAATGAAAACAAGACATGACCTAGTCCCTACGAAGAAAGGGAAAGACATATGTCCATGTGTAGCACTGTGATGCTCCACATATTTAACTTATCAATACATACTCTATTCTAGCTATGTTGTGAGAAAATGACAAATGAAATATGAACATAATAGATTCTTCTCCAAACATCACCTTAAAGCATGCGCCTTAAATTTCTTCCATTCCAATTCCATTGTCCAGGGGCTGAAATAATATTTTTTGGACTACGGATTGGATATAACTATAATTAGCCGTGGTAAATGTCAATTATCGTGTGTATATGTTAAATATCAGTTAAAGATGCTTAAAAATTTGATGAATCACAGGAAAACAAGCTGAGAATAAAAAATTTGAAATACCTTAAATATCATTTCATTACCTTAAATATTTGATGAATCATATATATGAAAACAAAATTATGAATAAAATAATGGTAATACCCCCCCTTTTTTTTTTGTGCGCGCATGTGTCTGCATGAACAAAAGTCGAAGTACCAAAATCTCATAGATTTCAAGGGTGAGGGGAAAATATATGCATAGTTTTTACAATTTACACCTCAAACTGTGAGAATTTGTCGTTGTTGTACTCCAAATCATCAATGAGCCGGACTATAGTTTGTTCACCATGTTAAGATCTGATAGTTAAAATAATTACAAAAAGAGGTCATGTAGTACAATATATATGGATAAATGTCTATCTTTCCACTAAGTCGAAATTGGTAATTCAATGTCTATATATGGCTCAATGTCTATCTTATGATTAACTCAATTACATATTACTAGGATCACTATAATATGTAAGTTTAAAGTTGCACTTCCAGCCATATTCAACCTTTTGTCACTTTACCAATTCGGTGTTTGCACTAGCTACATATTCATATAAGTGAGTTTATGATAATAAGGTCATGTTATGTAATTGAAATCATTATACCCATGATAAAATTGCATCCTATCTCTAGACTTAGATAAAATTGTATCATATCTCTAGATTGAGATAAAATATCTCTAGTTCTTCGTCAACAACCCATAAAAAACACCTTTAACTGTTTTTAGTTTTTAATTCTTTCTTTTGGGCAATATGCTCTAGAAAATGAAGTTAGAAAATATTATTGAATTGTTGACGTCATAAATGCCACATAAATGATTTTATTTGGTGAGATACTCAACCACAAGGACAATTGTATATATCTTCTTCTTTTTTCTTTCTTCTTTTTTCTTTTTCATTTTTTGCGGATAATATGCTGACAATTTTTAGAGAAAATAGAGATGTATGCTAAAGAAAAAGGATAACACAAGAAAATATTAACATTCTTGGTAAAAAAAAGGAAAAGAAAAATTAACAACTTGTTACAAAAATTCCAAGAAAACAAATAAGGTAATGTAAAATTTATTTGTTTTATAAAATTGCACATTTTTATCTTGCGTCTTTTTATGTTTGTAAATATTTTTATTAGTTTGATATTTTATCTAATTTTATAATTTTTATATTTATGAAACTATTTTTATTTTTTTAATTATTTAATTTATCGTAATAACTATATAAATTAATATTATTTAATCAAATTAAAATATAAATCATTCCAAATCTTAAACAATCAAACAAACCCTTACAACTGAACAATATTTAAATCTTAAAATTTGAAATTTGGAGGTTGAACCTGAACCAAAACCAAAACCTATTTCCAAACCAGCCCTTTATGTAGGCAAGAGGGCCACCCAAAAGTCTACAGATTTTGTTTTTTCATAAGTTAAAAGAGTATTTGTTTTAAGATTTTTTTTTTATTTGAATAAGTCCAGATAGTGCAGATCCAACAGTATTTAATGTTTCTAGTATTTTGATTCTCCAAATAGAATTATATAATGCTCAATTTTATTTTATTTTCATATGGGGAGCTAACTACCATTTACAAGAAAGAATCAAGTTTATTTTAATTAATGTTTTGGTCATCCATACATGTGTTCAAGATTCTTGAAATTAATTTTTTTTTTCTAGGTAGATTCTTGAAATTAACTAATTGAGAGGGTTATTGAATTTTCAATAGCGGAAAATTAAGTAATGGGTGACGTTATTTCCAGTCTTATTTTAGTTTCTCCCACACCAATAAGTCACACTCAGTTGGGTCGATGGTGCATGTGGAAGAAACTTAAAATGGAGTGGAAATATCATTTGTTTTTTTTTTCCCTCATAAAATCCTGTCAAGTCCTTATATGATGCATTCAAAAAGATAGAGCTGTCAATTAATTGTGGGGATTAATGAAATTTTTTTTCTAGATACTCACCTTAAATATGCACTTAATTGCTTATTTACTAAAACAAAGAGCCACGTCTATAAATTAATTAGGACTTGGCATTCAACTTGTTAATCAAAGCGAACTTGGAAATAGTAAGAGGCAAAGACCCAGAGAAGAGAAAAGTATGGCGAGAGTTGTAGCAATGGTGGTAGTGTCAAATACTAATTGATGGTACGTAATTTCTATGTGACAAATATTGCAGCTCAAGGCAAAGGAGAGTATATCGAAACCTGCTACAGTACGTGCAAGAAGAATGTTTAGCATGTGATATCCTTCATGGATTTGTAATAAAAGCACTCAATATATACAATATTGAGATGCATCGAGTATGAATTATAAAAGTTCTGAAATTCCTATATATTTTATAGCTCCTCTTCCTAGACATTATGCAACACGGCAACTTTGGTTAGTGTTTTGATGCTTTAAAAATTATATATAATATATATTATATATATATATATATATATCCGTATAAATAAATGCTTGGATGATGCATGTGCATGAAGATCATGTGGCCTCCCACTGTCTTCTTCGAAACATGCTGTTTTGTAGGTGAGTTCCGGGACTGCTGTGTAAAGGAATGATTCGAATCACGAGTTACAGTTAGAAAGATGACAAAGGGACGGATGGTGCCATTTGATGGAGAATAAAACAACCGATTCAGAGAGCACTTGAAGCCTTTGGCATCAGATGCTTCGCTTAGAAGTTCGTTTCTGACATTCTGTGGCTTAGTATAATATGCTAAATGTGTAAGGGGATAAGATTAGGCATAAAGATGTTATTTTTAGCTTAAATGTGCCATTCAATTATTATCCTGGCAGATTTTTGGAGATTGAACGAACATTAAAACTAGAAAACAAAAAATTTGATAACATATATAATTAATTCGTCACCAATATATTGCCCCTAGTGAAATGGGCTTTAATAACCTATTGTGAAAAGTTACAGAAATTTGCTACATCAACAATATCAGAGCATGTCAGCAACAATTGTTATCTGTACGTTCTAGTTTGGGCTGATCTCTGTTTTGTGTACATCAATATTATTATTGCTTAATTAATTAATTCGTTAATCATGTGGTTTGATCTTTTTCAAAGTTCAAGTTTGGCTCTTGGACCTTTGGGTTGTAATTAAGCAGCACCTCTTATAATTTGGGGAGAAATATAAAGTTTGTTAGTATATAGTTTCCATAAAATCAAATAGGTGTTTAAATTTTAAAACTTATCAAATTAGCTTCTCTAATGATTAAAATTCATCAAGACTTTAGTCCCACCTCAACTCTTCAAATGTGAAGGATTTTAAACCTCGAAGACTGATTTGATGTGTTTTAATGTTTAAAGACTTATTTAATTTTTGAGTAAACTATATAGACAAATTTTGTATTTATCCCTATAATTTAACCCCTCTTTAATAAAAGTATATAGTGGAAAAAAGAACTACTAATAATATCAATTTATCACGCCCCCAAACTGCCTTAGCGATTCTTACTTCTTAATTTTGTCTCTAATTTTTTTCATTGGTTCCCAGTTTGAATTCTACTTTACGGGGTGAAATATTTGTTGTCTAGAATTAAAGTAAATATTATCCGAACCAGCTGATCTTATATGTTTGAATTACCGTTTTGAGACAGTACCTCTTAAGCACCTATATGTTTAGGCGTAACAATGCTATATTATTCAGGCACATTTGTGATTTGTTTTCAATGTGAGACTCAATCTTTTTACCCTCTCACAATGTGCTTAAGAAGCTTTGGACCAAAAAATGTCCTTGCAAAGTTTTTGAGACAAAATTTGGAGTCTTTTGGAACGAAAGTTTTGATCCTGAAAACCAAACCCGGTGGTATTGCCAGAAACGTTTTGTTCATCATCGAGTCCAATTGAGACGTACAAAAGAAAAAATTCCAAGTAACTCAAATACTTGATCAGAGGAGCATAACGTAGCTGTACATCTCACTGACGTGGTGCTTCAAGACACGAGGGTTGCCATGTTGGGACCGTAAGATTCGAGTTCTCTATACGTAGTAGTGTTTGGGTGCCATAATTTTGGAGTGTTTTCACAAGACAAAATTAAAGAAGAAAAAAAAAGCGAAAAACAAACATATTTACTACTTTCGTTTGATACGGGGGCAAAATTGAGTGATGCCATTGCCGTTGGGTTCCATTCTTAATCAAGTTCTTGAAATTTCGTTATCTTCTCCCATGTTATGCAAATCTCCGGTCCTCTCAGTCACTATAACAATTTTCATTATCGTGGTTCTAAAATTTTATCCAAGTCTAAATTATTCCTTCTCAAAAAATAAATTGGCCTTGATCTCCAAAGGCTTCTGAGCGATTTTTGCACTTTCCAAATAAATAAACCGCACAATTATAAAGGAAAACCAAGCTTGTTATTCAAATATCTGTATTTTTATTTATAGGATCATGCGCCAAGCCTAAAAAGACAGATATGGATACAAATCGCAAGCAACTTCTGCGATATCGATAAACATATTAAGGAGGACGGCCGGCGTGAATTGTCGTCAAGGAGGACACTTCACACGCAGTACCCCTCGCCGTTGTCATTCTACGAAGTTGGCTGCTTATTTGGCTCCTGCTGCCTGAAAAATGATCAAAAAATAAAGGATATATATTTTTAGCAGGCAACTAATAAGCACGAAGTTCTCCTAGAGTGAAGTATATATATATCTACCTTCTTCTTAGGCTCCCGAGGTTTTTGCTCAGCCTTCTTAGGGGCGGGCCTGGAGGCCGGAGCTTTGGGTGTGGTCCCGCTAGGTTTTACAGGCTCTTTCTTGGCCTGAGGAGGTGCTTGAGTGCCAACAGGTTTCTCAGCCTTGAGTGATGCCATTTTGGTTTCTTGGATGTACGTACTCTTCACACACTCAAAAGAGTTTTCTAAGCTTGCTGATCTCAAGTACGTAGTTCCACCAAGAGGCATTCAATATTTATAGAGGAGTTTGGTATGCTGTTAGAGGGGAATTAGAATCATCTGTTACAGCAATGGCATTTGCTGGGGGAATGGAATAAGTTGAACTGGAAGGCTTTATACTCTTAATAAAGAGATGCTATTGTATCAGATTCTTTACATGACAGGCATATTTTTCGGATATTTATTGGATGCGTATTCGATCGAAGACATGTATATGGGTAGATATTTCAGTGCATAATTAAACAGAACGAATGCACTCCAACAAATTTGATTTTCTTGGGCGCCATAAAATCTGTCCCAAAAAATTGTCATCCGTCCTGAAAGATTTCGCTATTTAATTTTTTAGGCAGGAAAATAAATCCGTACCAAAAAGCATAGTTTTCAAGAAGGATTTTTTCTTCGACATAAATTATTCTCCCAAAAAAATGTCAATTTATTGGGACGGATGTACAATGGACGTTAGCCATCCTTTTTATTTTTATTTTTTTAATTTTTGGGACAAAATGTAACAGATGCATCTAAGGGTGTCTAAAGGAAGGAAATGACGTGGAATCAATGACAAGTGGGTTGGGTTAGTTGTTTAGCTGGGTTGGCAACTTAGTTCTTAGGAGTTAGTTAGTGGGCTGTGAATCAATGGGCTGTTAGAATAGGCTATATAAACATACAGTAGTTTTGTAATAGGGATCAGAGAAGAAAAATCTAGCAAAAGCTTAGTTTTAGTATTTTGGAGTGTGGCTTACTCGAACAAGCCATTTTGTAGAGTTCTTTTCTATTTTCTCAAGAAACAAACATAATACTTAAAAGAGGTTTGTTACAAGTGGTATCAAAGCACCGATCCTGTCATGGAGTTGCTCACGTAATGCTCTAAAATCACTGAGCTCATCAAAGAGATGCAGAAAATCAATGCTGCACAACAGCAACTCAATAAACAGATGCAAGAACAATTTAGTCTTTGTTTTGAAATATTTGAAGAGGAGCTTGAAGACCTAAAGATAGAAGACTACAAAGGAGGAGGAGGCCGAAAATTAGAGGAGATTGAAGCGCTGGATGAAGAAATACATTCAGATGGAAAAACTACTTCAAATCAAAAGCAAATCAAGAGCTCATCCTGCGATGAAACTAAGGAAATAATATCTGAGGAAATGGATTCTATCCAAATAGGTATTATTCAAAAAGCTCAAACTCTTCATTCTTCATGTGGAGATGGATTCCAAGCTAGATCAGGAATGACTCCTGTGATAGTTCATTTTCTTGATTCTGCATTACGATTTCAAAAAGGAAATACTCATAAAAAGTGGAAGAAAAGGAAGGGGAAATTGAAGAAAACAAAAGGAGAATGAGAAATTTTTGGGGGAGAGTTAGGCAGAGGGATATTGAGAACTTGTATTTGAACATCTCAATTGAGACATCTTTAGATGAGAATGACTAGGTGATGAAATGGATAACCAGAAAAGGAAAAAGATGGAAAGAAATTTAAATTATAGAGGAAGGAGAATAAACAGTTAGGCCAAAGGTGAAATTAATTGAAGTTTTACATGGAGGCATACTAGATTTGACAAGAAAAGATGCAAGGCTTCTTATTCATTAGAAGATTCCAGTACTATAATGCGTTGTAGAAGTGACAAGAGTAGACACAAGCAACTAGAATCGAGAACTTTTGCTCTTTGCACAATATTACTATTACCGAGCTTTAGATTCAGTGGGCTGGACAACTCGAAAAGGATGGACAGCTTGAAGAGGATGCTACGTGGGTGAAGTATTCGCAGTTGAAGGCAGCCTTTTCACACCTTGTGGGCAAGGTGTTTCAATGGGGGATGGAATGTAACAGATGAATCTAAGGGCGTCTAGAGGAAGGAAATGACGTGGAATCAATGACAAGTGGGTTGGGTTAGTGTGTTCCTCAGGCGCTTGAGGTTCAGGCAACTTAGCTCCAATCTCAGGAGTTGCAGTTAGATGGGCTGTGAATTACTGATATGGCTGTTAATCACGAATAGGCTATCCACTGGGGAAACATACAGTAAGACAATTTTGTAATAGGGATCAGGAGAAGAAAAATGCTAGCAGAAGCATTGTGTTTTAGTAGCTGGGTTTGGAGTGTGGCTTAATCTCTGTTAGACTATAGCCTATTTTTTAGTATTTTGGAGTGTGGCTTACTCGAACAAGCCATTTTGTAGAGTTTTTTTTCTATTTTTTCAAGAAACAAACATATAATTAAAAGAGGTTTGTTACACAAAATCTCTGTCCCACAAAAATATTGACCTTTTTGGAACGGTTATGTCTGTCCAAGCATCACCATCCAAATCTACATATAACCGTTCAAAAGGTTTGGATTTTTGGGTCGCAACGCTGTTCTGTCCCTAAAAGTGAGATATTGTTAGGATGCACCAAATAACCGTTCGAACGTAAATCACCACCACCGCATTAATGCACTTCATGTCAGCACGACCCATTTACCGTTGCACCAGTTCGAACTTATTGTTTAACAATTCAAACAGTATATGACCAATCTCAAACTTCTAGAATTTTCATGCGCAAACTATCCGATTTGTTGTAAGTACAGTAGATGGAGGTGAAAATTCACAAATGAGATAGCTCTTGACTGCCTACAAGAGCAAGAGCCTGTTCAAGTGAAAGAGCATAATTTTTTGGTTTCAATTGAAGTGTGACAAAATTGCTAACATTAAGAGGTGCGGAAGACATGATTTGAACGCTCTGATACCAAGAAAAAAAAATATTAATATGGAGATAGGAGAGGAGAAATAGTAACTAGAGTCTAGAGACATAGATTTAAGTAGTTCAATTTAGAAAATCTACATCCACGGTAAAAGCCTCTACTACTGTATTTTTGTATTATGAGTTCATTAAGAGTATAATTTAAAGGTCTCTATTTATAGAAAAATACAAAGTATAATAGGAAATATATTCCTATATTTAAACTTGAATTTCTGAGATTGATTTTGACAATATCTTACATTATAACTGAATCTTTAATGTCGTGATAATATCATATCAAATCTTATAAATTGATTATGATATTATCTTTAGTACAAATGGTACTCATTAGGGTGCTCAGCGATTCTAATTTTGGAGTGAACTTAAGATAGACATCTGAAGCCCATGGGAAATGCCTTTCAAGGGCTATAGCACACAATCAAGCGGATAGTGTTTGGCATTTTGTATGGTGATTTGGAATATCTTTGTAAAGATAGAGAAAGTCCCACATACATTGGGATTTGGGGTGTTACAATCAGTATTGCATTAAGTTTTTAAGAAATATAAATTTGTGTAGAACCATTGATGAAAATATAAAGGGAAAATTCGTCCCTTGTACTATGGTGATAAAGTCATTTTAGATTCTAAACTACCAATTTTGTCACCTTGTATCTATCGAAATTCTTCAATTTGCTCCTCTTATCAAAGAGCTACTGATGAGGTACATGGCACAATCTTGTCAGCCAAATCCTATCAAAAGACGTATATTGATCAATTTCAATAGTTCAAGGGTTCATGTCACGAAAACTGATATTTGGACCCCAAAATTACATTGGTTCAATAATTTATGATGAAAAGTAAAGTTTCTACAAATACAAATAGTAAGTAATAATAAACTCAGGCTTTTCCAAGTTATTTTGTTTATTTGTTTACACATTCCATTTGATTTTCAAATACTTCCGGTCCAACGAATATAAGTAACCCATTATAATATGTAATATTTATTCTTGAAAGGCCATGAAAAAAGATTGCAGTTAATCTAAATTAATGTCGGATTAACTTGATATGATAACATTTGATTGTGCGTTATGATCGTCGTGCATGGTAGTGATTGAAAGTTTATTTGCGAAAAATTACTTATTAATTCTATTTGTCAATATTCGAGAATTCTTCAAGAGTTCATGATCTTTTTTTGAATGATTTTCAAAAATCTTCAATCTTCTAAAATAATCTTCAAGATCTTGTTGATCTCACCACTTGAGTCATGTGATTTCACAACTTTAGCAGCCCAATTGTTTTGCCTTCTTTTTCTCCATGCCTCACATCTGTCATATGGTTTTCTCAAAGTTCTAATGACCTACCATATAACTGACTATCTCATAGCATGTCCTTTTAAATAAAGCCGTAACTGTGATTAACGTGAGATCGTTAAGGATATCAGATCTCAGCAGTAAGATCACATGAAAAACTATTTCCTTATATTTTTTTATTCAGAATTTTAAGCTTCTACTAATTGCGATCATGTCTATCAACATATCACAATTGACCCAGAAGATGAGATTGATTTGTGAAATCCTTTTGCTAACAATTATTTGCTTATTTATCCTTCTACCATACTATATTCCATATGAGCCAATAGGACTATAATAATATCATTGATTAAATCTCTAGCTCATATAATTCTTAATTCTCAATATGTAACCTTTTAACTCTCAAATTGTTTCCAAAATAATTTCATATATATATATATATATATATATATATATATATATATATATTGATTTTGGAAAAAAAAGTATTTTCACAAAATTCCTCTGGCTAGAGATTTTTTCTGAGTCCAACACTATACAGATATATTAAATATATTGTCTCACAAAGAGACTGGTGGATTTCTTGTTGAGCATTCATATGAACTCATTTATCATGCATAAGACTCAACGTTGTTTTGAATATTTGACCGAGAGAGATCATCACCATATGACTCGGTCAAAGCACAAGTACACAACAAATAAACTTGCATAAACCTCTCAGGTCTAAGGATACAATAAACTAATTGTGTTGAATACCTTTCTCAACATTAGTGATCACTTTCAGAAGGTATCCATATTTGATTTCATTCAATATTGTACTCTTACAGCACATCCACTCAATTGCTTAAAGTCACAACTTCAATGATGGAATCCATCATCCTGTTTAATAGAGGCACGACGAGTGTAAACTTATTTATACATAAATATGTACCTCGGTTTAGAACAACCATCAAGTGAGTAAGGAACCAAAAAAATCAACTCTCTGCCTTTGATTCATTAATCATTGGCATAACTTTCTACAATGTCACTCAACAACATCCGTGTAACATCTTTGCCACAACATAATACCCATAATTAAATATACACATGTGACAAATAAATAAATAATTATCATATAATTATTCTAGACAGCTGATTTTGAGGGATATTTCTAACGATGTTGAACATGATAAGTGAAATTTGATATCAACTATATACTGTCCAAAGCGTGCTTCTAGGTGTGTCAACTGTTCCAATATTATATAGTGCGGGTCCTTCGTTTCATACTAATTAACTTCTTCGTATGTTTCCTCGTGTAACCAGAATTATAGATATAATTACATAGATAATATATTAAAAATTGTTTGGGGCATTGATAGAAAGAGAGATGGAAAAAAAATTATTGAGGCATAGCCAGAAATTTTCTGGTGACAAATTTTGACCGAAACTCATGAGCATGGAATCGTTTTTCTCGTCAGGTTAAATTCCTAATAGGAAAAAGAAAACATGAAGGAGGGAACAAAAGTCCTTTGTACTTTAGAGGGTGTGTTAAGATAACAACATATCAAGGAAGTGGGCATCGAGAGACCCATCAATTCAGTCTCACTTTGATTCAACTTGGGGTATTGGGATCAAGTTAGTATTCCACACAAAATGGCCCCCCTTTGAAATCTATAAAGGATTCTTCTCTTATGGATTGGTCAGTTTCTTTTTTTTTTTTTTTTTTTATACAAGTAAGATGTATTGATATAGCAAAAATATACACGGGGAGCATCCCTGACCTACACAGGTATCACAACCTTGACAAACAGGGCATCAGCCCCCAACCTAACCTAACCTGTCAAAAGTCCTAGCCAGGGTCAACAGCACCTGTATCACTCTTCTCTTAGCACCACCATGAAGCCTCAAGTTCCTTTCTCTCCACAACGTGTGCACCTGTGCAGACAGAAAAGTTCTCCTAATAGTGGCAATAAAGGAGTTGCCACTAAAATTGAGGGATGCCCAGGCAACAGTGTGATCCCAAGATAAAATCTTGCCTTGGCAGGAGGCATCCATCACCCAGAGGAGACCACATTCGAGACGCAAATGCTAGCTAGGAAGGGTTATATCTAGGAGACTTGACAGTGACCAGCAAGCAAACTTTGGTCGTGAGGTTACCAATGACGAGATTAGAGCTGCCCTTTTCTCCTTTAATGACAACTAGGGGCCTGGGCCGGATGGGTATAATAATGCCTTTTTTTTTCAAACGTGCTTGGAGTATTGTTGAGGCGTCTGTGGTTGCTGCCATTAATTCTTTCTTTGCTGGCGGTAGGATCTTAAAGGAGATCGATCACACTGTTGTCTCCTTAGTTCATAAAGTGCCTGACCTATCTGAGAGAATATCAACCTATTTATTGCCGTAATGTACTTTACAAGTGCATCTCAAAAATTATTTCCAATAGCTTGAAGGATGTCATGCCATGGCTGGTGAGCGCTACCCAAACTGCCTTCGTGCAGGGCAGAAGAATAAGCGTTCAGTTTCTGCTTTTAGAGAGAAGAATAGCTTCCTTTTCAAAGGTGATGGTCATTTTTTCTACTTGCTGTTTCAGAATGAAGACCACGATAACGATAGGAGTCGAATCTAATAGACCAAACCTTTCATGTAATTTGCCAATTAACAAATGTACTATGCAATTTGCAAAAGTAAAACCACATAATCTTTCTTGATTGTGGTTCCTGAATCGAGATCCTCTGCTTAACTCTCTGGTTTCCCCTTTTAAGAAGTCTGTTGTAGTCAATTTGTATTCCATTTTTAACAGAGTACAAGATCAGCATTTTCTTTTTTTCTGCACTATGGAAAGAAACGAAGTGGACTCCCACTTAATATTCCATGTAAGACAGTCTTGTAGAATGCAGTGAATGAGCCGCCATGATCATGGCACCAGAGCTTCAATTAAGATTCAACATAAACAGGACACCATTTTGGACAATGGAAGAAGTTGTGGTTGATTGAGGGAGCTTCAAGCGAAGCAGGTTTTGCAGACAAGTTGCCTGAGAGCCCACTACTATCAATGCAGGCATGTTATCTTTCCTTTAAAGAACATTTGGAATCTGTGATAACGCAAAAACAAGATTCTTAAACAACCGTGCGCCTTCAAGACACCAGATTCCATTTTTGTTGGGTGATGCAGACTTATCCACTTCACAAGGGTTGCTGCTTGGTCTGTGAAGATACCCTTAAGATAACACATGAACAATGCACCTCCTGACTTATTTGCTTTGCATGTGGAAGTCCCTTCAATTAGAGGTAATTTTTTCGATAATCCTTCACCTTAACTTGAGTTCCATCAAGAATTGTATCCACATTTGCTGGTCTCTGTACACTTTTTGAGTCAGCTCTTGAATGCATAACACTTATAGATGAGCGAAGGTTTCAAAGTACTAAAGAGAAGTATGGCTGCCGTGCAGTGAAAACATTATGCTTCATGTTGCATTACCTGTAATATGCCCTAAATTCCTTCTCATCTGTTTCTTGTCGACAACAAAGCAAATGTCTGCCAAGAGTCTAAAACTAACATCGGAAGATTTTGCAACGGACGATGTTGACCCTCTATTATCTTCCACTAGCTGGAAGATAACAGAAAGGGAAGAAAGAAAACAAGGAGCATCCACTATCAACTGTGTGGGCAAATTTACAGAGTATTGATGGAAGAGTTTAAGAATCCTTTAACCAATATTTTCATTTCTACTCACACCTACTAAGGCTGCCAGGCCACAAGAGTCAGACTGTTCAACTGCGAGAGCCAGATGCTTAAAAGAGTTTATAACTGTAATGTGAAGCTAAAGACTTTCTGCGCCATTAGAAAAACTTCTGTAATTTTGAAGCAGAAATAAACTCGTCCTAAGTCCTTGAGAACTTCCTGCCTAAGTGTCCAAACTTGTCCTAACACTAATTAATCGGGAGGATTAAAAGGTTAAAGACCGTATATTGCTGCTATAATTTTCCATTCAATCCCGGTAGAAGTTACCTTAGGGGTACATCGGACATCATATTTCCAAATATTTTGGTCAATAGCTTGAGAGACTTCAAAAAGGTGCAGTTGAGAGTTCAACTTTGAGAGTTTAGACACCCTAGTTTCTTAAGAGTCTAGGTATAGAATTGCTCTGAACATGTGGGACATCTCCAGGCCCGTGGATTGATCATTCTTCTTTTCTCTATCATCATCCTTCCCTTTTTAAAATATAGTATATAAAAAAAATTTGCTAAGACTGGTGTTGACATTTTTCTTTTCTATAGGCTTGGCGTACAAGTACATATTTTATGGCTATTGTAAAGCTTTGTGAGTTTATCATCAGGTCACGAAGTTGAGGTGCAAAAATTTACCAAGCATGGTCTTAAGATTGGGCATCCATACTTGGCCTAGACTGTTCATGCAGTAAACTTAGAGACATAAACAAATACACTAGACAATCACATCTACATTCCCAAAGCTGCTGTGATGCCTGGAGTAGATGTACTATTAAGGCCAACAATAAACAACATGATCAATATTATGGACCATTTGGAAGTATGGATCTGTCCGACATTGGTAGAATGAGAGCTGCTAATGTGAGGTTTATATGTCTTAGGCTCCCTTTCTTGTGAACTTTTGGGGTTAAATTCTCTTAAGATATATAACAGATGGTATTAGTTGCAAATCGTGCACGTCAAAAGCAACACTCGTATTTTAGTGTTTGGCCAGGACTAGAAAGGCCCATTGCACAGCTAGCCAGAGTGGGCCGTAAGGCTGCAAAGCGTGGTAGAATGTTATAGACCATTTGAGAATATGAGATCTATATCGCATTAATTTTATGAGCCCCCAATGTCGGGTTTATATGCCTTGGCTCACTCCTTTTATGAGCTAGCTTTTGGGGGCAAGTTCTTTTAAGTCACATAACACAAACATTGACAAAATTAAAAACATTGATCTAAGTATCATCCAGAGGCTAATGTTTGAGAAACAACTGCAATATGACTGGAAACAAAAACACTTTTCCACGATGCAGTGACGAAAATCAGTGCAAAAGCAGACATACTTCTTTGTCAACAAGACTAAAGCTCAAACATGGATATCATGCAATTTCGTTATGTAATCAAGTAAAAGCCCCTATAGTATAATATGAAGGGAAGGAGAAAGTTTCAGTCCACAGGCACTACAACCAAGTACTTGACGAGCTTTGCTTATCCTGTGTTCCTCATCCCAGCTGCAATTCCATTGATAGTGATAAGCAACGCATCTCTAAGTTTGTGGTTATCATCATCACATCTCAACCTCTTCAGTATCTCCACTTGCAACATATTCATAGGATTGAGATAGGGAAGTCTACTCTCTATCAGCCTCCTCAAGCTCCGATTATTCTCAGAAAGCTTTCCATGCCCACTAACCACCAATACATACTTCTCTGCCGTCAAGAGCTCCCCCCTTAATTCTGAACCAAGTTGTCGCCTACTCTCCAACACAAGGACTTCATCATAGTGCTTGGCTATAGGTATGTCTGCCTTGCCTAAAACCATCTCTATAAGGTCTATGGTGGACTGAAAGAAAGGCCATTCTTGGTACATTGCTTTTAAGTCATCAGTATGTCCCTTCTCACAGACACCCTGAAGACCTGCTCCAACTCCAAGCCAAGCTGGAAGAACGAATCTGGTTTGGGTCCAGGCAAAGACCCATGGTATGGCACGAAGATGACCAATTCCTGTTGAGCTCTTTCTTCTTGTGGGACGGCTTCCTATGTTGAGGAAGCCAAGCTCAGCCTGAGGTGTAGCCTCATTGAAGTAGGCAAGGAATTCTGGATTTTCGTAGACAACGCTTCGATAATTCTGGGAACTGATGTTGGAGATCTCCTCCATGAGATTACGCCAATTTTCCTCTCGAGGTGGGAGAGGAGGACGTAGGGTTGCAAGCAGCACAGCTGTTGTGTATATCTCCAGCTGTCTAACTGCTGTCTGTGGTAGCCCAAACTTTGCCTGTACCATTTCCCCTTGCTCAGTTGACCGAAGAGTACCCTGCAAGTTCACTGTACCATTAGAAGTCCCAAGTAATAGGGGCGATACTCAATCTAAATCCATAGCGGAGCTAAGTTCAGTTTCAAAAAGGTTACGATAGATTATAAACCATCAGAGACAGGTTATTATCTTTGGTAAGATTAAGCACTCAATTTGAAGCAAAACCGATTAATGAAACTTAGAAACCCCCTAGCAGTCATAGCACAACTACGTCATGGATTTGGCCCCCTCAACGTTATTCTAGTTCTTGGTAGTTAATAACAGCATCTTAGGAATTGAACTCCAAAAATAAAAACAAGGACATTATACAAGTTCAAATTTGAGCATTAAATGGGATCGAACACTGGAGCGTAAATAATTTCCCAGTTGAATGACCATCTTCTAGAATTCCCAGGGTCTTCTACCATACAGAATTCCTTAACTTTCATCCATTACTTTCGAAATTAAACTGTTGGATTTTGCCATAGCACCGTTTTCATTTTCAAATTGGTACATATAAGTATTGATTTCGTCTAAGGAGATAAATGCTGATATGGCAAAATCTCAACCGAATTGATGACTGACCATTAAGATATATGTTACTGTTGATTGGAGAGCGAAGAAGGAAAACAAACTATAGAAGTACCAACATCGGAATTTAATAGATGACTAACCATTACAGAGCCAGGTGGTTGGGATTGAATGGCGAGATATGTTGGGCCACCACCCCGACCAATACTCCCTCCACGCCCATGAAACAGAGTAACTTTAATACCATATTCATTGCATGAAGCCACAACATCTTCTTGGGCTTTATAAAGTTCCCATGCAGCACTGAAACGCCCGGCATCTTTCCCAGAATCAGAATATCCTACCATAACCTGTTCACAATAACTTCCTAGACTGAGCCATCAATGTGAAATTATACGAAAATTAAATTATAGATTGGCTATTTGGAACGAATACCTCTTGATGGCCATTATGGTTCTTTACAATGTGCTCCCGGTACCAATCAATCGATAATAATCTCCTGATCACTGATCCCGCTTCTCTCAAGTCTTTCACAGTTTCGAATAGGGGAACCACCCGGAGCCTATTCTTAGGTGTGCAAATCATATCAGAAAAATCATTGCAAGTCAATATGAATAGCCCTTGTGGTGTGCTAGAGACATACTAAAACGTTTGAACCAACTATGCAACATCATGTCGTTCCACCCTTGCTATTTTCTGATCATTTTATGATTGAATTATCATTGTGGGTTGTGTATACACAGCCTGCATGTTTGGCCTGTGTTGTGTGTGCATGCGCATAAAAAATCACCAAGAATGACAACATGAATGGAAATGTCATTGTTTTTGCGGAGTTGCCATGCATGCTTATACAACTTAGACTAGTTTGCATAATAAAATGCAAATGGAAATAAAGGTGCGACCAAGAGCAAATTTCAAATTACGCATTTAACTGGAGTTGTATTAACATTGAGTATAAACTTACGTTCCACCAGGACATGGTTTTCCAATTTCCCCAGAAACAGCAAGTCTTGCATCTTTCTGCAAAAGCTCAACAGCAAGTACATCGCTTGCCTGACAATTACCATATATCTGCTGTTAATACTGTATTTATTGCATTGATCTATATGTAACCGTTAAATACCTTCTAACCCTTCTGTCAACTAAAACGCTTCAATATCAAATAATAGAAATAGTAGCAGTGAATCATACATTTGAGGCCATAGAAATCACATAGGCTCCAAGTGAGTCACTCCCGAGCTCAGCAGCTACACGGAAGGTTTCCAGGACTTCCTTAACATCAGGAGCAACCTGGAAAGTGCCAAGTGAGAGCAGTTATAGAAATTCACAAAAATGCAAAAACTAGACAGAAAAAAAGCAACAAATGCTTTGCATCAATCCTGAAAACTTCAACACAGTTTACAAAATATTAACAAAAACAAACACATTAAAGTGCTATAAAAATTAGAGAAAGAAGCTGATTCACCATGCATTATTTTTATGGTCTCTCTTTTTCCTTTCAGGAAGTACTTCGTTATCTAGTATCCCGCAGTTGAAGGTTCAGATATGTACAAATCATTCAAGCGAAAACAAGTGTGAATAGATCATGCATAGATTCACCATTTTATGGCTGTACAAATTATGAACTTGATATTTGAGAAATATAACTCCAAAAGCAATAAAGATACTGAGGCTAACCTCCAGTTTACCTTGTGTGCTTTGCTTATTGGGGTTAAGTGGATTATGACAAAAACAGGGTTAGAACTACAGGCATGTTGCAAAGGACAATTCAGTATAGTGTGCAATAATAAAATATGTAAGTCAATTCCATCGTAAACGATGTGGTGTAATTGCAGAGAAAGGAATGCCTGCACTTTCAAGAAGAGTGAGTTGCTAGCAGTAATGTGGAAGTTTTTCCTCTTTAAGTTGCTCTATCATTGGATGGCAGTTAGTAGTTCATTCTCCTCTGTGAACTCCTTGGAGTACTTATGAGTAATGGAACTGAAAATGTTAAAATTTGTTTATTGGTTGTTTCCCTTGCATACATCACCAGCAAGACACAATTATGTGACTTCGAATTCTGGGGACCAAGAAAACAGATGTAAGAGCAGTCTATCCATGAGCCATAGGGTTTATTAAGTCTACATACACTAGGTTCCACATTACTTAAATGCTTTTCCACCTTGATTTTTTTTCCTTCTTTTGTATACCTGGTCAATTAAAGTAAGAAACTTCAAATAGTAGTTTCAGAGGCCCATATCCAGTCACATACAAGTGCTCAAACAATATTCCAGCAAACAACTATAATATTGGCCAGAAGATGTCTTGGATGGAATGTTCCATGAAATCACATAGACAAATGGCTAACTTAGTTCTGGATTTTATTGGTGAAAGATTTCAGGATTTCCTGTAAAGAATCCCTTCCAACAAATAACTTGATTACTTAAGGCTTTCATAAGCTTGTCACTAGGGAATCAAGAGAGGAGTCCATACTCTCTACTTCAGCTGCATTTATCAATCTTTCTCTTGTTTTTTGAAGAGGAACTCGATAAGTTTCTCCACCCGCTCCCCTCCCCCATCAAAAAAAACCATGTAGCAATTTGTTTATTTGTTATTTGCAGAGTCAGTGATCAATTATATATACTATCTAAACATCATACCTCAATGCTTGGGGGAACTAGTGGCCTCTTCCCTTTCAGCTCTCCAGTTAAAAATTCCAGTTTCTTTCCTTCATCCCACTCACTATATATACCCATATCCAAATATCGGGTTATTTCATCTAGTGTCTCAGCATGTCTACTAGATTCCTGGAACATTACAAAATACAGTTAAAACAGATTACAAAGCAGATAGCAGCTATAGACAAAAACATATGGCACACCTGACGCAAGTCAAGCTTCATCAACACCATCCCAAAAGTAGCAACTCTTCGGATCAAGTCAGCAAGCCGACCATCAGCTAGCACCACAGATCCACATGATTGCTGGAAAACCGGTAGTTGTATGTCGATATTAAGAAAACTACCACAGAGAGAGAGGAGGACCAGGGGGACGGAGCGAGGGAAGGAGGGGGGAGAGAGAGATATTACCAAAGAGTCATAACATAGGAGCAGTGGTTCCAACAATTGATCTGATGTTTCATAATAGTCCCAAGGATCATATTCACAAGGAAGATCCTCAAGAAGAAGCTCCAGACGTCTTCGTGTCTTTATAAGCTGAAATACAGAACATAATAATAACCTTGGATTTACCATATTAAGGTGAAATTTATGTTTAGCTGTTAGAAGCTTGATCTATGTGAATAAACCACACCTTATCCTTTACATGGCCGAGAACAATTCTATAAGGAGCAATGCCAGAACTGTGGGAAACTCTTGGTTCTAGAAGCTTCTGGAAGCTGGACCTTCCTATCTGGGATTCAGCAAAATGTTTTCTCTGAGCAATGAGTTGACTAGAGTTGAAAGAAGCAGACCGGGGTGTCACAGCTGACTGTGAAGCATTAGAATTGGCCAAAGATCCATTTTGTAATGACATCCGTAAATTGTGACGTACATCCTGAGAGGACAGATCTGAAGTAGAAGAACTCTGAACATCCTAGAAAAAGTGAAATAAACAATAGAGACATTATGTAAGATCGCTAGATATGATGCAGATATTAGGGGAAATAAATTCCATGTAACTAGCAAAGGCTCAATGTGAGCATCATGAAAAATTTTCACCTTGTGATTCAGTGGCTTGTAATCAGTGCTGGGAATTTTCAGTCTGGGATACTGAGATTTGCCATCATTGCATTCTACAAGCATAAGCTCAACAATAAAATATTGAAAACGGAAGTATGGGTTCTTAACTACCATAGATGCTAACTAAAACAAGCACTGCAGTAGAACGTAGATTTAACAGATAATAGAGGACGGAATCATAATTATGAATAGAACTAAAAAAAGACCTAGATAAAGAACTGTATGTTTTTTGTCAAATTTTCAATTGGATTAATATCCAGTCTATCAATTATATCTTGGAAAGTTCATTAAGGAGCACCATGGAAGCATTACAGTCAGGATTTTGGAGGCATTCTTCTTGAAGAGTTAAGCAACTTGTCACTGATGAATCAAGGGCATTCCGCAAATGACAGATGAGTAACTCCAAAAGTAAAAACCTTGGGAATGGGAATTGAACTCTAGGCAGAAATAACTAAAAGATTGCTTTTAAGCAGCCAATCAAACATGTACCAGTGCAAGAGGGTAGATCAGCTCTAGCTGGAAGTTGTGTTGGAATCACTGGAACTTGTTGACTATGAAGCTTCATTTGACTTCTGCCCAAAGATTGATTCCGACTCTCATGATGAACACCAGATGAAGTTTCTGAAGAAGAACTTTGAATTACAGTCAAGTCAATAGGTTAAATCATGTGTCATGAATGTCTTCAAGACACACCGAGATGATGAGTTGTTTATAATTCCAATTCAGAAGACTTGATGTTTAGGTCATGGAACACGGTGTAAGAAAGAAAACCTGCTTTTTCTCAATTATGATTTGGATATACTTTTTTACAAACCATATGGTCTATCTCACTCCATTAACACATGAAGATAGACATCAGAAGCATACTGCATTTTGCGTTTTTTAAAGGTATCTCTATCGATATATGCCTATAAAAGTTCTCCGGATAAATGTAGAATCAGTTTTTAAAACAAATAGAGGACAAGAACTATCGACAAAAAAAAAAAACAAGACGTCAAGAACTCTCATGCTTGAGAAGCCGGAAAACCTTTTGTGCTCCCATTTATGGGCAGAAACCATATAATCATCAACATAAAACAAGTTTTACACTACAGAGTGAAGTGGGATAACAAATAGTGCTTATTTACTTTCTAATTTATCATGCTACAGAAATTCAGCAGGGACATAATCTTTAAGATAGTTGCACAGAAAATGAAAAGACATTTAAACTCAGGGGAGGAGTTCATGCCTCTTCAATCTTTCCTGTACTTGTATCTAAAACAAGAAAATAACTAATTGCTGCATTCTTTGTTTGCTAGTACAATATTCGCAATATGCTTATTATCCTAATGAACCTTCCCAGTCAGCATTACACCTTACAAGTTATATTTGTGTCTCCTTATACATCAAGACACCATCTTTGTAATATGCTAGTTCTTGATCATGTAATTGAGCTCTAACTTAATGTTAATTTGCTGAAAGATCCTGTACAACACTTATTATCACATCAATCAATATGGTTGGCCATTATTGTTCGATATGAAAAATAGACTGCTTAGGGCCCAACCGCTTGGTACTGAGATAAATAGTTTTTCATGTCTCAAGAGAAAAGGGACAAAATGTAAAATGCATATGAAGTGCAAATTCATGTAAAACAAGCATGAAAGGTACACAATATTTCAATATCCATAGGCATATAATCAGAGCTTTTAATCAACTTAGACATGTAAAACCTTCTTCTAGAATTTCATTTGCCAGTTTTGATAAGCTATCACTGCACCGATTCATGGATAGTTCAAATCTGAGGCTATCAACTTCGCGAATGTAGAGGTCAATAGCCATCCACCTTGATAGGAGAGAGACATCTTTTGTAACCTGAAGCAGCAGAAAGAAAAGTGTTTGATGTCATCATGTACTTCAGTAGCAAAAATCACACAAGAGATATCAGAGTCAGTTCTAGACAAGAAGCAGGTGTTTGTGATTTAATCAGTACAACCACAGATTTTTGAAAAGTAACTCGTCAAAACTACACTTGAATAGCACTCTTGAAAAATGGAGCAAGAAAAGATAGCTTCTGCTACCTTATGCAGTTTTCCAATAAATCACAAATATGGCAGGTCAACAAAGAATTTTGATTGTAACTTTTGGCGTGCACATTATACACACACATCAAATTGGTGGACCAACAGAAAAACAATCGTTAGCACCACCAACATCATTTACAGATGCAAAAATATGCAAATTCGGCAATTTTAGCAGAATGACTTCAAACAGTCAATAAGAGAAGAACAGTGTGGTTTGAGACCCAAAAAACTACTAATCAGGACAGAGTCACAACACCATGATAGAGATTAAAGGAAAAACTACAAGTTTGTTCTGAAGCTGAGATATTTTTACTCAATGTTTTAATGACTTTCCAAACACAACTCAGACCATCAGTAACCTACTGAGGAAGCAGAAAATTACAACTCACTCATTTTACTAAAAATGGAACGAAATTATCTTGTTTTGTTTCTCAGTTCAAAAGAGATGTCTTGAGCCATCGTAGAAGCACTTGATAGACAGATTTTATCTCGACTGGCTCAATTAAGGTATTAGTCTTTGTTCCATTAGACAGCAAAGATCGTATTTTTTTCACGTTTCTCAAATAAGAGTTGTAGCCATACGGAAATTCTTCTGTTTCTCCTCCTCTAGTGTCAAGTGCCAATGGTTTTGTCTTTACTTATTCCTGTTCAAAGAAAATGACTCAGAGGCCTTGTGTAGAATGCCGCTAGCATTTCTCCAATGCAACAGGACCAGACACCACATGTCATTCTCTTGCTTTTGATAATATGTACCATGCAAAATTGGACTAGAGGATTTCTCAGAGGAACTAGAGTAAAAACCTTTGACATATTATCTTAAGCAAGTGGAATAAATGCATTTTATAAATAAACAATTGTAGACACCTCACCTTTGCGGTTACATTTGGATTTCCATCTCTATCACCCCCCATCCAAGATCCAAACTTTATGGGTGTACAAGTTAATGGAAGAGGCCTTCCAGTATGCTGTGTCAGTAAAAAAATTAGAGTAGGAAAAAAAGAAAAGTCATAAGGAAGAAAGTATGCACATGAAAAAAAAATCCAGGAGCTACCAAAATTAATTTGAAGGCAAACCTTCTTTAGAGCATTGCTGACGCGGCGTAAATAATGAGGTAGGGCTTTCCAAAGGGACTGCTCCACAATGTTCAAGCCTGAGATAATAAAATGGATAACAGGTACGAATATACAACTTCACAAAAGCATGCAGTATCCAACAATCCTCAGCTAAGTGTTTACCAGCCTTAGCTTCTTCAACAGGTGTAGGTTTGTAGCGCCTAAGCTCGTCTGTCTGCCAAATTGAAGTTATCTCTCTCACCTAAAAAAGCAAGATTGAACCCACAATTCACATACCATATTTAAGTCCTCACTCTTACCTAAAAAATGCATATTGAATCCATGAATCACATCAATCTCAAGTTCTTTGTCCACAATATCATATGAATACAAGCTCAACCCCGACCTGCCACACATTCATACGTGTATACTTTACAGTGACTTTTTAGAGAGATGTTATGAGTTTAGAATAACAATACCAGATCTTCAATGAGCATTTCTCGATCTTCAAGACCAAGATCAGATCGGTCATTATAGTCTAAAAGATGCTGAAAAGGAAAAGGCAAAGTTAGAATACGAGACAAGGCACTGAACGATCTTTAACACACATCAACGTATAAAACATTGTCAAGGCCATTAACAGCTTACAGCAAGTCTAATGTGCTTGTATTGTAAAGTTCGACGGTTAATTTGAGTGGGATGTGCAGTAAGAACAATTTCAACCTCCTGCAGCAACAATCATTCCAATATCAAGAGCAATAAAGAAGGATGACTTTTAAACAAAAAAGGGAGAATGGTAAATAAGAATCGACTGCTTAAACATACATAGTAAAATTTGTAATGTTTCATTTGGTTGCTTAGTGTGAAAAACAGAAAGACTTAATAACTGGATCTTAGAGATATAATTATTTAAATCCTGCTACAGCAGAAGCTCCACTCCGACATTATTGCTTAAATGAGAATATTGGAGTCATGCGTTTTTCTGGCCACCAAAATGACACGTTTTTTCTTCCCAAAAAGAGAGACAGCATATTGTTGGTTCATCCGAGCAACGGAATCAAGAAATCTAGGAAACTAAAAGCAAAGGAGCCAACTGGAGACATGCTTGCAAACTTGTTTCATTTGCTCATCTGGGGGAACTCCACCCTGCACCAGCAGATTAAAGATGTCGAATCACAAGATTTTGATTGAAGCACCACATTTCGTACCTTTCGAACTCTACACAAAGCAATATTTTAAAAGTTTTTCACTGAACAATTGACCTTATTACAAGTCTCTCAATTATGAAAATCGTGAAAGTATATGACGTGAAGTTTCAATCGCAAGTAAATTAAGAAAACTTGTATCTATTGGGTAAGCAGAGGAACGAGAAAAAGAGATGTCTTGAGCATCGTAGAAGCACTTGATAGAAGATGACTGGCTCAATTAAGGTATTAACCTCGTATTTTTTTCACGAAATAAGAGTTGTTTAGTGTCAAAATGTACTTATTCCTGTTCAAAGAAAATGACTCAGAGGCCTTGTGTAGAATGCCGCTAATTTCTCCAATGCAACAGGACCAGACACCACATGTCATTCTCTTGCTTTTGATAATATGTACCATGCAAAATTGGACTAGAGGATTTCTCAGAGGAACTAGAGTAAAAACCTTTGACATATTATCTTAAGCAAGTGGAATAAATGCATTTTATAAATAAACAATTGTAGACACCTCACCTTTGCGGTTACATTTGGATTTCCATCTCTATCACCCCCCATCCAAGATCCAAACTTTATGGGTGTACAAGTTAATGGAAGAGGCCTTCCAGTATGCTGTGTCAGTAAAAAAATTAGAGTAGGAAAAAAAGAAAAGTCATAAGGAAGAAAGTATGCACATGAAAAAAAAATCCAGGAGCTACCAAAATTAATTTGAAGGCAAACCTTCTTTAGAGCATTGCTGACGCGGCGTAAATAATGAGGTAGGGCTTTCCAAAGGGACTGCTCCACAATGTTCAAGCCTGAGATAATAAAATGGATAACAGGTACGAATATACAACTTCACAAAAGCATGCAGTATCCAACAATCCTCAGCTAAGTGTTTACCAGCCTTAGCTTCTTCAACAGGTGTAGGTTTGTAGCGCCTAAGCTCGTCTGTCTGCCAAATTGAAGTTATCTCTCTCACCTAAAAAAGCAAGATTGAACCCACAATTCACATACCATATTTAAGTCCTCACTCTTACCTAAAAAATGCATATTGAATCCATGAATCACATCAATCTCAAGTTCTTTGTCCACAATATCATATGAATACAAGCTCAACCCCGACCTGCCACACATTCATACGTGTATACTTTACAGTGACTTTTTAGAGAGATGTTATGAGTTTAGAATAACAATACCAGATCTTCAATGAGCATTTCTCGATCTTCAAGACCAAGATCAGATCGGTCATTATAGTCTAAAAGATGCTGAAAAGGAAAAGGCAAAGTTAGAATACGAGACAAGGCACTGAACGATCTTTAACACACATCAACGTATAAAACATTGTCAAGGCCATTAACAGCTTACAGCAAGTCTAATGTGCTTGTATTGTAAAGTTCGACGGTTAATTTGAGTGGGATGTGCAGTAAGAACAATTTCAACCTCCTGCAGCAACAATCATTCCAATATCAAGAGCAATAAAGAAGGATGACTTTTAAACAAAAAAGGGAGAATGGTAAATAAGAATCGACTGCTTAAACATACATAGTAAAATTTGTAATGTTTCATTTGGTTGCTTAGTGTGAAAAACAGAAAGACTTAATAACTGGATCTTAGAGATATAATTATTTAAATCCTGCTACAGCAGAAGCTCCACTCCGACATTATTGCTTAAATGAGAATATTGGAGTCATGCGTTTTTCTGGCCACCAAAATGACACGTTTTTTCTTCCCAAAAAGAGAGACAGCATATTGTTGGACATTCATCCGAGCAACGGAATCAAGAAATCTAGGAAACTAAAAGCAAAGGAGCCAACTGGAGACCTGCTTGCAAACAGTTTCATAAAGCTCATCTGGGGGAACTCCACCCTGCACCAGCTGATTAAAGATGTCGTCACAAGATTTTGATTGAAGCACCACATTTCGTACCTTTCGAACTCTACACAAAGCAATATTTTAGTTTTTCTGGAAATTGATTTTACAAGTCTCTCAAATCCGAAAATTGAAAGTATGACGTGAAGTTTCTCGCAAGTAAATTAAGAAAACTTGTATCTATTGCAGGAAGCAAGAAAGAACAAATGAAAAATGACCCATTAATCACCTATGAATATGTTTACTAGTAGTTCCTGAAGTAATGATGGATAGCTATCAATATACTACCTGTGATGCGTTTCGGCAATACCCATCAAATTAAGATAATGGCTGAATGCGCGAGCGAGGGTCAAGGCTTCCTCCAATGTCATCTTAGATATCTCCGAAGCCAGCTGCTTCTCTAGCAGCTCCGCCATATCCTCGATCCCCGCCATCCTCATGTTACAGGCACTCTAAAACAGAAATCCCGCACTCAAAAGCTTTTTTAATATCTCGTATCTTACAGTCTTCTGTTTGTTTGCAGCGAAAAATGAAAAGAATGTATGGGACAAGAAAAATTGATTTGAAGACCTGAGAATTATCTCAAAAATAAAAACTCCACTACACTCGTTACTGAGCTAACTCAGCCAAGTGTAACTGCTTCAGTTTGAGAATATCTTATTTTCGCTGGGAAGCCAAAATACCATTAAAACGGAAAATCCATTTGCTGCGTTGTTCTGTTTTCTCAGCAAATAAACAGAAACTTCAGAAACAGGGAAAAAAAAAAAAACGACGTCACAGTCAGTTATACAGGTAGATAAGTGAATAGAAGAAGAAATGGATAAGAAGAGGACCTGCGCGAGAGTACGGTTCCTCTCGAGCTTCTCCATGAATTCGCTTCCCACCTCACGCTGCAACACGTCGTTGAGAAGACTGCCGAGCAATTTGCAGTCATCGTCGAAGTTCTGGAACGAGATCTCCTCCGCTATGTCATCCGTGTTGTCCGTCATTGTATCAGAAACAGAGCAAACGAGAACCACAGAGAAGAAGAAGAAGAAGAAGAAAGAGGAGTAACTGAAGCAGGGGAGAGAGAGAAGAGGAGCAGGTGTGCGTTTTGACAGTATGAGTTACGTACGGAAGCAAAGGGAATGTGGGGCCAAAGGCTTGGTGTAGCGAGCAGCGAGTAAGAGACAAGTGGCGGTCACAGGCGGGAATAGTGAGGCAGTTTCGCCCTCTTGGTTGGGAATGCCGTTGATCCCGAGTGGTGACCGGGTGATTCCGGGAGAACTGATCTGGGAATGTTGGAACCAGATATTTTGAGAATAATACCACCAAAGATTCTTTCACGTAACGAAAAATCGCAACTCCTGGAGAGGAAACAGAAATTTACTGTTTGTCAAGACTGCTACGTGTTAATCTTAACTCCGCTCCACTCTTCCTTTCCCTTCTTATAGACCTTTCAGAATCTTTAATGTATGAGCTCTTTAAACTTAGTCCATATTAAAATATCCTCGAAAGGCCAAAACTTGTAAAGTTTTTTTTTTATAAAAAAAAAAATAATTAAGGCTTTTGGAGCGACTTGGGGGCCATGCCACTCATTCTCAAACAGGCTGAATGAAAATTATTTTTGGAGATACATCAGGGGTGATGGCTCTCCTTTGTCCTGAGCCCCTTAGATTCGTCCCTAATTATTTTTTAATGGACACGGGTTGTTTTTGGTAATTCAGATGAAGCATCAAGCATCTGGCTTGCTGCACAATTAGACGTCTGTGTTGTTAATTTTTCAATTGAAAAAAAAAAAAAGAGAGAGTATATTTTCACTCACTAGATTTTAATGCTGACTTTAAAAAATTCACGATTAAAAAGAAAAAGACTTTAAAAAATTCACTTGATTTCAGAAAAAATAATTTACTCAGTTAGATTTGACCCTTAGTAAATTAGGTTACCAAACCTAATATGTCGTTAAACTTTTATCCCGTCCAAAATTTTAAAATAAAAAATTTTAACATTTTATAAAAATGAAAACAAAAATTTAAAATAAATAAAAATTATAATTTAATACTAAAATTAAAATAAAAAAATAAAAAAAGAGAGAAATTAATTGGGGGAAGTTCCTCGCCCAACCCATGGATGATGGTATCCATAAGGGTGATTAATGGTGATTTAGGTGCCGGTTTTGACATAATTGGCACCGGTATCGGCACCGTTAATTACGATGAGGATAATTTAACACCAGCACCAGTTGACTACAAAACCAAAAAAAAAAAAAAAAAATCTCCACACCAATACGACAATAATACCTTCACAACCAAATTCTCTTTGCATCTCCTCCACATACCATAGTCGACTCAAGACTTAAATCAAATCATCTACTCAAATTCCTGACAAACAAAGCTGCTTCAAGCCCAATTCTACGTCGCAATCCTCTTTCCCATAGAAAACCATCATAGAGGTGGCATTGCAGAAGAAATTTATGAAAATAAAAAGCTCATGTGACATAATTACAAACGTGCGAGAGGGATTGAGTGAGTAGAGAGAGAGAAGGGGGCAGAGATAGGGAGAGAGAGGCGGACGAGTTTTGCTCATCTAAGGACTAGGGTTGGGGTTTGAAACACCCTAACCCAAACGGCCTCGTTCCCTTTAAGTGGAGAACGATGTTGTTTTTCACTTTTTAGTTTTTTTTTTTTACAAAAAGGAGCAGGTGAAGGGTTAGGGTTTAAACCCTAACCCAAATGTGTCGTTCTCTTTAAGTAAAGAACGGCGCCGTTTTGAAAGTTAATTATAAAAAAAAAAAAAAAAAAAAAAAGAGATGGAGGTGGCAGTTAACCATTGGAGTCAGCCGATTCACCGCCACCGTTACCGATAATAGCCAGTTAGGCGGTTACCAGTGCCGGCGAAGGTTTTCGGTAAGTTTGATCACCCTTGGCTATCCCCCAGGCCACCCAGAACTGGCCGTTATTCATGTTTGGATCTGACTAATTTGCCCCTTTCTAGTGATAGATTATCGAGATTATCTACTAGACAGAACTCTCAATTCGAAGCTGGTATTCCCCCTTCTGAGTTTTTTTGTTGAAAAAGCGCCTTCTCCTGTGAGAAGGGAATGCCCGCGGTGCTATCCACCATAACTGTAAGTTAGAACGTGTTTCAAATTTGGTTATATATGTGTAACCTGGAATTGAACTCAGAGTAAACGATTATCAAATTTCTGGATTTTAATTTCTAGATAGAACGTTGTATCACCAAAATGATGTTGATACACAAATCAGTTGGGTGGTACTAGTAACACATGATATCGCTCCCGCTGATGTATTAGTTGATCAGGAAAAAAGGAAAAGCTGAAGAATAAAGACTAAGGAACAGCGTTTCTGCAATGGATCTACAAAATTTTCCCCTAAACAATATCCTCGGGAGACACGGTAATGCCCCAACGTCCTGATCTCACATGCAAATGGCAAAAACATAAAAATATCACCGGCATGGATCCACACTGTCGATGGGACAAACATATAGCTGGAATACCACCAGATGCCAGTCACCATGTTACCCTGTTAAAGTGGGTGGAGGGGCAGGACGGGAATCAATGTAAAAAATATGCCCTCAAAATGAATTATTTGGATAATTATTTATTTAGATGTCACATGTATATATTTATTTATTGAGTATTATGTTGTGACATAAATGTTGTTGGATGAGATTGTAGAAAAGTTATGCCAATGATTAATGAATCAAAGGCGGGAGTGTATGACTTTTCAGTTCTCTGTGCACTTGATGATTGTTCTAGGCCGAGATACATATTTATGTATAAGTAAGCCAACACTCGTTGTCCTTCTATTAAGTAGGATGATAAACTCAGTCATTGAGGTGGTGACCTTAAGCAGATGAGTAGATGCACAGTAATAGTCATGTATTGAACAAAATCAAATATGGATACTTTGAGGAAGTGATCACTAATGTTGAGAAACTATTCAATATAATTATTTTATTATATCCTTAGACCTGAGAAGTTTATGCAGGCCTGTTTGTTGTGTACTTGTACTTAAACTGAGTCATTTGGAGATGATCTTTTTAAGTCAAATATTTCATACAATTCAGGTCTTGTCATTAATAAATGAGTTTGTACAAATGCTCAACAAGGAATCCCCAGTCGCTTTGTGAGATAGTATATTCAGTGTATCTGTATAGAGTTAGACCCAAAAAAATACTGGCCAATAAAATTTTGTGAAAATATTTTTTGAAATTAATATAATATATATATATATATATATATATTTGTGAAATTGTTTTAAGAGTCTAACAGGTTACAGATTGTGAATTAAGAATTATATGAGCTAAAAAATTGATCCGTGATATTATTCTGGTCCTATTGCCTTATGTGGAATATAGTATGGTAGAAAGATAAATAAACAAATAAATTGTTAACAAAAGGAATTTCACAAATCAATCTCAAATACTATGAGATAAAATTGTGATATATTGATGGACATGATTGCAATTAATAGAAGCCTAAAATTAGGAATAAAAAAAATATAAGGGAAATAATGGAAAAGAGATTTCCATGTAATCCTACGGTCGAGATATGAGATCTCTAACAATTTCACGCGTTATCACAGCTAGGGTTTTATTTAAAAGGCTAACTATATGATAGTTAGTCATATAGTTGGCCATTAAAATTTTGAGAAAACTGTGTGATGGCTGTGAGGCGTGGAGAGAAATGAGGCAGAATATTTGGGATGCTAAATTGTGAAATCAAAAAGAGTTAAGGTATGAGATCGGCAAGATTTGAAGGTTCAATCACATAGAAGATCCAAAATTGTTCATTAGAGATCAAGTAAGTAATTTTCCACATGCAAACTTTCAGGGAGGTCCCCCTACCACCTAGAGCGCCGCTTGAGTGGAAGGGGGAGGAATCATGCATGAACTCCCACCCCGATCATTTTCTTCTTCTTGTTTTTTTTTTTAATTTTTAATTTTTAAATTTTAATTTTAGTATCAAATAATAATTTTTATTCAATTGAGGTTTTAATTTTTATATTTTTTTTAAATGTTCTCAAAATTTTAAATTTATTTATTTATTTTTAATGACACATATCACGTTGTGATTAGGCAAGATAAATATTCACTTAAATGAGTCTAACATAATTAAGTTTGGTGATCTAATTTATTAACTATCAGTGAGGTAGAATAATTTTTTGGGGTAATTACACTTATCACCTTCAAACTACCATACATTTTTCACTTTGCACCTCAAAGTACCACTTTTGTCACATTTCACTCTCAAACTACCATACTTCAACATTTTGCACCCTCCGTCCATAATTTCAGTCAATTTAAACAGAAAACTAATCACGTGCGTCTCACGTGACCTTTTCCCACATAATCTTTCCATTTTGCCCTTTGTTTGTTTTACCGCCAACATTTCAACCAAAGGGTGCAAAGTGAAAAAAAAATATGGTAGTTTAAGGGTGATAAATGTAAACCAAACGAAGGGCAAAAAGGGTAGACCAGGCGAAAAAAAGTCACGTGAGACGCACGTGATTGGTTTTCCGTCTAAATTGACAGAAATTATGGACGGATGGTGCAAATTGTTGGGTCATGGTAGTTTGAGGGTAAAATGTGACAAAAGTGGTACTTTGGGGTGCGAAGTGAAAAATGTATGGTAGTTTGAGAGTGATAAGTGTAATTTCCCCTAATTTTTTGGAAACTTAGTGAGTTTTTTAAAATCAATCTAAAACCTAGTGAGTGAAAGTGTATTTTTCTTTAAAAAAAACAGTCACAATATATATATATATATATATATATCATATAGTTGGTTCATGTAGTACGGAATTGTTTTTTAAAAAATAGAGTTTTTTTTTTCTCTAGTCAGAAACTGAGATAAATAAATGTAATTAGTTATTTAAGCAATAAGCTCAACTAGAAAAGACTACTGTAAATGAAACACTTGAGAAATATTTTGAAAATGTACGGAAAAACATTTATTTCTATTTAAATATATTATAATCAATTAGTAAAATAAACAAGTGTTCAGTCAAAAGAAATGCTATTACATAAATATGATTAGTCGAATATATATAAGGACGCGCGTAGGCTAGACATTAGGAAGAAGAACTGATTATCTAAAGTTCTTCTAATTTTCTCTTCTTCTTTTTCATGTTTAATCCATTTATTACTTTTTTTTTTCTATAAACTGAAAAAATAAAAATAAAAATTTCTGGAGATCCAAAATGAAATTTTTTTAAAAAAGTAAAACTCAAAGCTCGCTTTTGAAGGGAGTTAAGAGGCAATGGCTCTCCCTTGTCTGCCTTGTACACGTTACCTTGGTTCCTGATTATTTTAGTGACGCCCCTTGTTTTTCTACTGCGAATGAAGCAAACTGTTTGCGGCACAATCAGACGTTTGTTTTGTTAATTTAACTCAACATATGGTCAAGACACATCCCTATTACTCCCATTAATCGTTTATAAAGTATGGTAGGAGACATACTTTATCAAAGTCAAAATTCGAACATGTGCGCGCGCGCACACATATATATATATATGATCCAATTTTCAATTAATTTATCCAAAGTTATAGTTAAAAATTGCTCTAGACAAGTTCTTTTGCATGGAAATTTTGTTAAAAGGATATATTTAGAACTAGATTGGAGTACTTGGCCTTGCGTAATTAATTAATGTAAGAAAGAATTTCATATTGAAAGATCAAATAAACACGTCACTGAATTGCAACATAATATGGAGAGGAGAAATATAGGGTAAATCATTTGATGTTTTATTTATAATATAGGGTAAATTACATCTTACTTCTTAGATCAACATCACATTCCCAAATATGTCACCAAATTTTAAATTGCTGCGATTTGTTTCTTCGTTTCAAAGCTTTCGTTTTCATTTACCTACTCCTTGGTTAATTTAAGACCACAATAAATATAATAACTAAGCTGCCCCTGTGAACTAGAAAACACACACTAATCACCAGAGTCCATTTGAAAAAAAAAAAGGAAGAAGAGAGAAATACATTCTGAATGAAATTCTGTTCTTTATGATAAGGCCGTGAAGTTTTCATTGGCTACTAGCTTGGCCACGTACACATGGAAATCGAAAGCTTTTGAAGAGACAAAAGCAGCCTAGCAGAGCATGTTTGTCTCGAACAGAGAACAAGACCAGAAAAGCACGTCTTGTCAGCTTCCATTTAGTTATATTTTTTTCTGCACTGAAGTAATGGTGTCGGGTACTTGGATACACGTCATTTTCTTCTCTCTCCTTCGTGGGTAGACATCATAGTAATATATATGACCAAAAGAAAAATGATAGGTTATTCCTTATCCACCACATCAGCCAGCACATATATAGTGGGATTCACAAGCTTTATAACCTCATAAACCTATTACAACGCAGCACATATTTATATAGTTATGTGGTGGGTGTCTAATCCAAAAAGAAAGACATATATCATTTACGATCCTTCATTACTAGAGACATATAATCTCTTTCTAGGTCAATAAATATGTTGAAATTTTTTATATATATTTTAGCATTATTGTTCCATATTCTTGATTGTCACATTCCTAATTTATTGTGCTTGATTGTATTATGATTAATTGTATTCTCAAACTTAGACATCCTCCTTAGACTATATAAAGACTACTCTTGTATACGTTATACACAACAAAAGTACACTTTTTGTTTCTCCAATTCTTGTTCGTCTCTCATTTCAACATGGTATCAAAGTTTATTCTACTTCCAACCTTCTTTTTTGTCCCGTTCAAATCATTCTAAAAAGCTTGAAAACCATTCACTCATTACCGGTCAGTTTTTACAATTATTCACTCTCTATCGCAATTTCAAAAATCAAACTCCATAATTCTTCTATTCAAATATATATTAGTCCAGCCTAAAAAGTTCATCCCATTAAGCCACCACACGTGTCGCCACGTGGCACACCCAATGGGCCCTACGTGTCCTAGTCACGTGCATCACAAGCCAGTTCAGTCACTGGTCATCTTCATTATGCTGGCTTCGCATACAAAATTGCCAATGGGCACTTATCCAAGCAACGAAAATTCTCTTAATGATAAATATCTCTGACATCCTACCTGATAAAATCGCTAACAACAAACCATCGTCCTAATCTCCGACCAGGGATTGTTCGCCGCCACCCTCAGTCAATTCGGCCAACATCTGACAATGTATATGGCAGAGCATTGACAATGATTTTTCTAGTAATTATTGGCCCTCTCTTACTAGTTTTTGTGCGTCTTCCTCAATTTTTACTTAAAAATAGGAAAAATGACACAAAATTGGTCCAACACCAAAGAGGGTACTTAACCTATCTCTGTCATTCTCGATGGCTCAAACTACAATGCATAGTCTGCTACTATGTGAGTACCTCTGTGGACACCGTCTTTAGGGGCTATGTAACTGGTGAAGAATGTAAACCGAAAAATAGGAGAATAAGAAACAAACTGCCTTCGACAATTGTCTTGCCAACTGGGAGAGTGCACCCTGTCAAATTGATTTGAATGCCCTTTCTCTCGAGTTTAGCTTTCATTATTTAGACAAAGATTTACATAGGTTTCCGGCCGTACATTAAACCTACCTACGCTATACAAGGAAAAAATCTACATCCCATATACAACCTATTAACCGTTACCATATTTATAGCTAGAACATATAAGGAAAAAATCATAGTACCAAATCATATCTCATGTAAATATAGCCACCGAATCATATCTCACTAACATCCCTCCTTAAATTGATGCTAGATGATCAAGAAGCATCAATTTGTCAATCAAAAACTAATGGCGATGACGAGTAAGAGCTTTAGTAAATGCATCAACAGTTTAAAGTTCGGTGGAAATGTAAGAAAGATGAATAACACTAGTGTTGTCAGCATGGAAAGGGGTAGAAGCAAGCTGAGGAAAACCAAGCTCTGCCAATAAACCACGAAGCCACATGATCTCAGAACAGGCGGAGGACATAGCACAATACTCAGACTCAGACGAGGATTTCGATACACGATCTTGCTTCTTACTCTTGCAAGAAATGAGTGCAGTGCCTAAGAACATGCACTAATAAGTAACAGAACAACAAGTATCAGCACAACCAGTCTAATCAGTGTCACTCCCTCGATAATTGTAAAGAGGACCCATTAGGGAAGAATAGACCATGAGCAGAAGTATCCATGAGATAACGAAGAATAAGCCTAACAGCTGCCAAGTGTAGATATCAAGGAGCCTGCATAAATTTACTGACCTGTTGGACAGTAAATAAAATGTTAGGCTAAGTGATCGTTATATAGTTTGGACTCCTGACGAGTTAGCGATACAATGACAGATCAATAAGAGACTCGCCCTTGTCTTGACAAAGTTTCAGGTTCACCTCCAACGAAGTGAGGACCGAGTTGCCGGATTCAAGACCAGCCAAAGAAATAACCTCGTGTGTATATTTGTGTTGATGGAAAAATATACCAGCCTAAGAAAATTGCACCTCAAGCCCACCAAAATACTGTAAAGACCCAAGATCTTTCATATGAAAAAAAAAGCCTTGAGATGTTATTACAATTGTTGAATAAAGAGAATGTCAGAACCAGTAATGATTATGTCATCATTATATACGAGAAGCAAGACAATTCCTGTAGCAGTCTTACACAGAAAGAAAGAAGAATCACATTGACTATGAACAAAATTAAAGGCAAAAAGTGTAGAACGAAATTTGTCAAACCATGCGTGGGGTGCCTATTTGAGCCCATACAAAGATCGCTTCAATTGACAAACTTCAGTGGAAAGACTAGTAAATATGTCAGGAGGCAGAGTCATATAGATTTCTTCCTTAAGGTCACCATGAAGAAAGGCGTTCTTCACATTCATCTGTCGAAGAGGCCAACCTTTCGAAGCAGCAATTGCCAAAATTGTCCGTACCATAATCATCTTATCAACCGGGGCAAACGTCTCTACATAATCAATACCACACTCTTAACGATTGCCAAGAGCCATAAGGTGGTCCTTATATCAATCCAACTATCCATCAAACCGAAACTTAACAAAGTACACCCATTTGCAGTCAATAGGTTTGGTATCTGGGGAACAAGACACAATGTTCCAAGTATGATTGTCTTAAAGAGCCTGAATGTCTTCTTGCATGGCCTGTTGCCATAAGGCTTAGGAGACTGCCTTAGTATAGGAGTGCGGAACAGTAATAGAGTCAATAGTGATAGAAAACGAGGTATGAGGAAAGCCATACCTATTCAGAGCTTGGGAAGCAGGGGTGGAGCGACAAGGTCGAGACAACATAGGATCAAAGGGGGGAGCAGTGTCAGGAAGGGGCATTGTAGGAAGTGGAGGACAATGGTGATACACAATACCTGGCTTGAAACACTCAATAGGAGGAGGATGCACATCATCAAATGAAGGAGGTATAGCAAGAGAAGTATCATAAATAATATGAGTCTGAAAAAAAAAATTGATTTCCTAAGAAAATCACATTACGAGAGACTCTAAATTTGTTCACCACAGCATCATTGCAAACAAAACCTTTATGCGCATTGCAATACCCCGTAAAAGCACACTTAACAAACTGGGCAGCAAGTTTGTGAAGTTTAGGAGGAAGAAGATGAACAAAACAAACACACCCAAAAGTATGAAGAGATTGATGCTCAAAAGTAATGGCAAACAAGCGAAAATAGGGAGACTCATAATTGAGAACCGGAATAGGCAAATGATTGATCAAATAAACAACCGTGGATAAAGGTTCTACCCAAAATTTCGAAGGCATAGAGGATTCAATCAACAAAGAACGAACAAAATCTAAAAGGTGACAATTCTTACGCTCAATGACCCCATTTTGCTGAGGAGTATAAGGACAAGACTGTTGAGAAACAATCCCTTTCTATTGAAGATATGTCTAGAAAGAATGAGACATGTATTCACCCCAGAGTCAAAGCGTAAGACGCGAATGCTAGTACCAAACTATGACTCAACAAAGGCAATAAAAGTTTGGAAGACAAAAAACACATCAGCTTTATAGCGCAGAAAATATATCCAAGTAAAACGACTGTAGTCATCTATAAACATCACAAAATAACGATATTGACCATGCGAAGGAACATGCCCCATGCCCCACACATTAGTATGAATAATCTCAAAACTACTAGAAGCATGACTACCATGTCAGGGAAAAGGTAAAGTCTTGCATTTGGCAAGACGACAAGTGACACAATCAAAAGATACAGTAGAAGATGGAAACAAATCTTTATTGCCCAAAAAACCAAGTTTAATAAGATAAGTCAAGACAACATAATTGGGATGTCTCAATTTTTTTATGCCAGATCACACTGTGAGGATCAGTAGCTGTAAAAATGAAAGAAATAACAGTAGGAATATAAAATTGTAACGAAAACAAGCATCCCACTTTAGGCCCCTTCGCGATCACCATCCCCGACACCTAATCCTACATAACACAATCACCATGAGAGAAATGAACATCACAATTATAATCTACCAATTGGCCAACAGAAACTAAAGTTGTGAATAAGCTAGGAGAGACAAAGACATCATGGAAGGAAGATCCCAAAGTACCAATAGCAGTGATAGGAAGGGTACTACCCTCAACAATCTGAATATGTTGATCACCCTTATACTTACGAATATCATGAAGACCCATCAAACTACCAGTCATGTGATTAGAGGCACTTGAATCAACAAACAAAAAAGAAGGGAGCTGAGTACCCTTACCTTGAAGTCCTAAGGCAAAGAAAGCAGAGATAATCATCTGCTGCATTTGCTGCACCCTTGCGGATGTGAGCATTGAGGAATCAACGTTGACGGGGGATAGAGCAACTAGAGAGGATGACTGAACAACAACTTGAAAAGCTTGAGAGGGGCGATTTTGAGGTCAGACCAAAAGTTCCTTAATGATGTGACCTTTCTTACAATAGCGACAGAGTTTCTTCGGACGATTTCGGGCCATGGGACCAAACTCTTTGCAGCTGAAACATTGGAACTTATCTTTACCTTGACTTTGGGTAGCATATGTAATATTTACCACCTTAGAAGTGGCATTGTCATGGATCATACTAAATTGCGTGAGACATGTAATGTTGCTCTTCACACAACAACTCAGCCGAAACATACGACTCAGGAGGGTACAGTATGATCTCAAAACAATTCATCAAACCAAAGACGTGTCACCAAACTTTAGGGATGAAGATTTCACCAAAAAATTGCCTCTTTGTCTCTCAACATGAGATGAACCACTTATTATCTACCAATTGAACAGAGCCCCAAACCCAAGTACCAATAGTGATAGGAACCTCAACAATCTGAATATGTTGATCATTATACTTACGAACATGATACTAGTCAATTTGAGGCAAATCTAACCACCTTGAAGCCTAAGGCATAATCATCTGAACTTGTGTCAGAGGAATCAGTTGACGTAGAGCATTACTGAACTTGAAAAGCTTGTAATTAAGCCTTTCTTACAATAGCTTTCTTCGAATTTCGGGCAACCAAACTTTTGCAGCTGAAACATTGCCTCCTTGAAGCATATGTTATTTACATTAGAAGCTTGTCATGGATCATACTAAATTGCGTGGAAAATGCGAAACATACTCCATACGGATCACGATTCATCTTCGGTTCAAATCATAAAAAATTGATCTCTTTGTCTCTCAAATGAACACTTGAAAAGCTAGGAACTTGGAATGAACAATACTAGAATACTCTCCAGATAGAGTTCAGTAGACAAATTACCTTGTGTAATTTGCGACAATTGATAATAATAATAAATGCCAAGCAGTAGTAAAACAACGAAGATTGGTCACGAGATGAGGCTCAAGCGACAACAACCAAGAAACAACTTTAGCATCTGAGTCTCCTCTCCCATTGAGCCAGCTCCTTGGCATCAGTGGGAACTTTAGTAGAATCATCAATATGACCCCACAATTCCTTACCTTTTAAAAATATCTTAAATTGGAACTCTCAAGTTGAGTAATTTTTGCCAATAAAATGAACAAGAATACTTTCCTCAAACATGATTAAATTAGAAAGAGGAAGACTCACAGCAACCTAAGAGTCAAATAAAGGCCAAGCAAAAATTTTCCAAACCCAAAGACACACAGCAACGTAAGAGGTAGATTAAATCCAAATGGAAGGACACAACAATACTCACATAAAAATAAGCCCATGCGTAGAAACAACCCAGCAACAAGATCCTAATAAGAGATAAGACTTGGACTTGCCCAATAAAGACAGATCCCAATCCAAATAGATAGTCCACACCAAAAAAAAACTCCTCACCCGTGACCCCAGAGATTTTTGATAGCCACAACACCTCTAGAGAAACCCACGACAACCACCCAGAGATAGTCAACAACCCTTCAGCCACCACAGACGATGCCAAGAAAGGTAGAACACCAACACCCAGCCACCTAAATGCACCGCAACCCACCGAGAGGATGGCCCAAGCCACTGCCGACAGCCATCGAAAAAAAAAGACACTGAGAAAAGGCTAAGAACACGCCGAGAAGATGTCTGCGCTGCCAATAACCACCAAAAGATAGCAAGCACCGAGAGAGCACATAACAAACCAAGAAGCACCCTACGACAACTAGAAAATGTCGAAGAACTCTCAAGATACTCCTGACAATCACAAAACACCACATTGAAAATTCTCTTACACACAAGAGACCACAAACAAAATCTGATGGCTATGCAAGGAGATTAGGCCAACAAAGAAACGAAAATTAGAATAAAAGCTCTGATACCATGTCAAATTGGTCTGAGTGCCCTTTCTCTCGATTTTAGCTTTCATTATATAGATAAAGATTTACATAAGTTTCCAACAATACATTAAACCTACCTACGCAATACAAGGAAACAATTTATAACCTATATACAACCCATTAACTGTTACCATATTTACAGCTAGAACATATAAGGAAACAATCATAGCACCAAATCATATTTCATGTAAATATAGCCACCAAATCATATCTCACAGACACACACTACATAATCATTTCATGCTTCTCTAATACGTTTGATGTCTCAATTGGCATGACCTTTGGAAAATATGATAATGCCAAAGATATGTGGGACTTAACAATATTATTCGCCTAATGATGAAGTTGAGAAAATAAGGATGGATTATTAATTGAAGTGTTTTTTAGAATTGACAGGACTTGTACAACTTGAAAGCAGTATAAATACAAGGGCAACTCTTGCAAATATTCTTCAACCCCTTGTAAATGCATCCAAACCTACTTATAAACACCTTGATTTCTTGATCATAAATTAATTATTAAACTCTCAAAATCATTACACATATTTTGAGAGTTTCATTATCTCTTAAAATCAAACCTTTTATCTTAGCTTGTAAGTAGGGGAGCTAAGAAATCAATACATTAAATGATTGCTTGTATACAACATTGAATGTTTTATCATGATAAAAAATGGGAAGATTGTCAACCTTAAGGTTACATGATAACCTTAGTGAATTTGATTTTGATGATTTATTTTAGTCTTAAGGTTACATGACAACCTTATTGAATTTGATTTTGATGATAAAAAACATATAATATCTTTTCAAGAGATTCTCAGAGTACAAAAGATTTTTTTATGAATCACTCTCAATGTGAAGTTATTTTATTAGATTTGAGTATATTTGTACATTGAATGTATATCTTAAAGCTCTTATTCTTGAAGTTAAAAGGCTCAATCCATGAGGAGTTGTAATATTTATATAATTGCTACACATCTCAAGGAGTTGACTACATGCTGAAATAGTCAATCCCAAAAGGTCAAAATCAAACTATTTGGATTATGAGTGTAGAGCCCATAAAAATATTTAGGTTGTAAATGTTGAGCCCGATAAAGTACTTATAAAGGTTCTCTATCACTTAAAAATTAGAGTGTACTATTTGCGAATAGTGAAAAAAAACTCAAGGGAGGATCCCTGAGGGTATACATAGGCTTGAGTTTAAGACGAAATACCTAAAGATCTCGGTGTCATATCTCTCAAACCTATCTCCTTTACATTTACATTATTTGCTTCATTTAAGGTTGATTTAAAATAGAAATTGTGTTTCAATGTTCTTTGTGATCAAAACATTTATTTCCGTTTTAACTTATATGTAGCAACTCATGCCTGTATTTATAATTCTTTTTATAGTAATAGAATGTTAACTAAACGAGATTAGGACATGTACGTTTTCTTAGGTGCTCAAATAACTAAAATGCACATATTTGATTTAATGCATAAATTTCAATAGAAAAGTAGTTTAGCCCTAGAAGGATGTAACAACAGTTCTCGTAGATTATGGGGGTGAGTTGTAACAAGTTGGAGTTCAGGTGATTTTTGGGACTAGTGGTATAGTTCATGGGAAAAATTTGTAATTAACCCTTAATTTTATCATTTTGCACAAAGAATATTTAATTAGCTCATGGAATCATTAGATTGAGATCATGAAACAATTACAATGTCAATAATCATAGCGCTCATGACAAAGAAAATGATTCTTCAAATATATCTGGACATAATATGAGCTAGGTACATGATGTTTGGAGATAAAGGGTTGTATCACTACAAAAAAAAAATTGACTTTTTGGGACTGATTTTTTTGGGAAGCCAAAAAATCTGTCCCGAAAAACATAAAAGTTTCTCTTATAATTTTCGTCCCAAAAAAAATCTTGTTGTGACGGTTTTGAACCTTTTTGGGAAAGAATTGCCCGTCCCAAAAAAGAAAAAGTTAATTATATGGGATGGAATCTTTTTGTCCCAAAAAAACTTCGTTTTAGTGACAAAAACATATGTCCCGAAACATACGTTCGAACTGCACACTATACGTTCGAACCCCATACAACATTATATTACAAAACTTTGAACGAAAATTACCCGTTCTAACCCTGAAATGATGTCTCGTTTGAAATGATACCAGTAATTTGAAAACTGGTGAAAATATTGAAATAGTGAAACTGGCGTTCATTCTTTAAAATAAATGTTCGAACGATAAAGAATCTTTTGGGATGAGGGTGCACGTCCCGAAAACTCGTCAAATGTTCCAACGGCTTCGAACGCCATTTTTCCAACCACCACCATAAATGTAAGTCTAATCACCATAAATTTGATATTTTAATATTACCGTTCAAACGTTTACTGTTACCCGTTCTAACGATCATTCGACAGTTTAGATATGAACAGTTGGGTAATGAACAATTTCGAATATTTTTTCCCTTAAACGTTGCAACATGTTGAAATGCTAGTTAAAATATTATGACACATGAGTCTCATATTCACGTATTACACCTGTATATCGTCCTCTCTCTCTTGAATTCTCTCAAACTCTTCTCAATCTCCATTGCCATTTTCATTTCCGTAAACTACATCATTTCTAGTCCTGCACAGTCCATATACGTTTTGTAGTGTATTTTAACCGATTAAAATGTGTTTTTAAGTTTTTTTGAGTTGATTTTGTATATTAAATTCGGCTTTGAATATGTTAATAAACTTGTAAAATATTATGCATGTTGATGAATGTGGTTCTTTGTAGTTAGTTTAAAATTATTTTGGACTGATTTTGACCTAAAAAAGTATTGTTTTAGGGAGTTTCAACATAGCCGAGTTAACTCAACCATGATTGCTTTTGAGCTAGAGTGTTCGAACGGTACATTTTACCTTTCGAACATTATTTCTATAGTATTTCGAACGTTTTTTGTTCGATAAAGGAATATTTCGTTCAATGCTTAGTTACATATTTGTTCGAACATATTATTGTTCGTTCAATATTCCTTTTTCGTTTGATGTTTATGACTTACGTTCTAAATTCGTTCGATGCTTCATTCATATCCGTTCGAATGCATATTCGTTCTATGTTGTGTACTGTTCTAACATTTTTTTCCTTTTTCAAATTAACTTAAAATGACAAAAAGATCGAGAGCGTCTTCCTCTTCTTCCACATAGCAAAGATCACTAACTGCAGTCGAGAGGCAAGCGATTATTCGTACACGAGCAGTAGTGGCAGAAAGGCCGATTAGCACATATGACTTTTCAGAGTTTCAATTCGAGGGTCGCACGATTGACGAGATATCCAGCCATTATTGATGGGACCACATGCTCTCTTAGAAGAGCCCACTGTACATAAATATGGTCATCGAGTTTTACAGCGCTCTGCAGAATGTCGACACCTACGAAGACGAGTGGGAGGTCTACATCCGTGGACGACCGATCAGGATCTCCCCCGTTGCACTCTCCACCTAATTTGCACATTTCAAGGCAAGTGGGTGCCTATCCTGCCGTGAAGCCTGCCACAACTTTGTCACCCGAGGAGATCTTTAAACTAATGACTAGGGAGGACCAGTACTTATTACAGTCATCAGTTTCACAGAATGCCTTGCCCACTTTTTGGTGGATGATGCACCTTATAGTATGCCACAACATCTTTCCAAAGCAACATCACACAGCCGAGTGTACACAGTGATGTTGACATTGGCTCATCTCGAGCCATTCGATCTCCTACTTTTCATATTCCAGACCATGAGGACCGAGACTCGATCAATGAGCAAAGAGGGTATGCCGTACGGAAACTTGTTGACCCAGTTGATTATGGATGTCAGTGTAGACGCCACACATTATGAGCTGACTTCGATGCAGCTTGGTGCCATTAGCAGTGAGACCTGTTGGCGTTCGATGGCACATGGATTGAGCTCACAGTGTCCTCTAGCTGCACCGCAGCGTTCGGGTGGTATGACCCTGGCACAGCAAGACACCTAGGCTTTGCTAGAGATGGAACGCAACATTTTACACGCAATGGAAAGGGTTGTCACTCCCATCATTAGTAATTTGGCTGCTATGGAGAAGAGACTCGAGAAGATTGAGTCAATGTAGTAGGAGTTGAAGAAGACAAATGATGAGGACCGGAAAGAGATCATGCAGAGGATAATTGAGGTCCAGGGTGACGTGGTGCAGGAGCTGGAGGAGATGACCCCATAGTTTCTTTATAGTATTTTGTCATGTATTTAGAATTTTTTCAGACATTCAAACAATTATGCTTGTACATTTTATATTATTTTAGGTAAAGGAATTTCGTCTATTTGATAACTAAATTATAATTAAAAATAAAATCACAAGTAATAATAAATTAAAAAGAAAATCATACTAAAAATTATGTAATAATAAATTTATTTCCGTTAAGTCGTTAAAACGGACGACATTACGTACTCGTTAAAACGGTATTCGATTTAACGTTAGAACGAAAGACATTAGGTAAATGTTAGAACGTTAATCGTATTAACGTTAGAACGGTAAAACAGTAAATCATAAAATAAATTAAAAATATAAAGGAATAAAATTAATCAAAATTAAATATTTACATATATTACCTTATACATATTATATAATAGTACCTTATACATGTTATGTAATAGTACATTATACATATTATGTAATAGTACCTACATATACTTAATATATACACCTTATACATATTATATAATAGTACTTGTACATATTACATAATATAGTATCTTGTACATATTATGTAATAGTATACTATTATACATATTATGTAATAGTACCACATACTTGTATACACATATTATATATATACCACTATTACATATTATATACATACATATTATTTATAATAGTACTACCATACTATTATATATAATAGTACATATTACACCATATACATACCTATACATATGTACTTACCATATATGTAATAGTACCATATTATGTACATACCTTATATATATTATGTAATAGTACTTTATACATTTTATATATATAATCTATAGTACCTTTTACATATACATAATCTATAATACCTTATACCTCACCTTATATATGTAATAGTATATTATACATTTCAATAATACCACAAGCATTCGAACATATATGTGCCTTTAGAACGTCAAACACCATGAAACAACGTTGTATTTTATGAAAAAAAAAACGTTCAAACAGTTGTTAGACAACCATTCGAACGAGAATGAAAACTAAGACGTCGTCGTTCATATAGAAAAATATATGTTCTAGCATGTGAAACATATGTTCAAACGTTATTTTAAAAGGGCGCTTTTGCCGCGCCTTTTTGGCTTACTATTCCAACGGAAAAAGAATAATTCAAATGAGCGGTAAAAAGAATGAAACTGCGAGTTTCAGATAACAAATAACCGTTTGAGCATTTGAAAATAAAGTTCGAATGGTAAATTAAATGCTCTTTTTGCCACCCATTTTTTGGCAAACATTCTAACGTAGCGAACAATGTTCGAACAAGACCCACAAACTCAAATATCATAAATTTGACCATGGGACCTCATTTCCTTATCCCTCTCAAAACACCACAAATTCGCCTTCGTTTTTTTTTTACACAAATCTTACGTTTTTTTATCTTATTCTTGTTGGAATATACTCAAATGGAGCTTCTTTGTGTTTTGGAGGTAAGATTTATCATCTTTATCAATTAATTTGTAGTTTTCTAGGTAATAATTTTGGTTGTTGTGATTTGGATTTGTGGAAAAATTGATGTTTAAATGCTTATGGTTAATCTCATACGTGTTTGGGGTGTTGAATGCATGTTTTAGGAGTGAAAAAAACATGTTTTAGAGATTGATTAGGAGATTTTATATCGCTATTTTTGTGGGTTTTGTGCATCATTCGAACACTGTAAAAGTTTTTGTTCAAACGATATGGTAAAATAGTTCGTTTACAGGGATGACAAATAAGTTAGAACGATTCCTTTATACTATTCGAGCGTATTGTAATCATTCGAACATGTTTGAACGTTTTTTTTAAAGGAAACTTAAAAGTTTAAAATTATGCACAACAAATCTAAATTTAAAGTGTTACACCTCAAATGTACTTGTATCACTGTAACAATATTAACATCCACATGAAACTAATGGAAAGAATGACAAAAGTTGATACAATATTTTCTAAACCAGCATTTTTCATTGTATGGAAAGAAATAAAGAGCAATACTCTAGTCAGTAGGGCCTGACTTCTGAAAACTTTTTGGCCACACATCCGACCTAAAAAGCAGTTCTTTCCTTCCAAACTAGAACATGCAAATAACTGCTTTGTAGGTCTGATGTGTGACTAAAAGGTTTTCAGAAGTCAGGCCCTACTGACTAGAGTATTGCTCTCTATTTCTTTCCATACAATGAAAGATGTGGGTTTGAAAAATGAAAAATGTTGTATCAAGTTTTGTGATTCTCTCCATTGGTTTCTGTGGATGTTAATATTGTTACAGTGATGCAAGTCCATTTTAGGACCAACGCCTTTTTATTTAGATTTGTCGTGCATAATGTAAAACTTCTAATTTTCCTAACAAAAAAAAATATTTTGAACGTGCTTGATAGATCACAATACATTTGATCTGTGTAAACATGCATTAGTCTTGTCTGGGCCTTTAGCTTTTCCTACGCTGATATTGGATCACCTTCACGGAAAACGACATCGAGTAGATGTATAGGTAAGTTATTTGAATTTTTCATTCAGTGACTTTTTTTTTTAATGATTATTTTTGTCAATTATTTAAGCGTTATATTGATTACAATTTCTGATGTAGGAAGATAAGGATGAAGGCAGAGTTGGAAAAAGTTTTGATGCATGCAAAGTTGGATGCATGTAGACAAGGATGCACACGACGGCAGAGATAGATTATTATTTTTACTGCGCATTATATTTGATTGTTTCGAATATTGTGATTAATTATTTAATTGAACATTTTGTTAATTAATTTTTTACTTAATAATATATTTTTGAATAATTTTCTAGCAATTTTTTAATTTTCTAAAAAAATAAAAATAAGTCGTTCTAACGTTTGTTTTAATGTTTGAACGTTATCGTTTCCATTCATAAGATGTTCGAACAACAATTTTTATTCCCCAGTTGATATATTGAACATATTTAATGATATCCGTTGGAACATTATAAAATGTTCAAACGTGTATTTACTTTCTGTCTGAAACCGTCCAAACATTTTTTACGTCAATCATTGTAACAGAAAAAGAATAGTTACGGACATTAAAATTTTTAGAATAGTACCTTAAATATCGAATGCAAATTTTTTATGGTTGTTGGAACGTTTAGTTGCATTATCGACCGCGTTTTAAATTTTCCGTCAAAACCCATTCGAACATCACCGTCAACTGTCCATTCTAAAGAGTTTGAACGGTAAGTTGATTTTGGGACAAAATCATTCCCGTCCAAAAGGGCAGTTTTTGGGACCATTTCTGTCCCAAAAAACCTTTTATAACAGGTTTGTTGGGATGGTTAGAGCGATGGATGGAATTTGGATTTTTTGGGACGGTAAAATCCATCCCAAAAGGCCAAATTTGTTGTAGTGTATGTAAATTTTAATTTAATCTCAAGTCGTACAATAAAAGCATAAATCATGCTATTTTATTAATTTAAATCACAACTTTGATTAATAACCTTAATCAATTTTCCATCTAATACGAATAATTATGACATGAAAGAATTACAAGTTTACTGGTATTAGATGTACTAATCATGTAATATTCTAGCTCAATCAGCCTCAAGCTTGCTTCTTTGACACCTCAAGCTTGCTTCCCTGCCACCTCTAGCTTAATACTTAAACCTAGAATACTCTACAACTCTATCACGGTTTCCAGGTTTTCTCTTTGGCTTCCACAGTTTCAAATGGTGCTCTCCATGTCTAGATTTTCATATTTCTCTACAATTTCAAGGGCTATAGACTACCGGTGAATTTCTCTTGCATTTCGCTAACATTTCATCTTCATTTCAATCAATCGGTAGCTGCTACAAGTTCTCCTTGTTGGCTATATCAAGGATCGGCTATCACTGCCACCTTGGTTTCCTATATTTTAAAGACTTATTTTCATAAATTTTGCCTTAGCCGTGTGAGACATGTCCTTGTCTCTTGGAAACTCATTTGATTTAATCACCAATGGGGTCACAGGCGGTCTGTTTTAAGTATAATTTCTCCTTGATCCCCTCACTTGAACTCTTTCTAACATTGGTCTCTTATTTTGCTAAAATGGACCTGTCTATTGTCAGGTGAGTCTATGAACATAGACAATTTAAGCGGGTGTTTAAGGCCCCTAAAATAGAAAGGTCTCTAACTTCTTATTTTGTTTAATATTTAATAGGCCCCAAAGTTATGTTTACTATTTTAACTTAATAAAAGAAAAAAAAAAGTTTCAAAATCTCCTTTAAATTTTTTGAAATTTCTATAGGAAGCCTCAACTTCCTATTTTAATTAATATTTAATAGGCCCCCAATTTATGTTTAATTTTTTAAGTTAATAAAAGAAAAAATAAACCTCAAAATCTCTTTTGAACTTTTTGAAATTCTCATTGGATGCAAAGAAAGCATAATTCAAAATTTCACCATTAGACATGTCAAAGAAACTGGACTTCTAACTTTTTAAATCTCAAAAATTATTTTTTCTAAACATATCACAACCCTTTCGTCTGAACTAGGTATCTTTTCTCCTTTATAACTAACTTAGTTAGATTCAAAATATCCTACTTTCACCAACTTTTCTTTATTTTTCTATTCTAAAGCTGTATCACTCCTTCTCTCTAGCTAACTTCTCAAAGGTTGATTCAAAATATCAATTTTACATTATAAACATAATAAGCTGTAACTTTCTTAATTCTTCCTCCCAAGCTCACACTAACTAGTCTAGTGCTATTATTCTATCCTTTAAACTTTTAAACTTTACACTCTAGTTTTATAATTTTTATTTTATATTTTTTATAGTTATAGTTATTTTATCTCGAGTACTACATGTTTTATTTTAAGTTTCTATTTAATTATAATTTTTTATTTAGGATAATTTTGAGATATCTAAAAGTTAGAAAAAAAAAACTGAAAAATTAATTCAATAGCTCTCGAATACAAAACTTTGATAAGTAATTTTACATTTCAAAAAGCAAGAAGAATAATTTTTAAATAAATTGATATTTTATATTTTAATATAATAATTTATAATTTATTATAAAAGGCCTCTTGGATGATTTTGCCTAAGGCCCTAGTTATCTCAGAGACCGCCCTATCTCTTATGACCACATGTTTCAACTTCCCATTTGCATTTCAGATATCACATGAAAGTGGTACTCCATTTTTCTTATCAATCGAGATTCCTTCCCTTTGATTTCTCCTTGAAATTTCTTCAACTAGACTCACTGAATAGCAACTAATCTAGCTAGTTCCCTTTGAATGCTAACAATCAACCCTATCTAATTATATAATTTTAGCGAAGTTCAAATTAAGCATTTATAAGCCGTTTACATCTTTTGTCACTTGTCCATTTTCATTATCAAAGCTATAAAGTATATGATATGCTATGCTATGAACCAGTCACTATTTAATTTATGGACCTCACATCACATTTCTACTATATTCTTACGCTCATCCAACCCACTAGGAATTAGCAATCGACCGATTGTTGCATTGCATTGCATTAACCTATCAAGCCAGTTTAACTATCTATAATCTGCTTTTATTTCTACAGCATATATTCAAGTTTCCAACTAAAGCATGTATATATAGATAAAATTCGCAAAGATAAATCATTCAACTAAAATAGCAAAATATCCAAAAGTCATTACGATAATTAAAGGAAATATCTCTAAAATGCATGAAATAAAATAACACACTAGGACATCTTTAGGCCTAGTTTGTCAACATAAATTAAAGGTCACTGATTTAATAAAAAATACTAAACCGAAATAGGGTTGTCACAATCTTAGCGTTGGTATATTGCTATCTCTATTTCCAAACCTAGTTAAGGTTGGGTTCTACCTTTACTGAGAGGACCAAAACTCTAGTTGTAGATTGCTTTTAATTAAATATGAACGGCCCTCGAGGTTCTGTTTCTCCTGCGGCCGGCTTAGCCATCTCTCCGATGGCTGCCCGTTTCCCATCACTGATCCACCCCATCCCCCCATTTTGGGCAATGGATGAAAAGCATTACCTCTCTTTTGTACCCTCCTCACCACTTGGATAGACCTTCTCCTCGGCCCTCTTGACCTTTCTGCACTCCCCTTTCCAGTTTCCCTTAGCATGGGCCCAGCACTTAATGGCATTATTCCATTCTTTCTTTTTTTTGGAGTAAAATGAAATACTATAAAATCAAAACAAGTTTAAGGAGTTTATTACAGAAATGATACATAATCATGTCCAGAGTTACTACGCTGGTCCATTCTTTTCCACATTCCCCTATCTCCACGCCTTTCACCTGCCAGCTTGAAACCTCTCTCGCTAGCCCCTACATCCACAGCACTCGACTCCTCTCTAGTTTCTGCTACCTACCTATACCAATCTGCCTATTTCTCCGCGCTCACAGCGCATTTATAGTTAATCACATCTTCCCCTCTCTCCACGTCTCGAAGGTATGCTCCCTTCACAAATTCATCCACATCACCAATTTCTCTGATGTTCTCCTGCACTGCATCCTCACCGAATCCATCGTTACTTCTCCAAATTGGCTATCTCTTCAATAAGGGGGCGACTAGAATAACACCATAAAACAGACTAGATTTTTTTTGTGATATATGGATTCCAAAATTTTAGTTCAATAAAATAATTATAAAATCATTTCTCGTCTTTATCAAATAATCTCTTTCTATTTCAAGAAATACAAAAAAATCTCTTAAATTATCTCTTTTTTCTCCGACTCTCACAAATCAAAATTTTAATTTACAAATACGGCCTAAATAACAAAGAAACACATAAATCTATAATATGATCCATAGAAATCATAATCTTAATTATGATTCAATATATTAGAGTTTAATGGTTCTTGCTCATAATAAAATTCTTACATAGAATTATTATCAAAATTATCATAATATATTAGGCGTCATACTCCATCCATCTTTATGTTATTATTGGATGCAAATCATAGGTTATTGTAGGATCTATCTCTTGACTATCTAGAATGTATATTTAAAATGGTTCAGTCATGAAATTCAGTAAGCCAACAGGACAAGCATGGGTGACTGTGTGTATTGTATTGTAACTTTTCAAAAATTAATAAATAATTCAATAAATAATCATTTAACAGGATGTACTCACCTTTATATCAACACAAACCACTTTGGAAAATAATGTCGTTTTAAGAAAATGAATTTATACTTCATATAACTTAATTTTTTTTCATGATAGACAATGCGTACTCTATTTGATCCCAAAAATAGTTGTTCGTTCTGTTTACCTCTTTCATCGGAACTTGTCTCGTTCATCTCTTTTGTTCGGACTTGTCCTATTCACCTCTTTCTTTGTGACGCTCAAGCTAATTTCATGTTCAGGCTATTTCATATTATCACATTAAACGATACGGTACTAACCCTCATGTAATTTCATCTATTCTAACAATACTACTAGGGTCCGGAAAAAGACATCGATCACTTCAAATATATATGTTTTCCTTTATCAATATTGCTCATTCAGACATATATTTATACCTTCCACAATATTGCAATTATTTTTAAAAATTCCCAAATACATTATACATATGGTCATAAGCAAAACATTAGAAAATAATGTCATGATCCATCTTTACATGCTTATAAAAATTCATGCCAACCTGTAACAAAGAATTCATCTTTTATGTCATGCTAAATAAATTTAAGAACAATACTATTTGTGTGTAAAACTTGCCCTAAAATTTGTACGGTTCAAGTTACTATTCACATCAAAAAATACTATTTACGTCATTATTCATACATTAATCAGACACATATTATTCATACATTAATCACACACATATATGTAGTAAACAAATAATTTATGCCACTTTTAAAATAAAAGTATAACCCACATACGTCATGTGTATATATTTAAATAGCAATTGCGTTGTTAATTACAATACACAAATTCCCATTAAAAACTTATGGTTAGAAATTACTAATCAAAACTGTGCACTTAAAATAAAAATTAATTTCTTCTCTCTTCTGTTCTTTCTCTTATTTTTTTTTCTTCTCTCCACTTCCTTTTCTCTTAATTACGGGGAGGGGGCATGCCATTTTCTCTTATTTTCATTGAATAGATTAGGGACGGTTGGCCGAAGTGGAGTAGGCATTGAACATTGAAATGAAGGGCTGGTCCATTCCCTTTACGTGCAGCCCAAGCAGGATAGACAGAAAATCAGATTGAAACGACAACGTTCTAAGTGATTGTCAAAGCGTCGTAGGTGAGTGCCTAATGTATTTAAAACACGTCGGCATTGGAAAGCCACGGCGAGAGCAGAATCAGAGAGGGTCGGAGGGTGCTGTGGTGACGGAAAAAACTGAAGGAATGGAGAATGGGGAGGCGGCATCGCCGGTGCCGAGAGTGGGGGTGGCGGTGTTCTTGTTGAGGGGAAAATCGGTTCTCTTGGGGCGGCGCCGCTCCTCCATTGGTGACTCCACTTTTGCTCTCCCAGGCGGCCACCTCGAGTTCGGTCAGTCTCCCACTCTCTCTCTCTCTCTCTCTCTCTCTCTCTCTCTCTCTCTCTCTCTTGTTTAGTTTAACTTCATTCTGTGATTAGGCTGTTTGTTAATGTTATGTTTCACAAGTAGCTGGGGGGCTTAAGAAAAATTTCTCGTTTTCATTGCCTACAATTTGGTGTTGAAATCAGGCAAGTTGCTGGCAATCAGTTGTAGATACTTGTTTGAGATCATTTTCAGTAGACGCAGGGGCGGGCGTACACATAAAAAAATGCTTCTAAGCTTTATCAGTTTAAGCTTATATTTTGTCTTAATTTTGGGCGAACTTTGCCGGTAGCTCCTATATCACCCCTATCAACTGGTTAGTTTTGGTTAACGGCATAACTTTGGCCCTCAATCTTAAAGCTCCGGTTCTGTCCCTGCCTAGACGGTTGAGATGTCTAACACATTCACGATGGGCTTCAGCAGCTAAGCAACGATGTATTAAATGAAAAATGACTTTCCTATGGGGACGTTGCAGATGATTACGATAGATATTTTCCAGTGCTACAGACTGATGGAAGAGAGTTTATTTTAGGGTCAACGATGTTTCCACTTTTGTGTTTCCCAGTTTGCGATCGTGAGGATGTCTAGATAGACTAGATTTGTTCATTTGCTCAAGTGATCTCATTTTCCACTTGCCCGTTTTCAGGAGAGAGCTTTGAAGCATGTGCAGCCAGAGAGTTGAAGGAGGAAACTGGATTGGACATTGATAAAGTAGAGCTCTTAACTGTCACGAACAACCTCTTTCAGGAACCAAAACCGTCCCATTATGTTACTGTCTTCATGCGCGCATTCTTGGCAGATCCTCACCAAGTGCCAGAAAATCTTGAGCCGCACAAGTGTGATGGTTGGGATTGGTATGACTGGGATAACACCCCTAAACCGCTCTTTTCACCATTGCAGAAGATGGTGGAAGAGGGCTTTAGTCCTTTTCCAAGTGGCTGGAACTAGCCCCCTTGGGATATGAGTGAGTTCACTTTACTATTTTCTCTATGCAGAGATCATGTATTCAAGTTGTACTTTTCATTGTGTATGCATCACTAAAACTCAGGCTTGTCAAGCATAATCATCAATCCAATGAAAGATGCTTTTCGATCTCTTCTTAATCTTGCCTTTCTTTCTTTTTTCCCCATGCCAGTGGATTGTGCTTCTCGATTACATTCTGTTTTTATTGTCTCATCTGCTTTAATACCTTAAACTTTACTACTGAATAAATGAATGTCAAGAACAAAGACTTACGTTGGAGAAGGGATTACTCTTATGATCAAGCAAGCATTTGGTTTTTACGGTTGCTGATGGGGCGTTTGAGAAGTAAACATTATTAACTGCACTATATGTGCAGTTATTACTATGACCTGGTGTGTAAATGCTTTTGGTTTGATTTTTAATTTTGTAGTGTTGAAACTGTGTCCGGTTCATCTAAAATATGACGCCCTTTGTTCAGTTGATTCATTGTGGTCAAATAATGAACACCCAAAGTCCTGCAGTTCAGGGTGTTGAAAGTTGCAACCCTTTTTTGCACTACCTCTACTGCACTGCTTGATACTGCCTCTATAGATACTGGCATCATCAACATTTGTCACTAACCCTCCCCCAACCTTGGGAAAAGTTTCAATCCTAAAGTTTCAATCTTAATATGTCCTAACTGTTGGGGTCCACACCCATAAGATAGACTTGGAATAGAAGTGGACTTTGAGTAGAAGTCTACTTGTTCCCCACTTCAAGTTTATTTAGGTTTTCTCTTAGGGTTTCTCTTTGTATCTTTTTCTATAAATAGTGGCTTATGTTATAAGAGAAAGGGGTGCGTGAGCATTGGGCAGAGAGAGAGAGAAAGAGAAAGAGCGTGGTGTGACCATTGTATTGGGCGAGGAGAGTGATTTTCTTAAGCGTTCTTAATAAAATTGCTCTGGGGTGGACGTAGGCCGGATTGGGGCCGAACCACGTAAATTCTTAGTGTTTCATTCTTTAATTTTCGTGCCGCGTTTACCCAACAAGAAGAGTTGTGATGTTGACAATACATTAATGAATTTCATAACGACCTAGATTGCATTAAACAATCTCATTAATGATGAAATTCATTAATGTGTTGTCAACATTACAACCCTTGTTAAGACCTGCTACGACTGAAGTTTTAGGATTTTTCAGTCAACCTCATGTTCCTCTCCAAGGCAAATCTGCACTTGTCATCACTTTCAAGTCATCATCTTTTCAGTTTTAGGTAAAAAAAACTTAGCCTTCATGAGTATTGCAACCATCATTGGGATCACTTCTATAGCCCCGGCCTCGTGCATAACTACATTACCACCCTAGTCATTTCCTTTTCCAGGGTTTCGCTATGGTTGCGATTCTCATTGGTGTTGCCACAACCCTTGTTTTTTCGGGAGTTTTACTTGTATGCAAAAGGCACAAGTAGTTTATATTGTTACTCATTTCCTCCTCCTCCAATGATAAAATCTCATTGGATCTTTCTGTAATGTCAGTCGAATTAGCATTACTCAGTGAGTGAATGTCTAATTTCTGTATCATACATTTGTCATAATGGTTATCTATGACTTGATCAAATCGCAACTCACTTACTGTGGTCTCTGATCTTTGACAAACAAAAGGATGGTTGGGGAGGTTTTACATCACTGGTCAACGGGGCATGATCGACAATGTTTCTCATTCTAGGTAAGCTTCATCTGTGGTCTGAGTCATGCCTCTCCCCAACTACTTCGTACAACTCATTGGCAGTCTCACTTATCAAAAGCTGCGTTTGTTTGCAATGATCAGTCATTGCAATATGTCTTCGAAATTCCTTGATGTGAATCTTGCCTAATGAGGAGATCCAACAACGAAGAGGGATCCCAAGATCGTTCTATGAATAGATTTGAATGGTAGACCTCGACCCGTTGTTTATGATAAACAAGAACCTCGGTATAAGGAAGACGCCACAAACGGTGGTGGAAATTTCGTTTGATAAGTAGTGATGAACGCCATGAGAAATCCCGATAAGTTCTTCAAAGAACTGTAGAGAAATATTCTCACAATTTACTGGAAAAAATCAAGATCTGCCCTTTTTATTGCTTAGGTGCCTATTTAAAAGGCTGAACATTACAAGAAAAAATTCCTAACATAATTATCCTAATTAAGGCTAAAATCTGGTAAAGGAATAAATCTTACTCGCCTAAAAGAGAACAAGACAACTAAAAAAAAAGGAAAGAAAATGTTGCACGCCCACAAGAGTCAAAGACAACATAAAAGGAAAGAAAGTGGCACCTAAAGTAGCCATACAATCAGATCCTTCTAGAATATTTCTTGTCAATTTGAAGCTTAGCCTTGACCATATGTTCCTAGAACTTGAATCATGGTGACAATTCTTTGTTGCTCATGTGGATCATACACAATGGGTCTCCACGAATTTGTTTGAGCCCATGCTTCTTGAATTAGTCCGTTGAGTACTTCTTTAAACTTCTTTGCTCGTGCTCTCGTAACCGGCCCAATTGGAACTTGAATTTGAGATCTTTTGAAGTTATGCTATGATTTGCATCATTCCTTTCGAGTGAAGCAAGCATATGTCGAGTGGCAGATACCCTCGATCCTACAGGCAGTGAATTTTTTATTCCATGATCGATAACCAAAAACTATTTACTCAAAAAGTTCCTTTTGCAATCTATAAAAGGAGATATCCAGAGGGTTGCCATCTTGGTGCTGCTGGCTTAGATGCCATTGAGCGACTCTGCTACTCCCATTAGGCTGTGATATAGTGGAAATATCGACCTCTTCAGAGTTCAAGGGGAGTTCAGAGGGTCAGAGTTCTAAGCCTTCCGCCAATGGATGTTTCACAGACGGAGAAGCCATTTGACATCTGCAGTTTTCTGCCGACTCCCTTTGCAAGAAAGGATACTATATTACCATATAAGACGACTTATTGGACCTATGTTTTATATTCTCCTACAAATACATGCCCAGGACGTCTTGGGCTTTGAAATAAAATAGCATGGGCGTCAGGGGCTGGAAAATAAAATAGCTCAAGATGTCTTGGGCCGAAAAAGAAAATAGTCTAGGCATCCTAGGCTCAAAAACATGTAGCCCTAGATATTCTGGGCTAAAAAATACAGCCCCACAATTTGGGCCTTAAAACCCAGAACTTTCTGCACAAAGATATAAGTTCTAAAAAAACCCATGCAATCCGAACTCTGATCCCGACCTCGAGCCTAACCCGGTCTGCCTGGTCAGCTCAGGGTCAAGGGCAATCGGGGTCTCAGATCCCATGCCCCGATTGGTTCGGGTTCGAGATAAGCGTTGGAGAAACCTGACTCCAGACCGGGTTTGCCCAGCCCTAATAATATCTACCATGTTTTATATTCCCCTATGAATACGTGTCCTGAAGTTAATGAAATAGATATCTTCCATTAATGCTTCGTGGCCGTTCTCTGGACACAAGAAAACATAGGACCTGTGCACTTTATGGTGCTACTTCAGAGTCTTCTCTAGAGTCTCTTTGCTGGCTAGCTAGCTATAGCTGTCTCATCACTCGAGACCCTAAAGTCCTGATTGCGGGGAAAAGATGAGTCCTAACTTTGATATAGCGTCGTGGAACTAAAGAAGGGGGAACATATGTGCTGACTGTAAGGCAAGGTTGATTTTTTTTATACCTAAAGGTAATGACAATTGATAATTTCATATTTCATTGGAGATTAATCAAGCCTAAGTGTTTCGGCTCCTTAGTTATTTAGTTTGATGATGCATGTTTGTAGTCTGTAGGCATTTATAAGTACTTGTACCTTGGTATATATATAAATGTTACTCATGTAATATATCGTTTCCTTTCGAAATTAGGAGGTTTGATCTTGAGACCTTCAGTCTCATACTCATTTATGAAACTAATCTTAAGATTAATTGAACCATCACTCTTGTGGGTACGGCTAGTTTTATAATGTGCTCCTTGAATTAGTAATTTTCTCACGTTACATTTTAAATTAGCAATTAATTTTTATTTGTGCTCCTTTTCTTAAAATTTGACTAGTAAGATGTGCCAAGTTCCTTACTTTTTTTTTCATGGTTAAATCTAAACAAATGATAAGCATCTTGAATCCTAGTAATAGTTTGAAGTCCAATGCATCAAAATTGACTGTTAAAGGACAGGTCATAACGAAATAGATGACTTTTGGGGAGAGTAAAATTTTGCACCAAATAAATGTTATAACGTTGATATAGCCTGGTGGGGATGGAGAGGGATATGTCGACTTTAATTGTAAGATTGACTTTTAAGACCTAAACTTTATTAGTGGCTGATGTATGTTGTGTGTGGTCAAAACAAACCAAGTGTTTTGGCCCATTATTCATTGGGTTCACATTTTATTTTTTATTTTAATTAATAAAAGAAATTATGCACCAGTCTCATATCTCGTTCAAGACGGACCTTAGAATTAGTGGGGAGAACCCACTCATCAACCGCATTAAATAATATATTGTATCATTCCTTCCATGTTCTTCCTTCTTCCTTGACATTATCTTACAAGCATATATATTGGTTACTAGTGAATATTCCACAATTGAGTGTTATTAATTCTAGTAAGATCTATCCGTTTATTGCTCGTACCTTTATATAATTGAAGACCAACATTTTGGTATTAGAAATTCAAAATATCTCTAACTCAAAAAAATTGCATATATAATAGATCTTTTAAATTTAACGCCGCACTCTTAATGTGAAAAACAGCTTCACTATAGATGTTATTAATTGACTTTAAGTGATATGATAGATTTCTAACGAAATTAATGGTATGGCATGATAAGTTTCAATATATATAGTAATATGACATGACACATGTTTTAATTTATAATTTTTTTTAATTTCATTATTGATTTATTGTTATTATTGTAATATATTTTTTAGACACGTGTAATGGTACATGACCATATATATATATATATATATATATTAACACATGACATGCCACGTCATCAATTTCACTAAAAATCTGAATCAAAATGCTATGAAGAGAGTGATATTGCAAGTGTGATTAAAACTCAAGTAGTGATTTATCAGTTCTAAAAGCTTAGGCATATTTTAAAAATTTACTCAGTAATTTTTAAATTTCTATTATGTTCTTCTTTGGAAATTAATTTGGCCTCATTCTAATATTTTCTCTTTGGTTTCCATTGAGCAGCTCTCAGAAATTACATACTAGAATACAGAGTCTTCCTGAGTTGGAATATTTGCAAGAATTGTGTGAGATTTCTTTCAAATTCAAGAGTTTTCGAGTAGTCCAAGGAGCGAATAATTCACAGGGCCGGGAATCAAGGACATACGATATATTATTATCCTGGTAACAGTTGGGGTGCTGACGAGAGCATATTTGTCTTGGCACTTCTAATGATTTGAGCGTCTTTTGGATTAGTTCAAGAAACACCAATCTTGGCATATATGGGCCATTTCAGAAGGATTTTTCTATTTATGCCCAAGATGTTTTGGTTGGTTGCCGGCCTATATTTCTGTCGGATCACACTTCTCCGACCATATCTTCCTAAGCCTATCTTCTTACATCAATGACTATTTTTACTCTCAGGTTGGAAATGGCTACACTTGTGGACCAAATTCTTTGGAAAAGCATGGGCACCCTTTTCTCTTGAACTTTAGTTTGATGAACTGCTGCAGCTCTTTGACTCAAACACATGATTTGGGCACCTAAGCTCTACTGTTAAGGCGTTCCTTTCCCGTGCTTTCCAACTATATACTTCTTTTTTGGTACCACATATTAACTATGGCGGGGTTTATTCTATTAGTAGGTTCGTCTAACTCTTCTTTTGTTTGTACATCGAGTTGTTGGCTGTGGATCATGGTTAGTTGATCCGTGAACTTGGTCGGTCCCATGAAAACTAGAAAGAAAAAAGCAGAAAAGCAATATAGTACTTGGTTTTCTAGCTATCTACTTCCACGTGAATTGATGGACTTATATCCTAAAAATTCAACTAAGTTTTGACATTATAAGATGCCTGCAGTATAATTGGAGCGCAGGCAAATCACCAGTGGGACAAAAGTTCTCAACCGCGTCTTTACCTAAGGATATACTTCTACTGATTCATTTTGGCTTCCCAATAGATCGGGATCGTCTACAATTTTGGTGACGCACTGAGAGAGTGAGAGAGAGGTGTGGGTTCCGCCCGGGACCCACACCTGCCCGGGCAAGGAAGTGCTGTTAGGGCACCCACACCTGGTTATCTCACTCTCACAAATTGCCCTGCAATTCGGGGATCCTCGTCCAATTCGTCCTGATATGATATATATGACCTAATTTGTACAGCGCATTCATTTGTCAAACAAATTTATGGGCTCAATAATAATGGTGATTATGATTGATCTTCTTCTTTTAGTAATGATGGATCTGCGTGTGAACTGTTAATCATAATATGACCGTGCCCAGTAGACTTTCTTGCCCGCGGCGCAACTGATAAAGCTGAAGCTCTGTTCTGAAACTTGGATTGGTGACTTGTAGCCTCTTGAGTAATTGTTTCTTTATTCCGTAATGGGAAATCAAAGAAAAGAGACGGAGAGTCACAATGGGACACTCGTATAGGCTCATGAAAGTGGAGTCTTCGAAAGCCTTTAAGAGAGCTGCCCCAATACAGAATCTTCTGGAGCTGCAAAACAAAAGAAACATAACGTTGATGTGCATATTTGCTGCGATATTAATCATTCATTCGGCCTAAAAGGTCAGTACAGGACAAAAGGGTACAAAGCACTATGGAGGCTAAAAGAGTGGCTCCCGGCCACGGGTACATGATCGTTTTGTGCTTTGGTAGAAGTGGAGGGAGCATGAAAGGACCAAAGGAAAGCGCAGCGTGGAGATAGCCCTGGTGGGTACGGTTGGTGTGTTTTTCACCCGCCCTGAACCGTTTCCAATGCAAGGTCAGGCAAGTCAGTCAAGCCCCGCTTTCCTCTCTCTACCCCCACACTCCCCATATTTTCAGCTCACCCTCCACACGTGATAAAGAAATGACGCTGGGTGTTGTCTCCTCTGGCTCCACTATTCTCTGCATTTCCGTTCCAAATCTCCTCTCTTGTCTATTTCCGTCTCTATCTCTTCCCCTGTTCTTGTCTCTAATAATCTGTGAAGTTTTTGTCCCTGTGCCTTGTTAGGTGGGGCTGTTCACCTTCCTTTTAGCAGGATTCTCTTGCCAGTCCCTTCAGTACTGCACGGCCTGACTAAAACGAGGATAGAAAGAAGGAATAAAATCTACCCGCTCGATTGTAGAAACACAATCAAATCTCTTTCGTATCTCTTACACATCTTCAAGTCTCCATTGGTTCTTACCGCTTAATCTTACCCACCTTTGAGCAGAGTTTGCCTTGTTCTGCGTTCTTAAACTCCCCCAGATGAAGACTATCATGGCCAAGACCCCTCATGACTCTTCTTTCTCTTTCTCCAGGAGATACTTCCACTGGAAAAAGAAAATCGAGGATGATGATGACCACGAAATCTTGACCTTCAGCTCGTCCTCCCATTTCTGCGAGGAAGAGATCAAACATGAGGAGTTTAGAATCCCCTTGCCAACAGAAATTATTTCTGCTCCACCACCAAGGAAGAAAATGTCGGTTTCTAAGCTCCGATCCGCTCTTACTGTTTTCAGTAAGAGCCGATCGCACTATCACTCAGGCCTTGGCAACCGGGTGATAGGTACCCTCTTCGGTTATCGCCGAGGACATGTACATATTGCATTTCAGGAAGATGCCAAGCTGAACCCGGCGTTTCTGATTGAACTCGCAACACCAACAAGCGTTTTGGTCCGAGAAATGGCTTCCGGGCTGGTCCGCATAGCATTGGAGTGTGAAAAGAAAACAGACAAAAAAGGTGTGAAACTGCTTGAGGAGTCTCTGTGGAGGACTTACTGCAATGGGAAGAAATGCGGGTATGCCGTGAGGCGTGAGTGCGGGCCCGAGGAGTGGAAGGTGTTGAAAGCCGTGGAGCCCATTTCAATGGGTGCTGGTGTGTTACCAGATAGTGGGAATGGAGATGGGTCCGAGGGCGAGCTCATGTATATGAGAGCCAGGTTTGAGCGAGTTGTGGGATCCAAAGAATCGGAAGCCTTTTACATGATGAACCCCGACGGCGCTGGAGGTCCTGAACTTAGTGTGTATTTGCTTAGGGTTTAGGTTGGCCACGGCCCATACCTCCATGGAGAGCATCATCCGGTTGGTACTTCTTTTGGTGCGATACCTTCAACGTACCCTGAGCGTGAGGTTTAGTGACCAAGCCATAAAGAAAGCAAGGTTTAATTCTCCATATATTTTGGTATTTCCTCCATTTTGGGAATTTGTCTCTTTGTTTAATACCTCTGTCGTGCTTCTTTAGGCATTCAAAGAAAAATATTGGGAGCGTTTAGCATAGCGCAAGGCAAACCAGGGGCCATATCCATTGTATAGCTTCTCCCTTCGTTTTTGCACTTTCCCCCCCCCCCCCCCCCCCTTTTTTTTTTCTGGCAAAGTGGAAGACGAGATGCGAATGCAAAAAAATCATGGTCTTCCCACTCTGTACTAATATATGAAACGTATCATTTTAATGTTTGGTAATGTTGAGGTGTGCCATTAGTCCACTGCTTTGATGATGTATGATTGGAGTTTCCAAGAATTGTTGCTTTAAAATATGATCATGTTTACGGTACTTGCTGAGAGCCGACGTTGGATCATGTTTTTACTTATTAATGGCACGCAGGACGAAGGCAGCATTGTCTCCTAGTGAGTTCATCCTGGAGTTGCAGTGCCTACCTCCTACATTTGCGTAGACAAAAAATATCACTTGATCCAAATAATTCTTCACAAAAAGCTTCTGTATTCCACAACTTTCTTTGCATGAAAGTTACAAGAATAAAAAAAAAAAAAATTTAGCTTTATCAATCTTTGTCTAAAAAAGTTACCCAAGAAGAAAATCTCACAAAGTTGATCCGTGGCAATAAAGTAGGACTGAAGTCCAAAATCTCTGCTGTTACTTGTGTCGCCTTCCTACTGGAGTGACAAATGACTGCGTCTAGGGACTAGGATGCTTCTAGGTACGTTCAGCCACTAAAATTTTAGCTTTATTACAGAAATTCCTTCTTTTTTTTTTTTAATGAATTCTCGTAAATTTTTTTCTATCTTTTTACTAACTTTTACATTTTATCATCAATATTTTTAATATTTTTTTTATTTTTTCACTAATTTTTATATCTAAATTTTTAACCACTGACACTCATGTCTAACTTAATTAGCCAGCTAGCATCCAAATTTCGCTGTGCAGCTGTCTGGGCTCCCGACGGATGAGCCGAGGCAGCCGCTAAAAAAAAAACTAACCTTTAACAGCAGTCTATTTCGCGTCGGTGGATAAAAGCATCTCTACAGCTACAGACACTTTTAGCAGCATTTTGCAGCGGATGCTGTTAGAATAGTATTTTTGGCAGCGGAAAAAGCGCGGTTAAACGATATTGCCAGCATTTTGCAACAGATGACGTTGGAATAGTATTTTTTAGCCGTGTTTGTTGAAAAAGCCCTGTTAAAAGATAATATTATTTAGTGTCAAGTTATGAAAAGCGCTGCGGCGTCTTTTCCCTTTCAGAGTCAAGACAAGAGTGCATGCATGTTTAAACATCGTTTTTTTAAAAGCTACGCATATATGTTTTGCGGTTTTTTTGGAAAAAAGCTAACGATTTAGCGGCACTTTCAAATAAATGGGGTAATAACTTCTACATTCGCAGCATTTGATTAAAATCCCTGATAAAAGTATTGCATTTAAAAAACGTACTACAAAAATATATAGGGCTAGACAAATCGAGATTATGGAATTCACTTTAATTTTTGTTCATAAATATAAAACGTATTATGATGTCTCTCTCTCTTTATATATTATCATTCTATGTATGTAAAGAAGTACTAAATCTTTACTGTAGATATGGGTCCAATTCTATGCATGTGGGTTTTATGTTGGTTGGGTTAATTGATAATGTTACTTATTTTATGTGGTGAAGACACTGAAACGACCCACCATCTCATTTTAAGTGCATATACAACCGGGCCTCTAGATATCCAAGCATTCAGTTGTGGAACGAGTGCAGACTGGGTCAAGAGGATAATTAATCCCCATACACAGATGGGAATTCCACTAGAGGACTAGTTATATATATATATATATATATATATATATATTACATTCTTTAATATTAAATATTAAATCCATGGGTCATGATATGATAGAAGGTGCTCAATATCTTGCCATCGTGCAAAAAGATATTTGGAAGCAAGACTTTTGACATATTTTATTAAGATATTTTTAGCAGATTGACAATCGATACGAATTAAAAAATGTTGATTTAATAAATCATCTTGAAATTTTGAAATACAAAGAACATTTGCTATGATTTGTTACTTAACAGTACTATATTTTTGTTGAGTCGTGTTCCATGCATGAGAATGATATCTTACTATTTGCTCTTTAGCAGAGTTATGCATGTGTTGCTTGAGTATGTTACTATAACCAAGATTTGATGCATCAGTTTCTACTATTTTGAATGCATGTGGAGAAGCAATGCCTAAGCATGTTAAATGTTTGACATGCTTTTTTATTTGTTGTACTATTGTAGTATGTTGATCAGTCCAAGGTAAAGGGTTTTTTTTTTTAATCGGTTAAATAAAATTTGCATAGTTTTCTTAAATCTTTATAAAATTCACCAATATAGTTTAAGCTACCAAGAAATCGTTGAAGCTGTTGTTTATCAAGTATTTTGTCAGGAAATTTATCAACGAATTCTATAGCACGTGATATTGGGGTAATGGTGCCTTGATAAAATATTATGACCTAAAAATCTTATTTGAGTTTGAAATAATTTTATTTTAGGAGCAGAAACAACAAGACCATTTTGTTCAATTATTTTCTAAAATTTGTGTAAATGGTACCAATGTTGTTTTATTGATTTTGAGAAAATTAAGACATCATCAATATAAACTAAAGCAAAAGAAGTATAAGGAGTAAAAATATCATTCATAATATTTTGAAATTTAGACGGGGCTTTTTTCAAACTAAAGGGCATTACATTCCATTCAAAATGTCCAAAAGAAACAATAAAAGATGTTTTATATCTGTCTTGCTCAGCGATTTGTATTTGATAATATCCAGATTTCATATCAAATTTGGAAAATATACAAGCATCATGTAATCTATTTAGTAAATCTTTCTTATTAGGAAGAGGGTATCTTATCCATCTTAAAGCTTTATTCAAATGTTTGTAATTAATAACAAGTAGAGGAACACCTCGTTCTTTTTCAACATTATTCATTACATAAAAAGCGGCACATGACCAAGGAGATTTAGATGGTCGTATTAAACCTTTTTCTAATAAAGATTAAATTTCTTTTTTACAAATTTCTAAATATTCTTGATTCATTTGTATTGGTCTAGCTTTTGTAGGTATATTCTTTTCAGAAAATCCTGGTTCATATGGAAGAGCAATGATATGCTGTTTTCTATTCCAAAAAGCATTAGGGACAGAAGAACAAATGGTTTTTTCTAAGGTTTGCTGATATTGCTGAATTTCTTGTTGTAGTTTTACTATTCGTAAGTTGGTCTTCTATTTGATGATATATAATTTCTTGTTGTAAAAATTGTAAATGTTTTCTTTTTCGATTTATTTTTGTTTGATTTAAGCTATCAATTTCTTTAGATATAGAAATATTTTTTAAAGCTTGAATATCTTGAGTAAAAGGAGGATAACAGAATTTAAAAGTAACTTCATGACCTAAGACTTTTGAAGTGATTCCTTCTTTAGTAACAATAAAAGGATAAAGTAAAGATATAAAAAGATTTCTCAATATTACTTTAGAAGTTAAATTTTTGACTAATACAAAGGTAGTTTGAAAACAAAACCCATTATTGCAAATATGAACATTAGGAATTTTATAATCAATAATCATCTTTTGACCATCAGCTTGAGATAATTTTTCTTTAGATTTTTCAAAATATTTAGAATCAATTAAACCTTCTTGAATACAACTTAAATCAGCACCAGAGTCTATCAAAGCAATAGCAGTAAAAGAATAATCTTTAATTCGAATAGTTATTTCAGAGTACCATTTTTGAAAAACAATTCGATCAAAAATATTAAGAAATGATTCAGAAGGTAAAACAGTAAGAGCATCGGAAGAAGTAGGTAAATCAAATAATTGTAATGGTTGTTCATCCTTTTGGGTTTTAAGTAAACAAAATTTCAGTGAGCAAATGATCAGTGATTTTTGTAAAATTGATTTGAGTATTTTGTAATTGTTTAATTTCTTGTTTAAGTATTTGAATTTTGCCTTGTAAATCTTTTATAGTAGCAGTTTTAGTATTCGAAGAAGAAAATCGAGCTATTATTTTGCTATAATCATAATGAGTATCTGGTATTAGATTATTGGAATGAGTAGAAGAACTAGAAGGAGTAGAAGTATTATTATGCATTTCTAATTCTCGCATTTTTAAAAGATAGGTTTGTTGTAAACTAGGATCTTGAAGTTTTGAAATAATTTCTAATAATAATTGATCAGATTATGACAACACAGATATTTATTTTTGACAGGTACAATTTTCCTCAAAACAGTTGCAAAGCTGAATCTTATCATTATCAGAAGAAGAACTTTCGTATTCAGAAGTAGTTGAAGAATTATTATCTAATACAGGTGTGTGATAAGAAGGATTTTTATTAAGAAATATTTTACATAATTGAGCTTTTAGTTCAGGAGAAACATCTAATTCTTTTATTTATTTTTCAACGTAACATTTATTAGCAAAATGACCTATTTTTCCACATTTCCAACAAGTAATATCTTTTTTCTTGGTTTTATGTTTAGTTTTCATATGGGACGGAAAAGATTTCTTATATGGTTTTGATTTATATTTATTTTTAGATTTATAAGAATGTTTATAATAATGTTTTTTGATTTTTTTTTATGTTTTGAAAGGAGGGGGGGGGGGGGGGGTGTAAAGGAACAAAATAACTATATTGTTAACAGAAAAAGCCTAATTCTTTACGAGTTTGTTTTTTCTCTAGTTCTAAAGTTTTCTTTAATTTCAAATCATTACAAATTAATAAACCAGTTCTATTAATAATATTTATCATTTCACCATAAGTATATTGATCATATAAAATAACACCTTGATTATTGGCTAAATTAATACGAACCTTTTGAGAAAAATAATAAGGTAAACCTGCTATTAATTTTTCTTTTCAATAAGCTTGATTACAATCATCACGCAATAATACTTTTGATAAAAATACATCTTTATACCAACGAAAATCAGCCATAGTAGGGCATTTAAGATTTAACAAAAAATCAGAAGCACACTCTTTATATATTCCTGGATCACCAACAAAATTTTTTGTGATAGTATAAAACAAAGTATTAACAGAATTAGGAATTTGTTGACCATTACTAAGGATAGGATTGCCATCAGTATCGCGTTTTATTGCATCTTGAATAGTAGTATGTTTAGCATCAGTTAAATATCTATTCCACCAATGTTTTAATTGACCAGTAAAACCAGTTAGTATACAATTAGTAGTTTGTTGTTCCGTTCAATGATTATTTCGTAAGACGTTAGCATACATAGCCATTTCGTTCAGAATATTAAGAATTTCGTATTCAGATATACCATCAATATTCCATTCATAAATTTCATTGGCAGAATAAGAAGAAGTATGTAATAGATGTCGTTCTTCATATCTTGTGCTTACATATACGGTTGAAAATACCATTGATGAAACATTATTTGAAGAATATGATTCAGATATATCATTGCATTCAGACGACAACACCTGGGCCTAATTTGGTATTAGAGCCATCCTTCATTCATTCATTGTTTACTCATACTTTTACTATTTTAACTCCCTTTTCAATTCTACCATACTTTTGCTCCTCTAAGTGTTCGGTTTACATTATAGTTATTGTCTTTTGTTATTATCTATTTCAAGCGTTGGACTTCACCTAGAACCATTGGATTAGCCATTAGAAAGGCCGGACCTAGTTGGTGCGACCCGTTTGAATTAGCTAATTTCAAAAGTATACTATACTTTAAACAGGATGTTTAGACGATCAAACAGTAGACGTAGTTTTGCAACTGGAAGTTCTAATAGTAATAGTATAGAGAATAGCAATGCAATTGATAATACCTCATCATCTGCATCTCATTTAAATTTTGATGAATATCATATTTCATTAGGCATCAATAAACCCTTAAATAATTGGGTAATACCAAAAGTAAAAGATTCTCAGCTATATAAACACTCTACTTTTACTTTTAATACTAATTATGCAATAAAAACCATTGAACAATTAATACCAATTGGCAAAGCATATGAAACCATTCATTTAATAAAATCTGATATGATTAAAAAACATATAATACAAAGATTTAAATATATGCATGTGGGTTTAGTCCAAATAGCAGCAAACCCTTTAACTTGTCAAGGTTTAAATGCTCTGTTTTACTATGTTTAAGAGATGCCGACATAATCAATTTTCAAATTCTTTACTTGGAATAGTTGAATCTTCTTTACATCAAGGTCCTATATATTTTAATTGTTATTTTTTTTCCTCTTTCTTTATCATATCCTACTATTTTACATTCTTTAATATTAAATATTAAATCCATGGGTCATGATATGATGGAAGGTGCTCAATATCTTGTCATTATATATAGACTCCATTATAAATTAATGAGAATGACTCTTGATCCTAGATCTAAGGTTCGTCCTCATTCTGGTGAAACTTTACTTTTAACTACTAGTAATTAATTTTTCAATGTTACTATTCCTCGAATGATTAAATGGGATGAAGTTAATCTTCCTGATGATTGGAAATTACCGTTAATAGTACCTCCTCCTAAAAAAGAAAATAAACCTCCTCCTAAAAAAGAAAATAAATAGATTGAATAGTTTACTCAACATACAGATGAATCTGTTACTCTGTCTTTTAATAAAGATAATACTAATAATTTATCAAATCGATTTTCTAATATATCTGTATCTCCTTCTACAAGTTCTCAACATTTTAAATCTGCTTTAAATTCTTTCCGTGCATGTGAGACCCCAACCTTATTTCTATCCTTTTAAAGAATTATGACTCCCTAAGTTTGTATTGCTCTAATTATTATTATTACTCTAATTTTGAGAGAGGCATGTATGGGGAGATTAATCTAAAGTTATGTCTAGGTGGAATTTTCCCCTAGCGTTTTTATGAGTTTTAAGCTAGGATTTAAATGTTATATTATTTGCAATTGTTAAAGTTTGAGTAATTGAGATTAATTAGGCTAATTATTTTAATTAATGGAATATGTCCCTAAGTTACAATATTTGGAAGAATTTAATTAGGGCTTTAACTTTAACCTTGAAAATGTGTGAGACTTAGGGTTTAAAATGGGAAGGCATGATTGGGGAAATTTATATGGTAGCTGGAAATAAAAGGAAATAAAAAAAAAAAAGGAAAGAGGAGGGAAATCACGTGAAGGAGGGGAAGAAGGGAGGGGGGGCAGCCTTGTCTTTTCCCCCCAAAGCAAATTCACGCCTAAACCCTTTCCCCCCCTCTTGCCGCATTTTTCACTTCCCCTTGCCCTAAAAACCGCATTTTCACTTGCCCTAAGACACCCAACCGAGAAGAAAAAGAGAAGAAGAAGAAGAAGAAGAAGAAGAAGAAAAGGAGAGGAAGAAGAAGGAGAAAGAGAAGAAAAACAAAGGTAAATCCGGCCCTTTCTGCTGGCCGAAAATCACTACCCCATCTCTCCCATTTTCTTCTTGTTTTCTTTTATGGTTGGTTGTGTTTTGATGGTAGTTGTCTAGGTTGTTTTCTCCTTGTGTTCATGGGTGTTTAGTGTAGATCTTGCAAGTATTTAAGGGTAGTATAGATTTACATGAAACATGGGGAAATATGGCTAGATCTGAAATATACTCAAGAGAAACCATTTATGAACCTAAGTGTTTGATAAAAAGCTTAAAAGAGGGCTGAAATCGGTTGGTGTGTGTATGGCCGAATTTATTGGTTTGATGTATTAGGTTTATGCATGTTAGTCTTGTTGAGAACCACCAAGCCCTAAGTGTTAGATATATGTTCAGATCTGAAAAATATGCAAGAGGACCAATAATGCACCTTAGGTGTTTGATAAAAAGTCCAAAAGAATGGGTAAATGCAATAGTTTTAGCTTGATGAAGATGGAATCATGATTTTTGTTGTAAACTTTGAATTGGAGTTGTAAAAGTGGGAAGAATGTGAGAGAATGGTTGCTGTTATGAGATGTTAAATTAGCCTTGGATGTTGGTTGTGACATGAAGAGATTAGGGTTTTGGTTGTTGGAGGTTTGGAAGGTTGAGAAGATCATTGTTGTTGCTGAAATTTAATCTCTGCAGATTTCAAGGCTCGAATTTGGAGTGTGTTCTGATGCACTTGTGCTTATCCCTTGATCTTAAGAGGATCCTAGATCGTAGGCCTAGGAAATAGGAAGATTTTAAGCCATACCTTGGATGATTCCGATAACTATCGAGTGAGATATGCGTTGTTCAAGGCCCGGACGTCAAGCTGCCAGCAGCCTTGCACGTCCGGAATGTTAGCTCATTTCGGATACCTTTTGAGGGATCATTTTAAGTCCAAATTTTACGAGGTTGGTCTTGAATTTTAAGTTTAAGGAAGAGGAACATTTTAAGATAAATTTCGTGTGATTTAGAGGTAAAATGAATGAGTTGTAGTATTTTGAAAATGGAGGGCCGAGCTGGAATCAGCACAGCGTTGTTGTAGGATTTTCGCCTAATAAGAAGTGTTTGTGAAAATGTATAGTAAATCCTGCTGTTGTGAATTTTACCCCCAATCTTGACCTATGAGAGCTGAATCTTTCAGAATAAATTTCATGTAATTTGGAGCCATGATTTTGAAGTTATGAATTTTTAAGTTGGAGACGTCGGGGCTGCCCGCTTGGACGTCCTCAGCAGCTTGTATTTTCGGGTGAAGGTTTTGAGTAGCAAATGAGCTTCAAATTACTTAGAATTTTGATATGTTATGAAAATTTGTGTAAGGATCAGTTTAGAATCCAATTCTTATGGCTTCGGCATCCTTAGAAGAACATTTGCATTATAGGGTCACCATTGATAAGTCAAACAATATGGGTGGTGATTTTGTATGATGAGTTGTGAATAATTGAGTGACTACTCTATACATTTAGTAAGCCTATGAATAACTTTAGTATGAATCAATTGTAGGCAAGGTGCTGCCATTCGCTCAAGTGGACGGAGGTAAGTGGAATTTGTAAGTAGAAACTTACGTTTTTCCGAAAAACTGGAATGATACACAGCATGAAAAGTATTTATGAATAAGCATATCAAGCATGGCATGACACGAGCATTTGCATGATTTTCTTGAATGAAAAAGAAAGTTTTGTGCAAATGAAAGCATGAGGAGTATTATGATTTCTCATTATCAAGCATGACATGACATGAGCATTTGCATAAGTTTCTTTGTGCAAATGAAAAATGATAAGTATGTTATCACAAGTCAAGTTAAAGGGCTAAATAAGATGGTCGGTACCGTACCAATAAGATAGGACATCCACTCCGAAGGACGAATGCGAGAAGGATGGATGATTCCTAAGGGGCACCCACTCCGAAGGACGAATGAGAGAAGGATGGGTAGGTCCCGAGGTATGTGCAATCACACCGAAGGATGCTTGCAAGAAGGTGTGAACCTCCAAGGGTTGAGTCTAGCCATCAGGCCTGGGGCCACAACAAGGGCTAGCTCAACCAAATGATGTGTTCCCAAGGGAAAAAGGGAATAGTTCCGAAAGGAACGCACAACCCTGACTTCAGGGGTAAATGGAGCGTGATAAGTAGCCAAATCAAGAAAGAAAGGTTTTCAAGAAAGAAATATTTTCAAGCAAGAAATGTTTTTTTTTCAAGATCAAGTACATTGTCTCATGCATATGCAAGCATCAATGTACATTCATGATTTATGCAAGACATGCATTATTTATTGCATATAAACCCTTACTGAGTCTTTCGACTCACAGTTTTAAATTGTACCATTCCAGACAACATTTCAGGTGGGGAAATCTAGAAGAGGGACCGACGAGAATGTCCTCTTCCCTTTTTGTTGTTTTTCATTAAAGGATTAGATATAATTTTTTTGGAAGAGCCGACATGAGCCTCCGTTGTGTGGTGGTCATGGGTTATTCGGCCTAGTAAAGTTTAAGGTTTTTTTAACCGATTGGTATTTTGAGACTGTGTTGTAATTACTTCAAGTTATTGATCGAGATGCAAGTGTTAGAAATAGGTTCTAATGTTTCGTATGCACGTTAATCGCTAGCGATATAAAGCATAAAAAAAAAAAAAAAAAAAAATTTAGTAAGTACGCTGGAGTGTTCCTTGTTGGGAATGCTCGCGGCTGTCATTAGCCTCGTGAGCTAGCGTTCGGGGCGTGACAGTGCAAATACTTCTTCAATACCACCTTATATACCACCTTTTATGCCTCCAAACAATGTTAAATCTGATAATTCTGTACAACTCCCTATCTATAATAATCAAAACGAACCTCTTGATAAAACTTCTCCTACGCAATTGAAATAATATCTTTACAAAGATCTCATTCTATTCATGTTTTACATAATGATTTTATTCTTAATAAATATATCTTACGAAAAGATTTTGATTCTTTAGAAAATATTAAGAAAAGACTTTGGTTTTTCGATACTTATGATAAAATAGATCAAGCCTATATATGCAGTGTTTATTATAATCATTTAAATACAGTTCAACAACATATACCTTTCTTTCCATAGTTTGAATAATATTTACCTACTTTAAATGTTCTTACCAAAGAAATACCATGGCTTACAACAAATAGTCAACGGATCTATGAATTTTATCCTCCTAAAACTACCATTAGTATAGATCATCAATTAAAACAATATTTTGCAACTCATTATAAAGTTAATACTTTTAAACAATAATGATAAAAATTTTGACAATATTATTCAATAAAATAATTATACAAATGTTTATTTAAATCAACTCGGAATTCATTTAATTAAACTTGAGTCTTTAATAAAACCACCAGCTCCTGTCAAAACTTCGAAACATCAACCCATGTTTATTCCTCATGAATTACCACCAATGCCTCCCTTAAATTCAGTCGAAGCTACCACAGAAAAATTAGATAAAATTAATGAAATGCTTGACAAATTATCAATAAATGAAAAGAATAAAAATATTGCTACATCCTCTAAAATACAAGTTTTAAATCAGTCTAGTACATCTTCTAGTCCTATTACTTCTGATTTTGATTCTGACCTTGATACACCTGAGCTTGATTTACAATAATTAGAATCTCAATTTAAAGAAGAATTAAATATTAACAAAATGCATTGCTCTTGTTGGCTTTTGTACACAATCGAGATTTTGATGGTTTCAATAAATGGATCAAGTTTATAAAACGGACATCTTCAAAGACAAAGACGTTTTGATGAAAGAGCCAAAGACTTGAAGAAAGAAGATCAAGAAGATGCAAGGAGCTCAAAAGTGAAGTTTCAAGACCTTAGGGTATAAACCTTGTAACTCTTAGTTTCACTTTTGACAAGGATTATGAATCACACTTGCATATCTTTCAAAAATGCATAAACCATTTTACCTTTTGTTTTTAAAGGTTTTAAAACACCCTAATCAAACTCCCAAACCTTTCTTATACTTATGGGAAGTAACTCTTTAAAATTGGGTGTTTCAAAGAGGTCAAAAACGTGGTTTTAATTGAACTGGATCATGTGCTTAAGTTGAGGAGGTCGACCGGCTGGTGAAGCGGTCGACCGGTCTTCGACGCTTGGTATAGCGGTCGACCGGTTGATTTTGAAATAGATCCGTTGAGCTTCTGGCAATATGACCGTTGAGTAACGATAACTTGAAGCGGTCGACCGGTTCATGTAGCGGTTGACCTGCTCGTTTTAACAGACGACTCCCAACGGCTATAAATAGCTAGTTTTCATATGTGGCCTATAAATACACCTTCATAACGTCCAAAATATATACACAATGACCACATATCATTTAGATCACTTGAGAAATATTCCGAACCTTCATATTCTATATTTCTCATATCATTCACACAAAACACACTTTCATATCCTTGTCTTTGTGTGAATCAAGAGATAGAGATTTCCAATTTCATATCCACTCTTTGAGAGAGTTTATTCTTCAATCTTCATATCCAAAAGAGGTGATTCCTTTAGTGAGGTTGTTCACTAAAGAAGAAGCTTAGAGAGGGTATATCTCAAGCTTGGCTAGGTTGTGAGTGGTGAGCCAAAAAACCACTTAGGTGGGTTTGAGTGTTAAGCCCGGGAAAACACTTGTACGGTTCTCTAGCACCCGGAAGCTAAAGTGTATGCTATTTGAAGATAGTGGAAAAACCTCAAGGCTCGGTGAAACCCAATTCACCCCCCCTCTTGGGTTGCCTTAATCCTTGGACTCACAGCTCTAAAACCAAACCTACAAAAAATGAAGCAAAATATTATCGCTTACATTCCATAAATTATTATCCTAGACCCACACTGCCTGTAAATATATATATATATTATCAAACGTTTATAATATATTAAAGTTAAAAAGGAGGTACAAGAGTTTATGGTGGATCAGTCCCACCGAATTTCTCAATAGAACAGTACAAAGAAGGAGAAATGTGATCATTAAAGTGATTTATCATGGCCCATTGCGCCAATGAATGCGCCTGCTGAGTTTTGTGCTCGTAAAATTTTCCTAGCAATCTATGATGGTATGGAAGATAATAAAGAAATAGAATTTGAAATGGTGTTGAGAATGGTCTATTCCACATCAAGATGCTTTTTTTCCGAATAGCTGAATTGATGATACTAGAATCTCCTTCCAATAAGATCGAATTAAAAGCCCATTTTATTTGCAAGGGACGCGCAAACAAAGCTACTGAAGCTTCTGCAGATAAAGGGTCAGATACCTTCGAGAGTAGTTTTGTTTGAGTTGCAATAATGTTGTTAAACAAGTTAAAGCACACCACGATTGCCATGGAAGAATCAATCCTTACTGCTGCATCATATTGAAATCTATAAGCAGATCTTTGTAAAGTGCTTATTGTGCTGTGAAGATGAATGGAGGGAGCTTCATGCACTGAAATTCTCTTTTGACGAGCGTGTGATGGCAGCAGATAGTTCAATGTGATCAACTTTAGTAATAAGATTGAGTCGGACTTTGTTTCATAGCATCCATACCTGATCAAAAGTTAGTACTGCAAAAATTTGGAAGTGATGTGCTTCTTCATTGAGCAGATAGAGATTTATTTCCTGGATGAATGATGGCTTTTAGAAATTCATGAATTGTATGGGGCTGCAAACAATCTAGCATTAGTGAGAAGCATGAGTTCCTCCAAATAATTTAAGGCACAAGATAGCTTAAGAATAAATGCTCTAAGGTTTCCACATTATTGCAACATAGGAAATAATAATTTGAGCCAATGCACATATTAGGGGAGGGGATGTTCGTTTTCTAAAAATTTGTAGGATTTTGATAGAATTATGAATATTTATGCAGATTGAAATTGTATAGTTTTTTATGTAAAAGTTGGTAAAATCTTTTTAAGATATTTGATTTTTGTTGGAGTTTATAAAAAGGTGTAGAGAGAGATGATTTGATGTAATTGTTTAATAAAAAAGTATTAGAGTTAGGTGAAAAAGTATAAAGAGAGAAAATTTGTTATAATTTTTTTAAAAAAGGTATTGAAGTTTGTGTGAAAAGTTATTAGAGATTGTATAAAATGTATTGGTGTTTGTGTATGAATTTTTGAGATTTTAGATGTTTGTTTTGCAAATTTGTTGAATACATTTGTATTCTAGAATACTTTTGCGAACAAACATGCCCATTTGCTAAACGCTGACCTATTGGGAGCATATACCAAGCAATCTTCCAAAAAAGAAGTTTGTGCCGTGCATGAATTTTGAGTTTCCAAAGGCCAAGCCAATTCTTTTTTTTTTTTTCCATGGCTTAATGACTATGGGTGCTAATGTCAAGTGTTAGATGGTATGCTGCTTTAAAAGAAAAGGTACCTTTACTGTCAAGTGTCCATATTAATTTATCAGCATGCAATTAGATGAATGCCGGTTGAAGTTTTCTGATTGCACTAATGGAAGTTGTATCAATCAGAGCATTGAGTTTGCCTAAATCTTGTTGTCTAGTTGTAGGATCTATCAGAGTGTGCACAAGAGTGTCATGGGGCTGGTGAATTGATGCATCTCTTGGCATAGGTCTCGAATGAAGAATGTTTCTCCATAACCATGATGATTAAGAAGAAGGAGAGATGTCCAAGAATGATTTATGTTTCAAATACTTTGCTTGGATGGCCTGCACCTAAGGAGTGCGGGGGGAGGAGAGGATCAGCCAGCCAGGTTTTGCAAGAAGAGCTTGCTTCGTTGATATTGTTCATTCTTCTTAGACCAAGGCTTTGATATCATGGTTTTGTAAAAAAAAAAAAAACAAGATTTTTGCAAGTGCTTGATAATCAAAAACAAAAAGGAATGCAAAGACTTGAACTTGTGCGCTATAGTAGAGGAGTTCTGCAGCCTAACCGCTGGGGCGTTTCAATGTTTTACTCTACTTAAACGTGTTTTGGTCGACCTGGAATTTTTAAATGAAGCGACGTGTTTGCTCTTCTTCTTCCCCAAACCCTAAATCATTTGAGTTTTAGTTTCTGGCCGCCGTTTTCAACGTCTATACTCTCTCTCTCTCTCTCTCTCTTCATTTTCTCTTTCGTTTTAACTCATTTCGACCGTTTGTTGTGGCGTTTTATCTCTTAAATGATTTTCTTTAAGTTTCTTAATGATTTTATGCTATTAATGTCAATAATGGAGGGTGAGCGAAAGGACATCAGGAGGATCTCCGGCTTGGAACGTTCAGACCAATTGTTAACCTTGTAATTAAACCCTCAATGCTATAAAATGAGCCTTCGTTCATATGATTGAGTACACCATTCAGTTTCTCTTCCATTTTGAGTTCTCTCTCTCTCTCTCTCTCTCTCTCTCTCTCTCTCTCTCTCTCTTTAAAATCTTAGTTCGACCATTGTTGTATTTTTTCAATTTTCTTTGCTTCTCTTTAGTCGCTGCAACATGTGGATTCTAGGGTAATTCGATTATCAAAACAAGTTAAGTAAGCAGAGCTACTATACAGTTTTCTTCGAAAAATGAAGATAAATTAAAATAGAATTTTTGATTCCATGAAAGATATTTTTCATAAATTGTTTTGTGAATATGAGGTTTAAGTGCAAGATTATGTTATTCAAAAAACAATTGTGGAATTTTGAAAGCATACTAAAATCTATTTATTTCATATTTATTGTTATGAAATTCTTTCTCAAAGATATTGTTTTCTACTGAATATAATTTATGTTTTTGATTTTGAATTATGTTATATCTATTATATTGTTTTCAAATCTTGAGACCATGTTCTGTTACGGATACTGTTATTACTGATGCGTCGATATCAACTTACTATTTCTGAGTGCACCCATTCTACATAGTAGTTTCTGTGTGGTTTTTTCCCTAGTGCGCACTTAGCATGCATGGCTAAGTCTTAGTAGGGTGAACTCCACTTATTGTTACCTCAATCCGGTTGGCCGTCGGTTAAGTCGTTGTAGAACCTTGCTACAAGGGTAAATGTCGCTTATTGTTAATGCCAAAAGGGATTTTCTGTAATACTGGTAAATCTATTCTATTTTCTATATTTTTTATCAAAGAAAATAATATATTTTTATTTGTTTATTTTATTCTCTGCTTGCGGAGTCGTCGAACTCACTCCGTTATTGTTTTTCTCTATTTTCAAAGATTTTCGAAGAACGTGTTAAGGATCAGACTTAGATGGTATGCGGGCGGGAGTAATTGAGAATATTATTATTTTGAAATTTGTTCAAGTTTATGTTTTTTAAGCATAAAAGTTTTAATGATGTTTTATTTCGAATAAAGGAGATCAATTTCTTTAAGATGTTTTATTTAAAAGTCCACTACTTGACCCTGCTGAATTTGTCCAGAAGAATCAGATCATCAGCAAAAGAAGATGTGATAGAGTTGGTCTTCCTCGACCCAGTTGAATCCCCCTTAAATTTGTTATTTGTTCTTCAAGATGAAGCAGTCTTGTTAAAATTTCAGCTCCAATAATAAAAAGAGAAGGGGATAGGGGGTCACCTTGACGAAGTCCTCTAGAGGAATAAAATTAGCCAAAAGGGCTGCCATTGAGGAGGACTAAGAAAGAAGCAGTGGAGATGCAATAATGAATCCAATTGACAAAAAATCTGGGAAACCAATGAGAGATAAAACTTGTTTTATTGTCCCCCATTCCATTCTATCAAAAGCTTTTTCTGTGTCAACTTTGAAAACCATATAGCCCCATTTTCCATGTTTGTGTTTGGTGGTGTGGAAAGCTTCACCTGCTCAAGTAGAATTTTCTTGGATGATTCTTACCCGTACAAAAGTTGATTGATAAGGAAATATGGAGCGGGGAAAGAAGGGGCGGAGTCTGAGAGCTGGGATCGTAGAGATGATTTTATAAAGAGTGTTGCAAAGGCTAATAGGTCTGAAATGTGAGACAAGAATAGGGTGTTCGACTTTTGGAATTAGGGCAATGAAGGTGTTGTTAAGGCTCAATGAGAAGTGACCCGTTTGAAAAAAATTCTGGATGGTACTGTGAGATTAGTTTTGACAATATCCCAGTAGGTATGGAAAAAAAGAGGAGTCATGCCGTCTAGTCACGGAGCTTGGTTCGGATGCATTGATTTAAGAGAAGTTAAAATTTCTTGCTCATTGGGGATAGTGCTAAGAGACCCTTGTTCCTCCATTGATAAGATGCTCGAAAATAATTTTTTCAAGTCCATTAATGGTGGTGGAGTGCTTTGAGTTCGAAAAGAGATGAGAAGTGAGAGATTATGAGAGTCCCAATTACATTCCAATTAGAGATCTAGTTGTTGCTTTGGTCTTTTAGGGAGTTGGTAACATTTCTGCTTCTCCAAATAATGGTGGAGGTGTAGACGAACTTTGTATTGAGTTCTCTGGATATGAGCCATTGCATTCTTGATTTTTGTCTCCATAAAGTCTGCTCTCGCAGAAGTCGTTCTTCCAAAAGATTTTTCAAATGGAATTCATAGAGCTGATTTGCATGAGTTGGATCAAGAAGTTGAACTCAGCTAATTTCAATTGAAATTTGCTTGATTCTTCTTGTAATGTAGCCAAAGTGAGTTTTGTTCCATGTACGGAGAGCTGCATTGGTGGCTTCAATTTTGTGGATGATGGTGTCATTTGAGAAATTTGGATTAGAAGAATTCCAAGCTTCAGCGATAATAAAGACGAAAGAGGGGTCTCAAACCAAAAACTGCTCAAATTTGAAAGGTTTTCCCAGGGAGTAAACTTGGCCTTCTGTGTCAAGGAGGATGAGAGAGTGATAAGAGGAAGATCGAATTAAATGTTTAAGAGAGGCTCTTGAATACTTCTGCGACATGAGATTATTAGCTACACTTCTGTCAATTCTCTCTTGTATGGACTTACATTGGACCAAGTGAAAATATGCCCTTCAAACCCAAGATCAGATAGACCTTGATTATAGATAAAAATTTTAAAGCTAGATGTTTTTTAAGTGGAGCCAATGGATCTTCCACCCCGTTTTTCATTAGAGGATAAAATTGCATTAAAATCACTAACGAGTAGCTAAGGTCCCGAATAAGATTGGCCAGCAGAGTTGAGATCCTCCTAAATTTTTTTCTTAAGAGCTGCATAGGGGACCATACACGAAGAAGTAAAGGAAGGTATCACGAAGATCAGAGGGATAGAATAAAACATGGATAACATTACGATTTTTACAAACAACAAAGAGGCTAGGGAAAAACCAGCTCTCCAAGATAGCACAAGACCTCTTTTAGTACCCAGAGGAGGAATAAAAGCATAAGGGTAGTAACCCAGTCTCTGCAAAATAGGAGCAGCAACATTATCACACACTTTTGATTCCATAATGTACAGGCGACCGGGATTATGATCCAGTATCATAGCTGACAGAGAATTAATTGCTGAGGGTCGAGCTACTCCTCAACAATTCCAGGCTAGGATCTTCATGGTGCAGGGGCAGATATCGACTCGCCTCCTCAGCCATCGGATCTATTTTTTCAGAGAGAGTAGGTGTGAGAAACACATGCACAGCACGATTCTAATTGATGAGAGCCCTAAGCTATTTACGTTCCAACTTCTGTTGGGCTGCATTTATGTTCTGCAAATGTTGAGATTCCTGGAGAATAGAGATGATAGGGTCGATTTCTTTGGTGGGTTGGCTTGAATGACGGATGAGAATGCAAAATGTCATATTTTTCTCCCTTAATGATTAGTCTTTTATACTTATTTGGTGCCTAAATGTACTCATTATTCTTATGTTATGATTTAGGATACAAATGGAGGCGCTAAGTGCAAAACGAAGTTAATTGGGCGATTTTGGACAGTTTCGACATCGCTTCGTAATCTCGGGCATAACTCTCTCATCCAAGCTCTGATTGAGATGATTCAAGATGCTATGGAACTCCAAGAAAAAACTCTACAACTTTCATGTTTTGAGTTTTGAGAGATACTGGCTGCATGAAGGACAAAATGGGCTTGAAGTTGCGTCACCTGCACTGTTGACGTTCTGGAACATTCCGTAGATTGCAATTCTAATATGCGGATCTGACCTGTTGATTTTGGGAAGTTTCCAGACCTAGTGCACGAAAATTCCAGAGGAAGATGCCACTTTCCTAGTTTTATTAGGTCTTTATTTTATTTTTAATATTTTCCTTAAATAGTCAGATTTGATATTGTTATCATTTTAGAATTTATTTGAGAGATTTGCTAGGGTTGCAACACTTGGGTTGAACGGGTAAAAAAAAGGGAGCTATCTAACTTCTGAACTAGTCGCCTCTCTCTCCCCTCTCTTTTAACTTCTCCTTCGAGTTTTCATCATGGCCCTGCGTGGCTAAACTTTTATAATTGGTCGAAGGGAAACAGAAGCCTCGGAATCAGTAAAACTGTGAGATCTAATTTATTTTCATTGTTAAATTTATGCTTTGAGTATCAGATGTTCTTCTGTGCCTATTTTCATGATTTTCTCGTTTAATAACTAGGAGGCCTACTAGTTTATTATTTGTTGCAATCCAATGCTAGGTTAGATACCAAATCCGTAATTGTTTGATCCCTCTAATTTGTGAAGCAACTAAGATTTAATGATTTCTTGTGTAAGAAATTATTAGATCTTAGGAAGAACGATTGACTAAATTAAATGCAACCACTTGTGCTTGTGTTGTTTAGCTTCATCGATCTCTCTAATTCTTAAAGGCTACTACTCGATTAAACTTTAACACTTGTCTTGGTTGTTTAGTAGTTAGGGTTAATTAGATCACTTGTTTTCTAATTAATTGCGACTAATGAGAGATAGGAAAATAGTTCCAGCGATGAATATTCAAAGTGTGAATTGATATATACTTGCATTGATGATCAGTTATAAAATTCCGATGGTGAATGTTAACCTAGATCAAGGTTTCTTCTTTTGATTGATTTTGATACTTAAATTTCAATTGTTCCTTAGTTGTTTTTCTTAAAATTGTTTTTGTTATACTCAAATCCTCCATCCTTATTCACGTGGCATAAAACTAGACTAGATACTCTCGGTGGGAACGATCCTTACTCTCACCACTACATGTATTTTTAGGAGTATAGGTTTTATTAATTTGGTTACCAGTGACATCACACCAATGACCAATTTTTTAGGAAAAGTAATGAAGGAATCCACTTCATCATCTGCCTTTCTTTTTGCCCGCCCTCTTAAAGGTTCCTAATTTTTATGAGTTTGAGATTTTTGAGCTGAAACATTGCTCTAGCTTTTCCTTTGGCCTTTTTTTCTAGAAGAGGTAGGGGCAGTAACTTCAAGGCTGAGAGTGGGAGTTGCTAGAGAGGAAATATTAGGTACCGGAGGTAAAGGGTGGTAAGATGGAGGGGAATCTATAAGCGAAAAAGGAACAAGAGGGAAGTTGGCATAGTCATTTGGTTAGGTGTCTTGTAGGATGTGGGATAAGTCAGGATGATAGTGAGCAGCAGGATCATGCAGCGTGAAGGGTTCTAAGTCGAAATCATAGTAGTGGGCTAGTTGGGTTTGGGCTTGAGGGGATGGAAGGGATGGTGGCAGCTCCTGAATGTTAACTATGGTGGACATGAAGACCCCTGGTGAGACTGGACTTGCTGAGGGTGTGGACTGTTTTTTTTGTCCATATTAAAGTGGGAGGTTGGACTGGATTGTGTAGCTAGTGGAGCCGAATGCGAAGGAGATAAATGTAGAGAGATTTTGGCACCCAAATTTGATATTGGTTTGAGGAGGGGATCGGATTTGCAGTGGGTAACTAAGAGAGGATCCAGTTTCACGATTTTTCGAGTTGGGATTAGTGAGGTTTGTTCTGGATCAAGGGTTGGAGAATTGGCCATGTCTTTGTCTGGCAAAATATCACTTTTTTTTTTTTCATAGTTGGAAAATGCAATTTGAGTGTTTTTGCCGTGAGGTTGGGAGACGAGATGGGTTTAGAGCTGCAGTTCATTAAATGTAGAGAGGACTTATTATTGGTAGGCACATAGGAATATTATTAGAGATTGAACCTCCTCCATTTGGTGTGGCCAATAGGAAATTTGTCCCAATTAAAGTTGAATTTGAAGTCTCATTACCACTCAAAAAGAGATTTTTGTTTTCCCGTTCTTCTGGGAATCAGGCAAAAATCTCTGCCAAATATGAAAAGCTATATAATTTTTACTATCGTTGTGGAAGGATTGGTCATTCCATTAATTCCTATGGTGAGTTAGAATCCTTATTTGAGATTAATTATGGTCCGGAGCTAAGAGCTGACCCATGGGATGTTAGGAAAATCAATCGAAGTATTTTTTTTGCGCCTAATTCGGACCACCAATGATGGTATTTCCATGGTCAAGGGTTGGAACCTGGGCAGGAGAGGAAAGAGAGAGATCGGGGGGTATAGGTTAGATGGAGATGGGTTGAGACCGAGGTTAGACAGGAAAGAGTGAGATTGGGGAAAGAGGTTAGAAGGTGGTGGGAGGTTTAGAGGAGAATGGGTGATCTGCGTAGAAGAATGAGTGAGTGGTGGGAGTGGGTACTGGGAGACGAGGAAGGAGTTAATTTTGAGAGTAGAGAGAGTATTGAAGAGCAGAGAAGGGGAAGAAGATAAACAGAGGAGGTGTAGAGACCATCAAGGTTAGGGGAGAGATGAGAGAGAACCTCCTGGGGGAAGAACCATAAATGTCAAAATCAGCTACAATTCAAAAGGAGTCATCTTTCACCTTGGATATATACGTTTCAAACATAAAGAAAAATGGTGATTATTTTTTATCAGCATTCTCATATTGATTGAAACCTAAAACAGTTTATAATCATGGGGTCAGTAACCTCATAAACCCATGTCAACAGGGACAGAGGTAGGTAAATTTTGTCCTCCCCAAAGGAAATAAATTTTGTCTGTGGGAGTTAATCCTAAATATTTACTACTAAAAGTAAAAAAAATTACTCTTGAGAGTTGATTCTACCATCCTCCCTTATATAGAATTACATTCTTGAATGTACCTTTCTAAAATAAAATAAAAATGCAAATTTGACCTTTCAAAATCTTTTTCTTCAAGTATCAAGAAAGGAAAGAAAATTATTGCCTCCAACTCCTAATAAAATCACAATCAAATTCTATAAGTGAAATAATCCCTAGTTACCATATAATCAAAGTGCCATGAACAAATTACTAATTTCGTAAAAGAAAAAAAATTAAAAAATTATTATCAAAGCATAACAAGTAAAGAAAACACTCTCTTAATAAAGTGGTGACATATTGGCTTTATCCATGTTTTGTATCTTATTATGATATTAAATTATAGTTTAGTATTTATTACCCTCTATAAATTATGGTTTAGTTTTTATTATCCTCTAGCATGACTTTATAAAACACTACATTTGTTTCTATGTGTTTAATCTGTTTATAATTGGTAAGAAATAAATTACATATGTGGTCGATATTTATTGATTGTGTGCATTTCTTTGTTAAAGTTTTAATTATAAATTTAGCAATAGTTGATGATAATGTAGTAATTTTTTTTTTCCCAGTCAAACAACATCTTCTATTTTATGTTTTTTTAAATAATTGCTCAAAATATGTATTAAATCTAAAAAATTGTTAGAATTTTTTAATATAATAATATTATTTTTTAACCCGCCCCTATAAGAAAGTATTCTTGGCTTCGCCACTGCATGTGAGGTCGTTTACAAGCTCTGGTATTATTGGGTAGCCCCCATTACAAATAATAACAGCAGCCCAATGAGTAAAAGGGTGTGCCGCCATATTTGCACCCATATTAATATTGAAAATTTTTCATTCCCTGATCAAATCTAGCTTTTCCATAAATATGGTAGGAGTTCTCTCTTGAATGGTTCACTCTTTCATTATAGGGAAGCTCTTAATCACATCAACCACATTTACTGAGTCACCCTCCAGCAAGATATTCTGGTATCTGTGTTGAATTGTCATCACTACCCTCAGCTTCATTGTCTCAGCTTCTTTAGTGAGAGGATCATAGGCCTCAATTCTATCTATTATAGCTCTTTTTAGTTCACCCCTATCATTTCTTAGGGCCGCAATTGCCACCGCAAAGTGCTTCTTATTGTCACATCCATATTGATTTTGATATACCCCTAATGGAGGTGGCTGTCCCCCTTCCTTAGTATTGCAAGCTTGCAAGTGATTCATGCTTCATTTACAAATTTTCCTTACTATCTCAAAACATCCTCCTTTCCCCCTCCATAAGTTATTGTGTAGCGAGCAAGACATATAAATAAAAATGTAATTGAATTGTAGCTGCTTCTGACCTTTGTGGTTCTTCCTCCGAGAGGTTCTCTCTCCTCTCTCCCCTAGCCTCTGATGGTCTCTACACCTCCTCAGCTTCTCTAATTTGAGATTCATTTCATATCTTGTATAGCCTTCTCAGATACTTGTAGCACTGTTACTTTTCCATATTATGTGATGTTGTCACACTTTTGATAAATGGAAAATCTCTCATTCAGTTTATATATATATTCTCTGTGCCTTCTCACTTGGTTTATTGAGATTGTGATTTCAGGTATTCGGTTTATGACTCTTGAACATGTGTCTAGGTCATAGGTGGGTTCAAATTGTAAACAGATCTTTGTCTTGGTGATTGACAAATTTCTATTTTTTATTTTCGGTTATATTGTTGGTTTTGTCACGGAATTGCCAAAGGGGGAGTTTGTTAGGTTTTGTTGTTTTGGCATCATTCCGTGTCAAAATATGTCTTGATCGAGTTGTATTTTTGGTTCACACATTTGTTCAAGAGTTAGAGTCATTGGTCTGTCCAAAGTTTTCATCACGTTCAACAAACGTTCAACATGCTCCATACAGAGACATCACATTCGACCCAACAGCGCTCGAGCGGCCTTAAAAATTTTCATACAGAGACATCACGTTCGAATCGCTCATACAGAGCGTTCGACGCTCGAGCGACTTCCGGCGAATTTCAAAAATTGCTAGATTTTTGGGATTTCCTTGTGGATGATTTTTGAAACCCTACTAGGGTTCGTGAGAGGCCGACTAGAACGATATATATGCTTCCTTTGAGAGTTTTTGCTCCCCTTTCCTTGAGAGAAAAACCCTAGAAATTAGTGCTTCAAGATATTTGAATTTCTCTCTATTCTTCCTTATATTACTTTGTTCCTTCATAGTGTTGAAGGTGTGTTGAAGAACAAGGGTGTTCGTGAAGATCCTTAAGAAGAACCTCAAGGGTTGAGGTGATTGCTGCTTGGAAGCAGATCTGAGCAGGGTGCTTGGATTATTACATCAGGGTTGTCAGAGTCAAGCAACTGGGGTTGCCCGTGTCTGAATCACTGTTGTAAGGATTTCTTCTTAGTGGATTTTGGGTGGCTGCTAGCCCGAGTGGTTTTTCCTTTGAATGGTTTTTCAAAGGTTTTCCACTTCGTCATCAAATCTCTTGTCTCTTTATGCATTTGATTAATTTCTTTACAAGTTTATTTATTGTTTTGATGATTGTGTTGGTTGATTGATATATCTAGACTGATCAATTTTAGAACTTGTTTTAAAATTGATATTGATTAGTTAAATTACAGATTTCACCTATTCACCCCCCTCTAGGTGAAGTTAGGGTCTAAACTAGGTTTTTCAGCAAGATTCATACACGAAGGTAAATTGTTGACTAAAACTGGTAGAGAGAAGAACTTCGAAACTATGAGATTACTGAAATTGGAGGTAATATGATTTGTCAATCCAATCTCTGGATACCATTTGACATCCGGAAAGGAGGAAGAGCTTGTTGTTGCCCCTCTAAAATCAAGAGCGCATGAGTTAAAGATAGAGAGAAAGGAATGAAAGAGGTAGCTAGCTTCAACTCCAACTTTTACCTGTTCTTACCTGCTACCCAGGAGTTACTCACATTTGACGGAATCTGTGGTACGACATCGTTAAAAATGAGTTAAAAACCATTTATGTAAGTTTAAGGAGTCGGGTTGACACGAGTTAAAAATTAGGGAGGATTTTGGGATAAGTGAAATTGTTCGAGGGGTATTTGTAATCCTTTTTTTTTTTCACTGAAAAAAAGGGTTCTCAACGGATGGACAGGAGGCGGTCAATTTGTTTAGGAAAAACATAGTTTCAGTTATGAGGATGGGGTCAACTTCCTCAGGGAAAACATATAAAAGAACAGAGTCAACTCACAAAGCCCCTTCATCAATGGTTGCAGACGTAAGTCTTGTTCATTTGGGATACTAGAACTAGCTACAACAACTTATCAGTTTTCCTCCAAGTGCGGAATCTTGTTCGTGACGTCCATGTGAAGATGAGTATTCCACTTTTGTTCGGAACCTCTCCGATGCTACTCTATTGCTGGTCATGTCGTCATGGTATGTCTCTTGGGAAGGCACAACTGCCGCATGCCGTGTTTGATGTAGGTTTGGCGTCTTCGGCCCCTTTTGGACTACCGGCTCTGTGTATAGCCATAGGGGTTTGGTTGGCAGATCACATTTCCATGCCTTTTAAATGCGTTGATCATAAACATGTGTTTTAATTGCTAAGGCAACTTAAAAGGCCGAGAGGGTTAACACAGCAAGATGGCACTTCTGTAACTAAATAAAGATAACCAACTGATGTTGGACTTTTTGCAACTTGCGAAGAGAAGGAATAAAGGGCGTATAAATTAATTATTGAAAATATAATTAATTTTAATGGTAATGATACATATAGTTGCTCTACCAGCTCGGTACATGAGCAACCGTTTTATTTAATTACGGCTTATGGCTGACTGCTAAAAGAGAAGGCACTGGGAAGCGAAAAAGGAGTTTGGACAGAAAGTACCGTTCTAATGGCTAATAACAGTACACATATTGCCCCCACCAGATTAGGGTTCACATAAGTGCAAGCCCAACTAAATTTTGCTGAATCTCTCATCCATCGTTGAAACAAAGAAATCAAAGAGACAACTTGCCAGAATGCTTCGTAGAAGGCTAACCGGTGAAGTGCAGCTGAACGAAAAAGTTAAAACACCAAACGAATATTCAATTTTCCACGCCTTTTAAATGCTTCTTTGATCATAAATCTGTATTGGCAAATGTATAGTGCTGAGAGGGTCAACGTAACAAGATTGTATTTCTGTAGCTAAATGAAGATAACCTACTGATATTGGACTTTTTTCAGCTTGCATCGTTTTGAATCCATCGTTCTTCCTTCTACTATTTTCTTTGTCTGCATGACTTCCTTTTACTATTTGTTAGTAACAACTAGGGCTGAAAACCGACCAATCAGTTCGGTTTTGAGCCCAAACCGTGGGCCGAACCGACTGGATCGGTTCTCTTAATTTCCCAACCATGGCCTAACCACCAGTTGGGAGAACTAGCCAGGCCGACCAGGTTCGGTGGTCGGCCCAGTTCGGTCGGTTTGGGCCTAGTTGGATACGGAAATGGGCGCTCAAAAGCCACATAAACAGGCTCCAAAAAGAGGCTTCAGAGAAAGGGTTCGTTGAGGTGATGAGCAACTGTAGGCTTAGAAATTTACAATTTGTAGACTTGTAGTGTTCTAATATGTCTTTGCTTCGGTGCAAAAATCTCCAAAGATGATATAAAAAAGATGGAAAAGCGTACCAAAGGACGTCATGCTGATAAGCTTACCAAAGCTTCCAAACTTCTTGCCCATGCTTTACTCCACTGTTCCGCAAGCAACTCAACGAAGCTAAAGAACTGAGAAAGTAACATCTAGAATGTTTGGTTCCACTGATAAGGAAGAGAAAGGCTTTGTGGAGAGCGGTGGAATCAATGCTGGTTCGGAGATGGCAAGCCCCATTGGTGCTGCCTATATAGACTCGCTTTTTGGCCTGGAAGTGCCTTGGTCGAGGCAAGTTAGGAGAAGAAGAGCTCGTGAAGATGTGCTCAGAAGCGATCAATGCATGAACGGACACGAGTGCTACGACTACGGAGTGGGCTATGCTTCGCTTGGTGCTGAACCAAGAGATTCAAGAAAAGCTGTACTCGGTTTCGGCAGAGAGAGAGAGAGAGTGAGAGGAGAGATGCCAGTGGAGGTGGGAGGCGGTTAGGGTTTCAATTTTGAGAAGAAAGGGGTGAAGTGTGAACTGTGAAGGAAGGGGTGTCAGGGGAAAGAAAATTGTGTAAAGGGAAATTGGAGGGGACTTAATATGAAAAAAATAAAAAATATTGTAAAATTCCATATATACCCTCGGTTCGGTTCGGCCCACGATTTTGGATACCCAGAACCGTGGGCCGAATCGACCTAGTCGGTTTGATTATTTTTGGTAGATAGCTGAACGGGCCGACCCAAAACTGGCCAACCTAATCTGTTTCGGGCCGTTTGGGTCGGTTTCGGCCCAAACATGAACACCCCTAGTAACAACCTATGTTGTGCATGTTGTTAGTTTGTAAGGAAGAGGAGTAAAAGGCATATGTATCACTGAATTGAAAATTTAATTAATTTTAATTGTATAGTTGTTCTACCAGCTCGGTCCATGAGCAAACATTTTATTTAATTCTGATCCTTGCTAGATGTTACAGCAACGTTACAACAAATAAAACATAGAATACTTTATCCTAACCATCCAATGAATGTGTTACATATATTTCCTTGATCGTTGTTGTTTGGAAAGAATTGCAAACATGTTGGAGTGGCTTTTAAAAAGTGATGACTTGGGATAAGCTCTGTAAACTAGGATAAACGGGGGGCCTGGGCTGACCGTGATGAACGGGACAAGCCCGGTAATACAGGAGAGACCTGTATTGATAGGATACCCGGGGACAAAGGTTGTGATACAGGGCAGTTTCGCAAGGTCGGGTGTGTTTTTAAAAGAAAAGCTCGGTCAGATAGGAGCTTAAATGCCCGGGGAAAAGCCCGGTAAGACAAGCGCTGCATGCCTAGGATGACAGGGGACAAGCGCACGTATGCCCGGGAAGACAGGTAAGTTAGGGGAGTTGTATGCCCGGGATGGCCAAGGACCAGCACCTGTGTGCTCGGGATGACAGGGGACAAGGGCACATATGCCTGGGAAGACAATTAAGTTAGGGGAGTTGTATGCCCGGGATGGCCAAGGACCAGCACCTGTGTGCTCGGGATGACAGGGGACAAGGGCACATATGCCCTGGAAGACAATTAAGTTAGGGGAGTTGTATGCCCGGGATGGCTGAGGACCAGCACCTATATGCCCGGGATGACAGGGGACAAGCACACGTATGCCCGGGAAGACAGGTAATTTAGGGAAGTGGTATGCCCGGGATGGCCGAGGACCAGCACCTGTATGCCCGGGATGACAGGGGACAAGCCCAATACGACAGGGCAGATCTGTTTGCCTGGGATGACCGGGGCCAGGATAGGCAGTCTCCTCTAAGTGTGGAGATATCTCGGAATACCCTGTATGCTCGAGGTATTTCATCTAGACTCCATGTACTTAAAATATGTTTTTTTGTCTTTTTGTTCTTTTTACATCAATTTCTCATTATCTTCTTAATGAACCCTCTAACCCTACGTCTTGCCGATACTTTCTTTGGCTTCCCTCATCTCTGGGCCGTTCATCTCCATTTTCTCTAGTCCCGCTTATGCCACTTCTCCCCACTTGTATTTGTTTGAATCTTTCCCCACTACTTTGTTTAAGCATCTCTTAAATCCACGAAAAGATGGCTCGAGTAAAACATGCCGCAATAAAAAATGCTCAGAAAAGGTCAGCCTCTCTTGCCAAATCATCTCATCAACAACTTGGCTCTCCCATGCATGAACCAGTCTCCAAACGTACCAAGAGCCAAGTGGCTCAAAGCTCATCTCACTTATATAAAGGAAAAGAAAAACAACGTGATGCTTCACCTGAAAATGTACCTGCTTCAAAGTTCCTTAATGTTGATGCCGAGTCACATTACACAAAAAAAATTCAGCACAAAGAGTGTAATATTGGAGAGGGAAGTACTTCTTGATGAATTGACGCATTTAAGGTTTTCAGAAAAAATTGTGTCCAAAGGATGGGAAAGCCTCCTCACTAAACTGATTCCTCCCTCTGAGGAGGTGGTAAGAGAATTTTATTCCAACATTCATGCCATTTCTGATACAAATTCATTTGCCATTTACTTTTGTAGAACCTTTCTAGATGTTCATCCATCTTTCCTTGCACAATGCCTAGGTATCCCTAGGGTAAATCGTCCAGTATTCCTTTATCCTGCATCTGCCCGACCTTGACCTAGTACCATGGCCACGTTATTTGCTGATAAGAACGTGTGCTTTACCGCCAAAGAGTTTAATTCTAAACTCTTTTATGCCGAAAATCAAATTATTAGTAGAATTGTCTCTACTAATATATTTCCTACCAAGTCCTTATCCCAATTATCATATGAACGCATGCGTTTTCTATATTCGTTTTTAGTAAATGACAGCATTGATTTGTCCTCACACATTTGTGCTTTTATGATAAAGGTATTTCAGTCTAACTCCACCACAAGTTTACTGCCATATCCCTACCTCATCACGAAATTTTTGAGTTCAAGTTGTATTACCATCCCTCGCAATGAGCCCCGCTTGAAACTGGCTCAACCTCTGGGGCCTACTACCTTAATCCAGAGCAAATCTCATCGTGACCTTAAAAAATCCTTTTCCTCCCCTAGTCAAGGTCCCATGCAATCTGATATGAGTTATATTGTTAAGACTTTACAACTGCTCACTGAGAGGTCAAATACTTCTTTCTCTGTACAATCTTCCTTGCTTGCCACCCAACAGACCTTGCAACTTACCTTGTCCAAAGTACTGAATGATGTAGCAACTATCTGTAATAATTTGAATGTGGTGGGCACTCAAGGTGCCTTGAGTATGGCTGGAGGTGTTGAGGACCCTGACCTTTTTGACTCGCCGTTGGATGATGAGGACGATGAACTCTCTGCTGGCGCTGCTACTGTTCATTCCCCTTCTGATGTTGACGACTCTACCTAGTTCTCCTTGGCTCCCTTCTTGACAAAAGGGGGAGTAATTATATCTGCTGTTGATTTGTTGAATGTTCACGTTATCTGTTGCACTTTTGTTGAATTTTTAGGGCATGTTCGGTTACTACTTTTTTTTAGGATCTGCATCCTTCTTTTATATTTACAATCCAAACATCACAAAACACATGTATTCCAATACAACACTTTATTACCTTTTTTATACACATCAATCAATTTTAACAACTTCTGCACGCATGCCAATACAACTTTAACATCACCTAAATATTTACAATTTTATCAGAATCCTACAAATTTCTTCTAAACGAACATCCCCTTAGTGTGTCTTATGTTCTGTTGAACCTTTTGCTGTAATTATATTTGATGTTGATCTGTTGAATGTTCACGTTATCTGTTGCACTTTTGTTGAACTTTTAGTGTCTCTTATGTTCTGCTGAACCTTTTACTGTCCTTATGTTAATTTGCTGAACTTCTACTATTCCTATGTTATATGTTGTGCTGATAAACTAGTTAGTTGGGATTATAACTGGAGTTGGATTGTTGGATTAGTGGAGGTTTGGATTGCCCGATTATGAAGTTGATACATTTTGGTTGTGGAGTTTAGAAGTGTCTATTTCGCTTGTGATTGGTATTGTGGGAAGTATATGAGTTCTTTATTTTGCTAACTTGCTGCATTGGATTGATTAGCATGAAGTGTTGATTATAATCCTGTGTATATTGAATAAACATACTAACACATATGAGGAGAGTCCTTCTATCCTCTCTCTATCTTGGAAGGGATACTAGTCTTAGGGGGAGAGATGTATTCCAAAAAATGTATAATTAACTCCTATTGCATTGATGTTATTTTTAATCTAACAAGATTAAAGATTGTGTTTTGCTGAGTTATTTGTTGCAGGTATTTGGAAATCTCAGGAAGTTATAGAATAGGCTATGATAGAGTTCATAGGCTTGTCATATGTAAATGGGTTCTGTGGTGGTGATCAACATAATCCATGTCCTTGGTGTTAGGATTTTTGTTTGTCATGAAGTTAGCTAAAGGGGGAGATTGTTAGGGACTATTTTAGTTGGCTATACTTCACATGTAATTTAGTTTATTTCCTAGATATTAAGGTGTTTCGAAGCTTCTATGAAGAATTAAAGATAGAAGTAAAAGGCTGAGTTTTTACCCAGAAATGTCAAGTTAGCTGGAAGTCAGACCAAGTCAGACAGAAGCGCGATTTGGGGCACTGCAGTTACAGAAGTTGGTTAGTCTGTTTATAACTAAATGGATGACGTCATGAAAATTAATGGATGGACCCTCCACCAAAAAGCCCGAGCCAAACTAAGTTACACCCCTCTCCCTTGAAATACCATGCTTTCAGAAAAATCTATGAAAACCTTCTCTTGTATATTTTTGCCCCTTTTTTCTGAGCCTTCGTGTGTATGAACTGAGAATGGAGCCTTGAAGCTAAAACCCCTCTCTTTAGGATTCTTAGTTCTATAGATTGATCACCTGGTTATTTTCCAAAATAGATTCAAGAGTTTCGGAGGTTGCTGAAATCTTGAAGGTCCAAGTGCCAAGTTTGTGCGGTTGCTGTTGTTACGAGTTTGCAATGGAGGACGGCAAGGTATGAATAGCTAGGTAAAGGTAGTTAGCTTTTTGAATGGATGAGAGGTTCTCATTCCCTGCATTGGAGCAGATCCGAATGGTGTTGTTTGGGTAAGAAAATAAGTGTGTTAGACTAGGATATTGTGTATTCTTGAGTCTATGGATCACCTTGTATTTTGAGTTTGAAAAGCTAGTGAAATCGTTATCTGGCCTACGAGCCCGGAGAGTTTTTCTCTCTTAGAATTTGTTTCCAAGAGATTTTTTTCTTCGTAACCAAAAGATTTGTGTCTTTGTGTGGTGATTGATCTGTTAATTATTGTTCTTGATTAAAGTGTTAATAATTGTGAACTACAAACTGAATTTTCAGGTGTTCTTGTTTTGAGAAAATCTTGAATATAGATTCGAACTTAATTGATTTACTGTCTGTTGGATTATTTGTATTGCTGTAAAATGAGTGGGTATTGAACTTACTGATTTGGTTTGTGTAGTTTGTGTAGAAAATGTATTGTTAAATTGAAAAGATTTAAAGTTTTAGCTGCAGAACCTATTCACCCCCCTCCCTCTAGGTTCAATTGTTGTCGTATTGAGTCTTAAATAATTCCGTTCAATTGCGTTAGCTATGGTGATCACCCCAGGATGTTGGCTGCTGAGACCTGCAAATTAGGCGATTACATTGGTCTTTCCCACATTCAATTGGAAGTGAATGAGGCCAACTGGAAACACAAAGACGTCTCCCTTGTTGAGAACTTTGGTGAAAAGGCGGTACTTATCTTTATTGGATGTGACAAAGCCTACGTACAAAGTACTCTCTGCAGCCACTATAATCTCAGTGCCACGAGGGTGGGTATGGGGAGAATTTAGGCCGTATCGGGCAAAGTCAATGCGAGCCAAGGATATGCCTAGTGTGTTGAGGCTGGGTAATTTGTCCACATTCACAACAATTACGTTGGATCCGAGTCAGTTTGCGGTTTTTCTGAGAATTTGGAGCCTCGAGAAGAAGAAGTCATTGGCTGTGACAACTTCGGATCCTTGCAGAACGAACAATTTGTAACCATCGCCAATGGGGACTATAGAACACTTCCATAATGTTTCCCGTAATTGGAAACATGTGATGCAGAAAACTAGAAGGCACAGTATAAAAAAGAAGCCTAAAAAGAAATCATTTTAACATGCGAACTTGGTAAAGTTGCATGGAAAATTGTCAATTTATGGCGGGAAGTCACTGAACCGGTCTATGTTTTTGGCTTACACGGCAAAATTAAGAATTGTCAAGTCTTCAACCTTAATAGCAGAAAAGTTCAATGGGTGAACCCGTCTTTCACCACTGCTCGCATGTATTGAAATGCAAGCCAATGCGACTGATTATTTATTGGGTAAGTGAATATGAATGCTTCAATTGATGGAATAGCTCAGGCGCAGTTCAGATGTTGCTTTGGACTATCCAAAACTTACACGATCCTTACAAATTTAAATTGCTGAAGCAGTCATGTAAGTTGACCCTGTCCTCACGAGTGAAATCTGCGCCCATTGTAATCTTAAAGCTATGAAATTAAGTAGCACTTAGATAGGATGATAGAATCAGGTACCTAATTAAATGACATGTCCATATTCAAACTTTATCGGATTGCTGCAGAGTTGTTGTGCTGTATAAGTCTTGGAAAATCATATCAACACTATTTTAAGGCCTAATTCTAGCAGTATACAGTGTGGTTGTGCATCTTGTGTTCCAGCAGTGACTTTGCCAACTCCAATAAGGCGGTCTGCTTTGGTTTTTTATGACTTTGGGATATTCATAAGCTTATAGAGAACCTACATTAAACGATGCCTAAAAGCATCAAAATGAATAAGATCGAAATCCTTACTGACATGGATTCAGATTGGATGAGAAAATAAAATCTCAGTGGCATGAAACTCTGTCGATTATCAGTATATTTCCTCCTTTTCAATGAGGAAGTTTAAGATTTGACTCCCTAAATGTTAGATTTACGGAAGTATATTTTAGAAAGCATACTTTTATATAGTGTTTGTTTGCCGAAATGTTAGCACTCTAAAATTTCAAGCTTGATTAAAAAAATTACAAAATAATATTTCTCTTTCTATCAAATAATTCTTTTTCATTATAATATTCATTCAAATCTTCTCTCTTTTTATTTTTCACTGACTCTCATATATTATCTTTATTTTTTCATTAACTCCAATATCTAAAATTTTTACCACCCGAAATTTTCACAAACAAACAACATTCTAGATGTGGACCAACAATATATAAAGCGTCTTCAAGTTATATCTTTCCAACATGGTTCTGCAGATCTATGAAAAGATGTAGTCTTCCCACTTCTAGAAGTTGGAAAGTCTTTGTCTTTGCTGTATTTTTTTCTTTCCCCAACTAGACAGCCAATGAAAAGATACTGATGCTTCAAGGGAAAATCTTATTTCTGAAGTTTCATCCTATCTTTCATCTACTACCTAAAGGTAAAGGGGAAGAAAGGATCAACATGGCAAATGGCACTTCTCCAAGGAAATGAAGGCTACCTACCGAGATATGTTGGTCTTTAATTTGTCTTTTCTTTTCTTTTTTAAATGGGACGTACGCCTTGGCCTGTTAGCTGTGGGAAATCATCACAGCATGTCATCATTGCCTCGAGAAAGGACATAGCGAACTTACATGGGCGCTTCAGCCTTCAGGCATTTCAATGTTCAATGCATTAGAAGTGCACTATTCCATCATTTGAACAGGTCGAATTTTTTTGCATTTTTCAAGATGTGACCAGTAGTGGTTGAAGACTTCCGTACCAAATCTTATCATGTTGCGGTGTAAGGGAAAACATAGACTTGCTCAGTGATTCCCCTTTATAAATAGACGTGTTTCCGCGGCACGTTTCTCACCCTTCGCCAAAGCAAGAATACGCAGAATACGCTTAGAAAAAAAACAAAGAATACGCATAATACTAAAAGTTAGAGAAAACCTCGAAGATGGAGAAAGGTGTTCCTATGGACCTCGTAACTGTGCTCCTATTTGCTTTGGCATGCTCCCTTGCCTTTGCTTCTGATCCTAGTCCCCTGCAAGTTGCAACCAAATATTCTAATGGTACGTACATAGAAATATCATTCAGTTCTTCTGGAATCATTTTTTTTTCTACACCTTGAATCATTATTCTCACAAACCTGTAATATTGTTTTCCATCATCCTAACAGAATTCACACATATATCGAGGAGGATATTCTTTAGGGTAACATTTATGCAGAGTTAGGACTTGACATTCTTCAATTCTAAATAATTTATGATAGTTACTTACTCTTCTTTCTAGAATTCGTGAGAAAGTTATGCAATAACTCGAAAGATGCTAAAGTTGATGATTTCATTTTTTTTGGGACTGGACAAGCCTGGTGACACCTCAAATAAACAAGGCTCAAATGTTACCGCTGTGAATGTGGACAAATTAAGAGGCCTAAACATATTAAGCATATCCGTAGCTCGCATCGACTTTGCACCATATGGTCTAAATGCTCCACACACCCACCCCCGTGCCACTGAGATAATAGTGGTCCTAGAGGGTACTCTTTACGTTGGTTTTGTCACATCCAACACAAATAACCGCCTCTTCACTAAAGTTCTAAAGAGAGGAGACGTCTTTGTGTTCCCAATTGGTCTCATTCACTTCGAGTGGAATGTGGGAAATACCGATGCTCTTGTATTTGCCGCTCTTAGCAGCCAAAATCTTAGGTTGATCACGATAGCTGATGTAGTCTTTGGCGCTAATCTTCCCATCAATCGCGATGTTCTTTCCAAAGCCTTTCAGGTGGACAAGAATGTGATTAAATATCTCCAGAAGCAATTCAAATGATTGGAGGCTAAATAATTAAAGATATAGATACAATAACCACATTGAACCATCATACGGTCTAGATAATAAATTGAATTTTCCTACCATTCCTTTGTAAACCTCATAGCAATAATTATAATGAAATAAAAATTGGTTGCTTATTATGTCGTGGTCTTCTCCTTCTTCTCCTTCCAACATATGTTCGGGTTGGGCGCTCAAGAGGGTTTCGAAAGAAACTCGTACAATGTTTGTTGAAAACTCCGACACAGAACCTGCACTTGAATTGCATCCAGAAGGCGTTCCAGTGAAAACGTTTTGAATTAAGCAATGAAACAACAAAAAAGAAGTTTCTAGCAAGGTTAAAGAGAGAGAGTGCACGTGCCCAATAAAAGCCAGGGGCTTCGACGAGCTGAAGTCACGGGCTTTAAAAAACCTTTGCCCCGGCAACTTAAGTCCACGAATATTTTATAATAGATTCTACCGGCAACTTAAGTCCAATGATCTTAACACATATCTCTTTGTAGGAACGAAATATAATTCTAGCAGGGCTAAACTATATCTATATAGCCTGTGGTTGGACTTTTTCATGCCCTGCTGCAGGCGAGGTTCCCACTACTTCCTTCCACATCTAAACAAATGGCAAAGAAAGGGTCAACTCAGTTTATATATAATATAAATATAAACAAATATGCCCTCCGTTTGGACTTTTTCCATGCCCTCCTGCAGGCTAGGGTCTCCTACTTCTTACTTTCACAGCTAAACAAATGACAGATTTTCCACGAGGAAAGGACTCAAGTGGCACTTAAAACGCTTCCCCCTTTCTTTCTTTTTTTCCTTCCTTTTTCTCTAAGTACTCGAGCTAATTACTCAATTTCAAATACCAATGAAGGCAAAAGTGGATTGTCTAAAGCAACGTCAGAAGGATTCCATTGATTGTGAAAGTACGTTTAGACCCTAAATTATACCTAGAGAGGGGAGGGGGGGGGGGGGGGTGAATAGGTATTATAAAAAATAATTTACTCTTTGAATAGACCACAGAAAAGTAGAATCAATTAACACATAGTCAATCAATTATTATTAGTGAACTGAACAACAGAAACTTACAAAGCCACGCACATATTTCAGCAAATGGAAATAGCTAGATAATCACAATTTATTGACAATAGTAGAGTGGCAGCAACAAGATATGATTAGTAACTCTAACCTCAAACTAAGAGTGAATCACAGCAACTAATCAATCAATAAACAATGTGATTTTCAGCAACACAGTAATTAAAGCAAGTTTGTTAATAGCAATGCTAAAGAATCAAAACTAAGGTAATTCAATCAGCAACACAATCACCAAGATTCCAACACATTCAACTCACAAACCCAATCCAACAATCATGACTTAGATCAATTATCAAGATCAACCAACAACAACCAATTTGCTTGTAAAATCTCACGTTTGTAGCACTTTAGATCTGCAAAATGGTAATCACATATGAGTTAGTTATAACAAGATTTAAGATAAACAAGAACTAGAATCAACACCAAGATTTTTGTTGACGAAGTGAAAAATCACTTGAGGATATTTTCCCAAGAGAAAAAAACACTCCGGGTGTGCGAAGGCCACACCAGTCGATCCACTATATGCTTGAAAACTTTACACAAAGGTGATCAATATGAAAATCCTTTTCATTTCCCAGATCCCCAATACTTACGTAAAGCCTCCCAAGATAGGCTTCTCTTAGGACGGTGCCCAGCACCAATTTCTTTGACCAGCAACTCTGATCAGCAATAGTGGACGTCAACGAACTTGTCAACCCTTCGATTCTTCCTCAGAAAACACTTGGCAGCAACCAGTCTTGATCAACTTCTCAAGATTCGACTTCGTAATGTCACGATCCAATCAACACCCAAGTGGGAACGAGAGACCCAACGATCAATGGTCTACACCACTCGAAACCTTCCACCAAAGGGAAGCAAATCAACTCTCACAGCATGATGCAATTAGATCTTGTTTCCGCAGGTAGAGAGACAAATCGGGATTTTTCGGTAGAGAGGAGTTTTTGAAGTTCTTTCGGTCAAGGTACGTAAATCCTCTTGGTGAATGACGTGAATTCTTTTTCCCAGGTTCTAGTCTGTTTTTGTGAGGGTATCTTGGTAAAAACAGGTTAGATTTACTGTTGGGCGTCTTTTCTGGAAGGGGTATACGAAGGCTGTAGAAACTCGCCAGGCTGACCCAAGGCTAACCCAGATAACTGAAAAACTGCCTTACAGCTCAGCGTCTATTTCCAATTGTTCTAGAAGCCACCAGCACCTTCCAGCCACTTTCTATTCAGCTCCACGTCATTCCTGAATTAATCAAGTTGCTGCAACAATTCTAAAATGCAAAAATACATTTAATAAAAGATTGTTTTGACCATGAGAAAACTGCTAATTTACATAACACTTTCAGATTGAAATGGTCGCATTGGGTTGCAATATTTCAATTAGTGCGAGAATTAGTGGATAAAGGATGGTTCACCCATTGAATAAATAAGTGCTATAGTTAAAGACTTACCAATCATAACTCTTCCCGTGCAAGGGAGAATATATATAGACCAGTTCGGTGGCTTCACTCTATAAACAGACACGTTTCCCTGCAACCTTCAATTAGTTCTCGTCCCTCAATAAAGCAAAAATCACATATACCAAGGAGTGTTCCCAAAATAAAGCCTAATTGTGCTCCAGTTTGCTTTGGCCTACTCCCTGGCCTCGGCCTCTAACCCCAGTCCCATCCAAGACTCCTGTGTTGCAATCAACAATCCCACTTCCGCCGGTATGTACAACACCATCATCTTGTTCCGTAGGAATCGAGTGTTTTTTCTCTTATGTTTGGAATAAACATAGTACGAGATTAGTGTTTGTGGCAATCTTTATATGGGCATTTCATTTTCCGCATCACATGTTATCAACCGTACACATTATGAAGTCTCCTATTGTCCCATTTGAGATGCTAACATACTTTCTTCTTGTAGCGTTTGTAAATGGAAAGTTCTGCCAAGACCCAAAACTTGCAACAGCAAATGACTTCTTCTCGAGACTCGAAATTCCTGAAAACACTGCAAACCCACTCGGATTGAATGTCACTGTAGTGAACGTTTTAACAACTTACCAGGCCTCAACACACTTGGCATATCCTTGGCTCGCATTGACTTTGCACCATATGGTTTAAATCCTCCTCACACCCACCCTCGTGCGTTGAGATTCTAGTAGTCGTAGAGGGTACTCTGTATGTAGGCTTTGTCACATCCAACACAGATAACTGCCTCTTCACCAAAGTTCTAAACAAGGGAGACGTCTTTGTGTTCCCAGTTGGTCTCATTCACTTCCAATTGAATGTGTGAAAGACCAACGCCATTGCCCTTGTTGGTCTTAGCAGCTAGAATCCTGGGGTGATCACCATAGCAAAAGCAGTCTTTGGATCTAATCCTCTCATCAATCCCGATGTTCTAACCAAGGCATTCCAGGTGGACAAGAATGTGGTTAACTATCTCCAAAAGCAATTCTGGTCGAACAACAACAATTAAGGACATATCTGTGTTTGACAGCCATAGACGGTTCAAATATATTAAAGTTTCCTGTGGTTCTCATGTTGTAATGTCACCAAAAATAATTATAATGAAATAAAAGGGTTATTTATGTATGTCCTCTTGTTATTTTAAATCTTCTTTTAGAAGATTTTCTTATATGTGGGTTTTTTTTTTTTTTTACTTGTGGAGTTGTGGGTTTACCTCAATATATATTTTATCGCTACATGGATTTACATTTAGCGTGTTAATTTTTTTTTTTTGTAATTTCTCAAATTTTTAGTAATTTTGTTTTGGAGGTGCATTTTGACACTTTCTGTTTGTTTTAATGGCCAAATCAAACGGAGACAATAATTGATTATTGTTTTTTTTTTTTTATAACTTGAGGGGCCTAATATATTGGACAAATTAAAACTTTAGGGACATATTAAATATGTGGTGTACTATGATGTTTCTCAAAATGAGGCAGGCATTCCAAAACACTAGAAATATCAATGTATTGTAAAAGTTTTTCAAAAGTAAGTAATATAATATATAATATTTTGGGATTGGACATTTATGAAAAGTCTTCCAAATGAGAAATCCCACATTGTGGGAATGCATTTATTAGTGAAGAACTTTCACATGTATTTGCTATATATCATAAAGTGATAATATAATATACTCTAATAGGGTGCTGTACTTGATGGTCAAGGCAAAGGGATAGTTCAAGTCCCAATTGGGCTTACGAGAGCACGAGCGAAGTTCAAGAGTAAAGTCTAACGAGGCATGGGCGCAAATTGCTGGATTGATCATCAAGATGCTCACGTGGAACCAGCAACAAAGAAGTCACCATGATTCAAGTTCTAGAAAGATCTAATGTTTAAGGATACAATTCCTTCCTCTTTTGGGTTTTCTCCTTATGGGCGTGTATGGCTAATTTAGGCTCCACTTTGTTTCCATTTATGGTGTCTTTTGACTCTTTAGGTGTCCAGCTTTTGTTTTAGGCGTGTAAGGATTTATTTCCTTACCAATTTCAGCTTTAATTAGGTTTATTATGTTAGGGTTTTTTCTTGTAATGGCCAGCCTTTATATAGGTGCCTAAGCAATGAAAAACGCAGACTTGGATTACAGAAAATTGTGAGATTATTTCTCTTTGGTTCTTTGAAGAACTATTCGAACTTATCGGGATTTCCCATGCGTTCATCACGACTTATCAAACGGATTTTTCACCTCTGTTTGTGGCGTCTTCCTTATACCGAGTTTCTTTTTTGTCATAAACAACGGGTCGAGATCTTCCATTCGAATCTGTCCTAAAACAATCTTGGGTTCCCTCTTCGCTGTTGGATCTCTTCATTGGCCGAGATTCACATCAGTACCATATACTCGTTAATTAAATAAATTCTAATACATATATAACGGGACATACATCTATACATTCTAATGTGTTATAATATCCTATAAGCTAATTTTCTAATAAGATACATGATTTATGGACATTTGTGGTAACCAATATTTGATTTACTCATTTTTTTCTCAATTATGTTTGACACTTTGACCCTATATCATATATCATATATGATACAAAGGTACCATATACTACTATATACCATAATATAATACGATATATCATGCTATAACAATATCATACTTGAGTGACATACAATACTATGCCTTAACAACTTCAATATGGTGGACTGCCATATACTCATTAATTAAATACATTCTAATACATATATAAGGAGGCATACATCTATACATTCTAATGTTTTATAATATCCTATAAGCTAACCAACCAATAAGATACCTATATCATATATTACATATAATACAAACATAACATACACTATATGCGATAATATGATTTATCACGCTATAACAATATCATACATGAGTGACGTGTTGGCTTTTGTGCACAATCGAGATTTTGATGATTTCAATAAATGGATCAAGTTTATAAAACGGACATATTCAAAGACAAAGACGTTTTGATGAAAGAGCCAAAGACTTGAAGAAAGAAGATCAAGAAGATGCAAGGAGCTCAAAAGTGAAGTTTCAAGACCTTAGAGTATAACCTTGTAACTCTTAGTTTCACTTTTGACAAGGATTATGAATCACACTTGCATATCTTTCAAAACGTGCATAAACCGTTTTACCTTTTGTTTGAAAGATTAAAATGTTTTTAAAGGTTTTAAAACACCCCAATCAAACTCCCAAACCTTTCTTATACTTATGGGAAGTAAGTCTTAAAATTGGGTGTTTCAAAGAGGTCAAAAATGTGGTTTTAATTGAACCGGATCATGTTCTTAAGTTGAGGAGGTCAACCGGCTGGTGAAGCGGTCGACTGGTCTTCGACCGCTTGATATAGCTGTCGACTGGTTATTTTGAAATAGATCCGTTGAGCTTCTGACAATATGACCGTTGAGTAACGGTAACTTGAAGCGATGACCGGCTCGTTTTAACAGACGACTCCCAACGGCTATAAATTAGTTTTCATATGTGGCCTATAAATACACCTTCATAACGTCCAAAATAAATACACAACGACCACATATCATTTAGATCACTTGAGAAATATTCCAAACCTTCATATTCTATATTTCTCATATCATTCACACAAAACACACTTTCATATCCTTGTCTTTGTGTGAATCAAGAGATAGAGATTTCCAATTTCATATCCACTCTTTGAGAGAGTTTATTCTTCAATCTTCATATCCAAAATAGGTGATTCCTTTAGTGAGGTTGTTCACTAAAGAAGAAGCTTAGAGAGGGTATATCTCAAGCTTGGTTAGGTTGTGAGTGGTGAGCCCGAAAAACCACTTGGGTGGGTTTGAGTGTTAAGCCCGGGAAAACACTTGAACGATTCTCTAGCACTCGTAAGCTAGAGTGTATGCTATTTGAAGATAATGGGAAAACCTCAAGGCTCGGTGAAGAGCTTGAGGGGTGGATGTAGGCGGGTTTGCCGAACCACCTAAAAATCACGTGTTTGCTTCTCCCTATCTTACTTTAGGGCAATAATATATACTTGTGCTAAATTAAATAACTTTACTTTACTCTTTAACACTAATTTTGGGGGTTAACAAAAAAATTTGGAACCAACCAATTACCCCCCCCCCCTTATCCTTAACAATATCATCACATGACGTACTATACTATACTATATAAAATATTCAAACTTAATATGTACAAATACTATGCTATACACATAATATCAAACAAGACATACATCCATACTATATAATATCCCATAATGTATGGTGATATAATAATATATAACACATTATACAACAAATTAAATATGCAACAACGACGTAGTTACCAAGTTATATCATATAACAACTTCAATTTTCATAACCTCTCTAATTTCATATTTTATTAAGTGGGTTCCCTAGAATAATTTTTTTTTCAAAAAAATTACTATACAATATAATATATTATATAACATTTAAAATAATTATTAACATTAAATAACTTAGAATAATAAATAATCATGTAATCGTTTATAGCAGCATTTTGTAAAAAAATGCTGCTACAGAAAGTATTTTAGCTACGTGTTGCAACAAAAACGCCGCTATAGTACACTCTATAGCAGCGTTTGTGTGAAAAACACTGCTAAAGCTATGACAGCGTTTTCATACAAAACGTCGCTAAAAGTGCAAACTCTAGCATAGCAGTGTTTTTCACAAAACACTGCCACAAGTTCACATTTTAGCAATGCCTTATCAAAAATGCTACCAAGCATTTGAGTTTAAGCCGTGCTTTTTCTAAAACGCTGCTAAAACTCACACACCTACAACTGCGTTTTTTACAAAGCGTCGCTAAATGTATAAGTTTTAGCCGCTTTTGTGGCAAAACGCCTCTACAAGGCAATCTATAATAGCGTTTTTTTTTTTGTAAAACGCTGATAGAAGTGTCTATAGCTGCGTTTTTTACACAAGCGCCGCTACAAAGTGTCTTTTAGCTGCGGTCATATTTTATTTCATTATAATTATTACTATGAGGTTACAGGGATTTGTAGGAAAATTCAATTTATTATCTGGACTGTATGATGGTTCAGTGTGGCTATTGTATCTATGATTCTATATATTTAATTCTTTAGCTTCCATCATTTGAACTGCTTCTCGAGATAGTTAATTACATTCTTGTCCACCAAGAAAGCCTTTGAAAGAACATCACAATTGATGGGAGGATTAGCGCCAAAGACTACATTGGCTATCGTGATCACACTAGGATTATGGCTGTTGAGAGCGGCAAATACAAGAGCATCGGTATTTCCCATATTCCACTGGAAGTGAATGAGACCAACTAGGAACACGAAGACATCTCCCTTGTTTAGAACTTTGGTGAAGAGGTGGTTATCTGTGTTGGATGTGACAAAGCCAACGTAAAGAGTACCCTCTAGGACCACTATTACATCATTGGTGTGGGGAGGATTTAGACAATATGGTGCGAAGTCGATGCGAGCCACAGATATGCCAAGTGTGTTTAGGCCTACTAATTTGTCCACGTTCACAGCAGTAACGTTTGACCCTTGTCGATTTGAGGTGTTACCGGGCTTGTCTAGTCCCGAGAAGAAGAAATCATCAGCTTTAGCATCCTTTGGGTTATTGCAGAACTTTCTGTTTACGAATTTTGCAGAAAGAAGAGTTCGTTACTTCGCAAATCATTCAAAATTGAAGCATGTCAAGTCCTAACTCTACATAGATGTCACCTTAAAGAATAACCTCCTCAATATATGTGTGAATTCCGTTATGATGGAAAACAATATTACAGGTGTGTAAGAATAATGATTTCAGAAGAACTGAATGATATTTTTGTATACTTACCGTTAGAATCTTTGGTTGCAACACAAAAGTCTTGCAGGGGACTAGGGTCAGAAGCAGAGGCAAGGGAGCAGGCCAAAGCAAACAGCCGAACAGGAGCACAGTTACGAGGAACATGGAAACACCTTTCTCCATCCTTGAGGGCTAAGGCTTTCTGTAGCTTTTAGTATTCTGCGTAGTCTTGCTTTGGTGAGGGGTGAGAAATGTGTTGCGGAAAACTCGTCTATTTATGCAGGGGAGTCACTGAGCAAGTCTATGTTTCCCCTTACACGCAAGATGAAAAGATTTGGTACGTAATTAGTCTTCATTAACCACTACTAGTCACATCTTGAATACTGCACTTCTAATGCCTTCATTATTGAACATTGAAATGCCTAAATGCCTGAAGGCTAAAGCGCCCATGTAAGTTCGCTATGTCCTTTCTCGTGGCAATGATGACATGATTTGATGATTTCCTATAGCGACATTAACTAACATGCCAAGGCGTACATCTTCCAAGGCATTAGCAAAAAGTCCAACATATATCGGTAGGTAGTCTTCATTTCCTTGGAGAAGTGCCATTTGCCATTTTGATCCTTTCCTCCGTTTACCTTTAGGTAGTAGATGAAAGATAGGATGAAACTTTAGAAATAAGATTTTCCCTCGAAGCATCTGCAATATCTTTTCACGCCCTCCTGTAGGCGAGGTTCCTACTACTCGCTTCCACAGCTAAACAAATTAATGGCAAAGAAAGGGTCAACTCAATTTATATATAATATTATTATCAGGCTTACTGCCCTTAATACTCTTAAGTTTGAGTTCAATGTGATGTCTGTTGGGTTTCTTCTCAAAATTTTCTTGATTATGGTTGATCCTGTTTTTTGTATAGTTCCTGCATCTTTTGTGATTGTTTCTGTTTTTGTGTTGTGTCTTTTGTTTTGTTTCTGCATCCGTTGTGATGCTTTTGTGTATCTTTGTAATCCGTTAGTGAATCCGTTAGATGTTTTCTGTTGCCTTTGTGCAATTATTATTAATATAGTAGTAAACGTTTTGAGAAAAAAAAATATAATATTGATATAAACAAACAAGCCCTCTGTTTGGACTTTTTCCATGCCCTCCTGCTGGCTAGATTCCTACTTCTTACATTCACAGCTAAACAAATGACACAGATTTTTCACGAGGAAAGGACTCTCGTGCACTACAACAATTTTGATTTTCAGCAACGAATTTTTCAGCAGTGAAACCCATTTCATCGCTAAAAATACATCTTTAGCGACGAAATTATGGTTCGTCGCTAAAAATACATCTTTAGCGATGAAGTTATAGGTTCGTCGCTAAAGATAACATTTAGCAACGAATATAAATTTTGTCACTAAAAAGGTATATATTTTTGACAATTAATTCACTAAAGAAATTGGGTAATAGTGACTAAAATTTTTCACACAAAATTTGGTTCAAGGGACAATCTCGTTCGAACAAGGTGTTACAAAATTTAGCTTGAACAGACAATCTGGTTGAATAAGATGTCAAAATCTGTTCAACAAAAAATCTGGTTCGAACAAGATGTCAGAAAATTTGGTTCAAACAGGATTTTAAGGACGAAATTTTTCGTAGATAAAAAATTATTCAATTTTTATATTTGATGGCTTTCAGCGACGAAAATAATGTTTTAGTAGCAAAAATCTCACCTATCAACGGTGAAATTTTTTGTCACTGAAAGTCAAATTTTCAGCGACAAACCCGTTTTTGCCGCTGAAGATGATTTTTAGCATCGGCCATTGAATTTCGTCGCTGATGATTTTCAGCGACGACGTTTTGGCAACGAATCAATGACGAAATTTTTCACTGTTGAAACCTTTATGCCTGAGACCTTTAGCACGAAATGCCTATTTTTCAGCGACGAAAATTTTCGCCACCAAAAGTGAAAACTGTTGTAAGGTGGCAGTTTTAATCCACTTCCCTTTTTTTTTTCCCCTTCCTTTTTCTCCAAGTACTTGAGCTAATTACTTAATTTCAAATACCAATGTGAAGGCAAAAGTGGATTGTCCAAGCAAATCAGAACGGCCGAACGATTCCATTGACTGAAATGGTCGCATTGGGTTGCAATATTTCAATTGGTGCGAGAGGTAGTGGTTAAAGAATGGTTCACCAATTGAATATATAAGTGTTATAGTTAAAGACTTACCAATCATAACTCGTCAACTTGCTTAGGGAAAACATAGAAAACAGCGTCAACCTGCTCATGAATTTCAACTACGTACCGACATGACCAGGTTCAGTGGTGGATGTCAAAAGCAACCTTAGAACTGCACTATTCCATCAATTGAGCTGGTCGAATTTGGTTGCATTAATTTTCAATGCGTGCGAGTGCCAGTGCGTAGTCGTGAATAGAATGGTTCATCCATCAAATCAATGATTGGATAAGGGTTGCAGACGTAAGTGCGGAATCTTGTTCGTGACGTCCACGAGAGGATGAGTATTCCACTTTGTTCGAAAGCTCTCCGATGCTCCTCTTTTGCTGGCACCATCATGGTAGGTCTCCAGGGAAGGCCACAGCTGCCGCGTGCCGTGTTTGATGTTGACTTGGGCCCCTATTGGACTACCGGATCTGGGTACGTATAGGGGTTTGGTTGGCGGATCACATTTCCATGCCTTTTAAATGCGTTGATCATAAACATCTGTTTTGCTTAGGCAAGTGTAAACGGCTGAGAGGGTTAACAAAGCAAGAAGATGGCACTTCTGTAACTAAATAAAGATAACCAACTGATGTTGGACTTTTTGCAACTTGAGAAGAGAAGGAATAAAGGGCATATAAATTAATGATTGAAAATATAATTAATTTTAATGGTAACGATAGATATAGTTGCTCTAACAGCTCATACATGAGCAACCGTTTTATTTAATTACGGCTATTGCTTGAAGTTACAGGAAAGGAAACATGGCTGCCGTGGGATGTGGCTGCAACATGTTTATATTTTCTTAATTGTGGTTGTTTGATCAGAATTGCTTTTGGAGATAGTTAACCACATTCTTGTCCACTTGGAATGCCTTGGTCAAAACATCGGAATTGATGGGAGGATTAGATCCAAAGACTGCGTTTGCTATGGTGATCACCCCAGGATTCTGACTGCTGAGACCGGCAAAGGCGACTGCATTGGTCTTTCCCACATTAAACTCGAAGTGAATGAGACCAATTGGGAACACAAAGACGTCTCCCTTATTCAGAACTTTGGTGAAGAAACGGTTATCTGTGTTAGATGTGACAAAGCCTACATACAGAGTACCCTCAGCGACCATTATAATCTCAGAGCCACGAGGGTGGGTATGGGGAGGATTTAGTCCATATGGGGCAAAGTCAACGCGAGCCAAGGATATGCCTAGTGTGTTGAGGCCTGGTAATTTGTCCACATTCACAAGAGTCACATTGGATCCCAGTCGGTTTGCTGTGTTTCCGGGAATTTGGAGCCCAGAGAAGAAGAAGTCATCGGCTGTGACAACTTTTGGGTCCTTGCAGAACTTCCCATTCACAAACACTGCAAGCAGGAAAAATATTTTGTAACCATCAATATTGATAATGTTTCCAGTAATTGGAAGCATGTGAGGCAGAAAACCAGAAGGCACAGTATAAAAAAGAAGCCTAAAAATAAATCATTTTAACATGTGAATTGGCAAGAAAAACAATCCACATGCTGCACACGATTCCAAAAGTACTACATAATGATGGTAGTGTACATACCAGCAGAAGTGGAACTGTTGATTGCTACACAGAAGTCTTGCAGGGGACTAGGGTCGTAGGCAGAGACAAGGGAGCAGGCCAAGGCCAACAGGGCCACAGTTACAAGGTGGTTGGGAACACTTCTCATCATATTTGAGGTGGCTATCTCTATCTTTTAGAATTCTTTGTATTCTTGCTTATTGAGCGGTGAGAACTGGGTAAAGTTGCATAGAAACTTGTCTATTTGTATAGAGAAGTCACTGAACCGGTCTATGTTTTCGCTTACACGGTAAAATTAAGAATGAAATTAAGAATTGGCAAGTCTTCAACCTTTAACACCAGAACTGAACCAGTCTTTAACAACTACAGCTCGCATGTATTAAAATGCAACCCAATTCGACTAGTTCAATAAATGGAATAATTCAGTAGTTGATCAGATGTTGCTTAATTTGGACAATCCAAAGTACATTATATAATCCTTTACTTTTATTTTCGAAATAGAAATTGCTGAAGCAGGCATGTAATTAGTTGGTTTTGCAGATGTAGATGCAGATCATAGAGCGTCTCTAAGTTGGACCTTTTCTGGAAACAAATTAGAAACAAGGCCCCCCTCCCATAATCCAACTACTTGGTTTTGCAGATGTAGCCTTCCCACTTCTAGAAGTTGAAAAGTCTTTTCTTGACCCTGTATTTTTCCTCTTCCCGACCAGGTACAGCCAACGAAAAGATACAAATGGGTTTTGATGGAAAATCTCATTTCTAAAGTTTCTTCTTATCTTTTATGATTTTCAAAAATTTCATATGGGGATTACGTCATATGACTTTCTAGATGCAGTGTACGTAAGTTGCCCGAGCACGTTTTATAGGTAATTAAGTCGCCCATATTGTACAAAATAATAATTGGAAAGTCGCCAATTATCTTTTTTATATGTTCCTTTTAACTTTTTTTTTTTGTTAAAAATATAATTTAAATAATAAAATCTGGATTTATATGACAATTAAAACTTTTGAATAAATGGTACTTCATCAGTTAAGGCTAATTCAAATAAGTGGTAGTTTATTAATTAAAGACAAATAAGAGGGTCTCCAAGGGAGGGTGAGTGTTAGAAATATAATTTGGGTAATAAAATATATCTCTTTCTAACCAGCAAAATTTTCGAGATAAGTTGTAGATTAAAACGACGCACTGTTACACGTAAATCTCCGACCATATGTCTCTTAATTAAAAAGACAAAATTACATACACTTTAGCGAAATTTAATGTAAAATATATGCACCTAACTTTTTATGTCTTTCAATATTTTAAAATAAATTCTACCAGTAACATAAGTCAAATGATCTTAACACTTGTCTCTTTGTAGGAAGGAAATATAATCTACGGACTACTTGCACTAAGATAATTCCTGGAGGGTTAAACTAGCCTCTGGTTGGACTTTTTCATGCCCTCCTGCAGGCAAGGTTCCTACCACTTACTTTCACAGCTAAACAAATGGCAAAGAAAGCAACATCCGAACGACCGAACGATTCCATTGACTGAAATGGTCGCATTGGGTTGCAATATTTCAATTGGTGCGAGAAGTAGTAGTGGTTAAAGAATGGTTCACCCACTGAATAAATAAGTGTTATAGTTAAAGACTTACCAATCATAACTCTTCCCGTGCAAGGGAGAACATAGACCAGTTCAGTGGCTTCACTCTATAAATAGACACGTTTCCCTGCAATCTTCTCTCAGTTCTCGCTCCTCATAAAGCAAAAATCACATATACCAAGGAGTTGACATAACATCAAATACGATGAGGAGTGTTCCCAAATACCTCGTAACTGTGCTCCTGTTTGCATTGGCCTGCTTCCTGGCCTCGGCCTCTGACCCCAGTCCCCTCCAAGACTTCTGTGTTGCAATCAACAATCCCACTTCTGCTGGTATGTAACACCATCATTTTGTTCTGTCGGAATCATTTGTTTTTTCTCTATGTTTGGAATAAACATGGTACGTGATTAGTGTTTGGGTCAATCTTAATTTACATGGGCCTTTTCATTTTCTGCATCCCATGTTCTCAACCGTACACATTATGAAGTGTAATATTGTCCCATTTGAGATGGTAACATACTTTCTTCCTGCAGTGTTTGTGAATGGGAAGTTCTGCATGGACCCAAAAGTTGTCACAGCCAATGACTTCTTCTTCCCGGGGCTCCAGATTCCCGGAAATACCGCAAACGACTCGGATCCAACGTGACTCTTGTGAATGTGGACAAATTACCAGGCCTCAACACACTAGGCATATCCTTGGCTCGCATTGACTTTGCCCCATACGGACTAAATCCTCCCCATACCCACCCCCGTGGCACTGAGATTCTAGTGGTCGCTGAGGGTACTCTGTATGTAGGCTTTGTCACATCTAACACAGATAACAAACTCTTCACCAAAGTTCTGAATAAGGGAGACGTCTTTGTGTTCCCAATTGGTCTCATTCACTTCCAGTTTAATGTGGGAAAGACCAATGCAGTTGCCTTTGCCGGTCTCAGCAGCCAGAATCCTGGGGTGATCACCATAGCAAACGCAGTCTTTGGATCTAATCCTCCCATCAATCCCGATGTTCTGACCAAGGCCTTCCAAGTGGACAAGAATGTGATTAACTATCTCGAGCAACAGTTCAAATGATGGAAGCTAAGAATTAAAGATATAGATAAATAGCCACAGGGAACCATAGATGTTTCAGATAATGAATTGAGGTCTCCTACAATTCCTTTGTAACGTCATAGCAATAATTATAATGAAATAAAGTGGTTGCTATCATGTCTTCTTCTTCTTTTACTTTCCATAGCATGGCAGCAGAGGTAGAGCAACTTTCACAAACACTAACTGCATTTAGAATCTTGGAATTAAAGTTTGAGATATCACTTGTAACTACTCACGCCTCTTCTTCTACAAAAGTAAAATAATCAAGAAAGAAAAGTGAGTGGATTCAAAACTGTCAGAAATTTAGTGAACTCAACAGATAAAAACTCACAAACCCTCTAATTTTAAAATTCCTTTTTAAAAGAGTTCAAAAAAGGGTAAATGGTTTATTATGTATGAATACCTGTTACTACTAAACTGCATATAATTACTATTGTGATATGTCTTAATTCAAAGGCCTCAGTTGAAATTCGAATTTTAACTCGTTATGTTGGATAAAGTTCAGTGATTTAAATTTTTTGGATAAATGGTAATTTATTATGTTATGATAATCAATAAATCAAAGTCTTCAGTTTCAGATTTTACTCCGCACTTTTTTCTATTTCAATTAAGTATTAATATTAGACTTATTAATTAAAAGAAAGCTTGACCTACATATGATGAGAGTGTTAAAAATATAATTCAAATAATAAAATCTGATTTACAAGACAATTAAAACTTTTGAAATAAATGATAGTTTATCAATTCGAATGTCACTGCAGTGAACGCGAACAACTTAATAGGCCTCAACACACTTGGCATATCCTTGGCTCGCATTGACTTTGCACCATATGGTTTAAATCGATCCTTACACCCACCCACGTGCCAATGAGATTCTAGTAGCTGTAAAGGGTACTTGTATGTAGGCTTTGTCACATCCAACAGAGATAACTATCTCTTCACCAAAGTTTTGAACAAGAGAGACCTCTTCGTGTTCCTAGTTGGTCTCATTCACTTCTAGTTGAATGTGAAAAAGACCAACGCCATTGCCTTTGCCGGTCTTAGCAACCAGAATCCTGGGGTGATCACCATAGCAAAAGTAGTCTTGGATCTAATCCTCTCATCAATCTCGATGTTCTGACCAAGGCATTCCAGGTGGACAAGAATGAGGTTAACTATCTCCAGAAGCAATTCTAGTCGGACAACAACAATTAGAGAAAAATATGTTTTTGACAACCACATACGAGTTCGGATATATTAAAGTCTCCTATGATTCTCATGTTGTAACATCACCAAAAATAATTACAATGAAATAAAAGGGTTTTTATACATATCCTCATGTTAGTTAACTCCTGTTATAAATCTTTTAGAAGATTTTCTTGGATGAGGGTTTTTTGTTCTACTTGTGAAGTTGTGGATTTACCTAAATATTTATCTCTACATGGATTTACATTTAAGGTTTTGATTTTTTAAAATTTCTTAAATTTCTAATAACTTTGTTTTAGAGGGACATTTCAATCACTTTCTGTTTGGTTTAATGGCCAAATCAAACAGGAAAAATAATTAAGTTTTTTTTTTTTTACAACTTGAATGGCATAATTAGATTAAAACTTAAGTGATATGGTGAATATGAGGTGTATGATTATGTTTCTCAAAATAAAAACAATAAAGAATTGATGAGGCAGGCATTATGAACACTTGAAATATCAATATGTATAGGCTTCTTGTTTAGTGGTAACGTGGCTTGACAGTCAATGTAATTACGTACGCGCTTTATCATTTCAATGTTAAAAATGAAGGCATTAGAAGTGCAGTATTCCATCATTTAAATTGGTCAAATTTGTTTGCATTTTTCAAGATGTGACCAGTTGCGGTTGAGACTGATTACGTACCAAATCTTATCATCTTGCGTGTAAGGGGAAACATAGGCTATGTTTGGTTTGATCTCAAAAAAATTTCAAAAATTTTATGCAATCACTTTTTTATCAATTCCAATACCTTTTTACAAACTCCAATAACTTTTTACAAACTTTAAAAACTTTTAACAAACTTTTTACAAACTCCAACAACTTTTAACTTACTTCTCGCCAATCCCAAGAGAATCTACACTACTTCCAAAAAAAAAAACACAAAAATGTTTTCAAAACAAAACCAAACCTAGTGATAGACTTGCTCAAGGACTCCCCTCCATAAATAGACGAGTTTCTGCAACACATTTCTCACCCCTCACCAAAGCAAGACTACGCAGAATACTAAAGCTACAGAAAGCCTCAAAGATACAATAGCCACATTGAACCATCATACGGTCAATATAATAAATTGAATTTTCCTACAATTCCCTTGTTACCTCCACTACAAGAAATTTGAATTTTTGGGGACAGATTTTAAAATTCGTCCTAAAAAACATATAAGTTTCTCTTTTTGGGATGAAAATTCAATCCATCCCAAAAAAAGACTTTTTGCGATGGTTTTGAACCTTTTTGGGACAGAATTGCCTGTCCCAAAAAAAAAAAAAAAGGTTAATTATTTGGGATAGAGGATTCTATCCTAAAAAAAAATCTCGTTTTAGGGACAGATACGTCTGTCCTAAAAAAAACCTTCAAACGATAAACTACATGTTTGAACTAAAGTGCATTCCTTTACAAAAATTTGAACGAAAATTACCAATTCTTACGCAAAATTTAATTCCTGTCTAAAATGATAAATGAACTTTGAACGCAAATGAAAATATTGGAATTCAGAAACTCGCGTTCGTTCTTAAAAATTGTCGTTTGAACGAACATTGTCTTTTAGGGACGATGCTTCGTGTTCTAAGAAACCTTGTAGGCGTTCAAACAATTTTGAATGCCACTTTTCCACCTACCCCCATAAATGCAAGTCCAATCACCGTTAATTTTATATTTTTTTTTATTATCGTTCAAAAGCTTACTGTTATCCGTTCCAAAGATTATGTGACATTTTAGATATAAAAAGTTGGTTAACAAACGGTTTCGGACGATTTTTTTCCTAACTGTTTGATCGCGTTCAAACGATCATCCGAATATTAGAACACCCGAGCCTCATTTCCTCACATTTCCACATACCTCTCTCTCCCAAATTCTCTCAAAACTCCTCTCAATTTCTATTGCCATTTTCAGTCCGTGGATTGCATCCTTTCTAGTCCTACACACTCCAAGTATGTTTTGTAGTGCATTTTAACTGATTAAAACATGGTTTTTAAAGTTTTTTTGGTTATGTTTTGCGTATGAATTTGTCTTTGAATATGTTAATAAACTTGTAAAATATTATGCATGTTTATGAATGTGGGTGTTTGTAGTTAGTTTACAATTATTTTTTACTGATTTTGGTGTAGAAAAGTATAGATTTTGGGAGTTTCACGGCCATGATCGTTTTCGAGCTACAGTGTTTGAACGATACACTTTATCACTTGAACGAGATTGCTAAATTATTTCGAACGTCTTTCCGTTCTATAAAGGCATATTCCATTCAATGCTTTGTTTTGTCTCTGTTCGATATGTTATATTCTGTTCGATATATTATTTTCCATTACATGTTTGTTCGATGGTAAGATATTATTGTCCGTTCTATATCCGTTCGATGCGTAGTTTCTTTACAAGTTCGAAATTTATATTCTGTTCGATGTTTCTAATTTTTCTTCTACATCCGTTCAATGCTTCATTGTATTCCGTTCGAACGTATATTTGTTCTATGTTTTACAGCCGTTCTAACGTTTTTTTTTCCTTTTTTAGATTAACTTAAAATGGCAAAGTGTTCGAGAGCGTCTTCCTCTTCTTCCACACAGCAAAGATCTCTGACAACAACAGTAGTGGCAGAGAGAATGGTTAGCACATACGACTTTTCAGAGTTTCAGTTTGAGAGTCGCACGATTGACCAGATATTTAGCCACTATGGTTAGGAGCACCTGCTTTCTTAGAGGGGCCTGCCGTACACACATTTAGTCCAGGAGTTTTACTTGGCGTGCAGAATGTCTACATTGATAAGGACGAGTAGGATGTCTACATCCATGGAGGGCCGATCAAGATCTCCCCCAAATAAATGCCTTGGTAGATGTAGTATTTTGTCCTCTTTTTTCTTTTTTAAATGGGACGCCTTGACATAAGTTAGTTAATCTTGTCGCCATATTAGGATATCATTAAATCATGTCACGCCCTGATCGAGAAAGCATATAAGGATCACTAATTAATTATGTAGGTGCTTCAGCCTTCAGGCATTTCAATGTCCAATAACGAAGGCATTAGAACTGCAGTATTAATCCATCATTTGAACTAGTCGAATTTGTTTGCATTTTTCAAGATGTGACCAATAGTGGTTGAAGACTTACGTGACAAAATCTTATCTTGCGTGTAAAGGAAAACATAGACTTGCTCAGTGACTCCCCTTCATAAATTGACAAGTTTCCACAACACATTTCTCACCCCTCACCAAAGCAAGAGTACGCAGAATACTAAAAGCTACAGAAAGCCTCAAATATGGAGAAAGGTGTTCCATGTCCCTTGTAACTGTGCTCCAATTTGCTTTAGGCCTGCTCCCTTGCCTCTGCTTCTGACCCTAGTCCCCTGCAAAAATTTTGTGTTGCAACCAAAGATTATGTTGGTACGTATATAGAATTATCATTTAGTTCTTTTGGAATGATTGATCTCACATATCTATAGCATTCTTTTTCTTTATAACGGAAATTCACACATATATCGAGAAGGTTCTTCTTTAGGGTGACATTTACATAGGAGTACGTACTTGACATGCTTTCATTCTGAATAACTTGTGTTAGTAACGTACTCTTCAATCTGCAGAACTCGTGAATGGGAAGCTTTGCAGTGACTTGAAGGATGCTAAAGCAGATGATTTCTTCTTCTCGGGGTTAGACAAGTCCCGTGACACCACAAATCGACATGGGTCAAATGTGACTGCTGTGAACGTGGACAACTTAGCAGGCCTAAACACACTAGGCATATCCGTGGCTCGAATTGACTTTGCACCATATGGTCTAAATCTTCCTAACACCCACCCTTGCGCCACTGAGGTAATTGTGGTCCTAGAGGGTACACTTTACGTTGGTTTGTCACATCCAACACAGATAACCACCTCTTCACCAAAGTTCTAAACAAGGGAGATGTCTTCGTGTTCCCAGTTGGTCTCATTCACTTCCAGTGGAATATGGGAAATACCGATGCTCTTGTATTTGCTGGTCTTAGCAATTAGAATCTTGGAGTGATCATGATAGCCAACGCAGTCTTTGGCACAATCCTCCCATCAATTCCTATGTTCTGACCAAGGCCTTCCAAGTGGACAAGAATGTGATTAACTATCTCGAGCAACAATTCAAATGATGGAAGCTAAAGAATTAAAGATATAGATAAATAACCACACGGAATCATAAGACGTTTCGAATTACGAATTGAGATTTCATACAATTCCTTTGTATTGTCATAACAATAATTATAATGAAATAAAGTGGTTATAATCATGTCTTTTTCTTCATTTACTTTCCATAGCGTGGTAGCAGAGGTAGAGCAACTTACACGATTAACACTAACTGCATTTAGAATCTATGAATTGAAGTTTGAGATATCACTTGTAACTACTCATGCCTTTTCTTCTACAAAAGTAAAAAATAATCAAGAAAGAACAGTGAGTGAATTCAAAACAAGGGTTATTGCAAAAGTGCAACACCGAAGCCACTCGCATTTCAATTCAAATGAAATAAAGAACTGGAAATGATAGTGTTTGATTGGGCGATTAAGAGGGTTTCGAATGAAACTCGTACAAAGTATGTTGAACTCCGACATAGAGCCTGCACTCGAATTGCATTCAGAAAAGAATTCTGGTGAAAATCATGTAGAATGTCTTGTTTTATGCACTTAAAGCTGGTATGAAACACAAGCCAAAACAAACAAGTTTGGTCTAGCAAGGTTAAAACAGGCTGATCAAGTTGGTCCCTAAAACACCAACCACCCCCAACATCGGTTACATCTGTGACCGGTGCCTGTTATATCGGTGGCGGTTAACCGGCCATTGAGAGAGAGAGAGAGAGAGAGAGAGACTCACAATTGCCTTAAAGAGAGAGAGAGACTGAGAGTGGTGTTGGAGGCAGAGAGAGAGAGACTGAGAGTGGTGTTGGAGGCAGAGAGAGGTGAGTGAGAGAGAGATGAGTGAGGAGAGAGGTGCGGAGGGAGAGAGGAACGTGAGGAGGAGAGAGAAATAAGGGAGAAGAAAAGTGCAGGAGGAAGAGGAATGTGACTCTGAGAGAGAGAAAGAGGGAAAGTGAGGAGGAGAGAGAGAGGGATAAAAAAATACTAATGGAAAAGTTTAAAAATTACCTAAATGGTTTAAAAATCTTCTACAACACTAATGCCTCGTATCTCTCTAAATCAATTACCAAATAAAATGTCTACATTTCCAAATTTATTATGATTCATTAAAAAATAAAGTGTCTTTAATGACTTACTAAATATATTATGATCAATTATAAAATAAAACCTTATTAAATTGGCCAAAATAAAATTTTCATTAATGGATTTCAAAATACATCAATTGCAAATAAAAAGTCCATCAATAAATTTTCAAATACATTATGATCAATTATAAAATAAAATATTTAGTAATTAATTAGTTGACTATATATTCAAAGAAACCATCAATATTAATTAATAGATGTAAATCCTAGGATTAAGGCAACCAAGAGGGGTGAATTGGGTTTCAAAACTCACCATTTAGAAAGTGTTTGCTAGCTATAAGTCTCACAAAGAGAAGTGATTGCAATAAAATATTGAACACAAGAATATATATTGCAACTTAAATAGAGAAATAAAACTTAGAATAGAAACTAATAGCACAATGTAATGAGTTAAGGGAAGAGAAGCAAACACAAGATTTTTAGGTGGTTCGGCAAACCCGCCTACATCCACCCCTCAAGCTCCTTTACCGAGCCTTGAGTTTTTTCCACTATGGTCCCTTCAACCAAGGGAGAGCCTTCCTTACACTTGAGCTTGAGAAACACCTCTTCAAGCCTCAAGAACGAGTTTGAGAACAAACCTCTCTAAACTCCTTTTGATGAACAAACCTCACCAAAAGGAAACAAGAGAATCACTCTCTTAATAGTGTATAGGGATGAACAAAAATGCTCACTAAAACTCCCTTGATGGAGTAGATATTACAATGAGAAATTTCTATCTCTTAAGCTTCACACAACAACAAGGATGTGAAAGTGTTGATTATGTGTGAATGATGTTTGAACAAGGATTGAAAGGTTTTAGATCACTCTTAGCTTTGGCAAAATGATTTAAGTTGTTCAGTAACTTTTAAAAGGCATAGGAATGGCTTTATATAGGCCTCATAAGAAAAATAGCCGTTGGGAGTCGAGCTGTTAAAAACTCTCGATGAACCGGTCGACCGCTGCAGGTTAACGTTACACAACGGTCATAATGTCAGAAGTCAGAACGACTCTCTTTTATTTTAAACTTTTTCAAACCAACCGGTCGACCGCTATACCAAGCGGTCGAAGACCGATCGACCGCTACATGAGCCGGTCGACCTCCTCAACTTAATCACATGATCCGGTTGTTTTAAAAACACGATTTTGACCAACTTAAAATACTCAATTTTAAAGACTAACTTCCCATAAGTATATAAAAGGTTTGGGAGTTTGATTGGGATATTTTAAAGCCATTTAAAAACATTTTTAAATCTTCAAAACAAGAGGTAAAACATTTCATGCAAGTTTTGAAGAAATATGCAAGTGTGTGGTTCAAATCCTTGTTAAAGATGAAGACTTAGAGTTACAAAGATTACCCTAGCATCTTGAGTCTTCACTTTAAGAGCACTTCCATTGAAGGGATGTTGCTTGATCGCTTCGTGCTCATTTTGGATCCGCTTTGCTTCACATCTCAATTACTTCTATTGTTATCATCAAAACATTGATTGTGATAAAAGCCAACAAGAGACGTTTTAAAATTATCCTTCAATATGAGAGATAGCCAATCCAAAATTGATTTTGTTTCCATTTGAAGTCTTTAGTCTTTGGGTGATAAATGACAAGGAGAGAATTTTTAGAAATTGAATTCCTAACTCTATCTCTCACTTTCTCTCCCATTACCCCTCTGGCTCTATCTCACTCTCCCTCTCTTTAAATGCAAATTAAGAATTTAAATGTAAATTAAGAATTATTAGGTAATGGAGAGAGAATTTTTAGGAGAGGTTTTATTTCCATTTGAATTCCCTAATTCTCTTTTTAAATTTGGAAATTATTAATTTATTAGGAACTTTTCTCTCTCCCACTATCTCTCACTTTCTCTCCCACTACCCCTCTGGCTCTCTCTCACTCTCCCTCTCTTTAAATGCAAATTAAGAACTTAAATGTAAATTAAGAATTGTTGGGTAATAGAGAGAATTTTTAGGTGAGATTTTATTTCCATTTGAATTTTAAATTGAATTCCCTAATTCTCTCTTTAAATTTGAAATTATTAATTTGCTAGGAACTTTAGTCTTTGGGTGATAAATGATAGGGTGATAATTTTTAGAAATTCAATTCCTCAACTCTATCTCTCCCTTTCTCTCCCACTACCCCTCTCGGCTCTCTCTCACTCTCCCTCTTCCTCTCTTTCACGTTTCACCTCTCTCTCTCTCCCCCCCTCTCCCTCTCTCTCACCTTTCTGTCTTCTCTGCCATATGAGATCTAGGTTGTTAGAAATATTATGCAAACCATATTTAGGGAAAAAAAAGTAACCGGTCTGGACCACTTATAAGTGGTCCAGTTTGGTCCTTCAATTTCGGCATGATCGGATTCCGGTCCAAAACCCAAATGAGATTTCCGGTTGTGCAGCCCTATAGATACAATAGCCACACTGAACCATCATAGGGTCCAGATAATAAATTGAATTTTCCTACAATTCCCTTGTAACCTAATAGCAATAATTATAATGAAATAAAATTGGTTGCTTATTATATCTTCTTCTTTTACTTTCCATAGCAGAGGTAGAGCCACTTACACGATTAAAACTAACTGCATTTGGAGTTGAGGAATTAAAGTTTGAGATATCACTTGCAACTACTCATGCCTATTTGATTACGCCCAAAGAATAACACGGCAGTTGCAGCACAACTTTGGGGTGTTGATTCCTCAGGGAGATATGTTAAAGAAACACAATTAGAACAAGAAAAGTAAAGTAAACTACTTAATTATCAATTGGAAATAACTTGATTGAACTATGATTTTAGAAACTTAGAATTATAATGGTGAAAATGGTTACTCAAGATTACGGATAGCAAAGCATCGGGAATTCCTTGTTCAAATCTGGTATATTAATTTCTCTTGATTCATTGATTAACACAACTGGGAATTCAACTCCAAAGTCCCCAATTGGAAGATATAGAACTACAAACCAAAACTTAATTCAAAGGTAACCCTTTGAGAAATCATTCACCACTTTAAAACCATATGAGTTATTATTCTTATTGACATAACCTAATGACGACAATATACCTCGTGGGTAATATTGCAGTAGAAAATCAAATCAACAAGATAATAACTTATCTAAAACACAATCATGGACATTAACCATTCAATAGACAAAGCATGACTGAATCTATGAAGAGAATCATTCCAAGATCATTCAGAGATGAGAAAACAAACTAATAACAATTGGAGAATGATAAACAAGAGTTGTATCAATGTGAAGAATGATTACATGAATCAAAAGCAAATAGATAATACCATTATTCATACGAGTTCATCCCTAGCCTTACTTGGAGATTTAGCTATCCATTTGAGCAAAGAAACTCTCTCCCTTAAAAGATAGCTAAAGAAAAGAAAAAGAAACTCAAAAACACCCCAAAACCTAGCCTCCACAAGCTTAAGAAGTCCTTTCCCATGTCCTCCAAGCTATCTTCCTTCAAAGAAAGAAAATTGTATCCCAAATTCGCACATTCAAGGTTCCAGATTTTACTCCTGATATTTCGGGCCATTTTTCTCCAATTAAACGTCCGAATATGAAAATATTTATTTCTGGATAAAATGTAGCCCTTTAAGTTGGCTTTCATATCCTTTTTTAATCGCATCAATCCGATATTTGACTTGGACGATATGATAATAAAAGTGACGACTGCTCAGAGAATATCGTACCAATAATTCTCCAGATATTGCAGCGCCTATTTCGCCTAGTAAACTTCTGAATTTGAGAATCTTTATTTCTGGAGCAAATGTTTCTTTTTAAGTTAGGATTCTAAAGCTTCTTGAATCGGATCAATCTCATCTGAAACGGAAAAGATATGACAAAAACACTGAAGACTGTGCAGGAGATCTTCCAATTCGGGATTTTTTTCACGCTCACTACCCGATATCATTTCATTCAACTTCTAAGTCTTCTTGCTTGCCAGCTTTAGGGTTAGAATTCCAACTCTTCTTAATTTATTTCCTGCAAGAAAATCACCAAAAATTAATCACAACTGGACACTTTGTAAAATAACATTCAAGTTGAAAAAATACCATTAAAATGTCTGAATTATACTTATGGATTAGCAAATGAACATGAAGAAGTAACATTCAGACTGCACTGATCACTCTTCTTCTACAAAAGTAAAAATAATAAAGAAAGAAAAGAGAGTGAATTCTTATTGCAAAAGTGCAACATCATTGAGTAGTATAAAGAAGCTACTCACATATGACATATAATTTATTATAGTAAATGAGCTTGAGTGTTCTATTTCCTAGAGATACAAGAGAAGCTATGTACATTCTTTGTGCGAAATTAAAAAAGATCCAAGAGACTGCACAGCGGCTGTAATCAGGGACGAAGCTAAGGGGGGCTAGTGGGGGCCATGGCCCCCTAGAGTTTTTCAAAAAAATTTTATATATGTGTAAGATTTCAAATTTTTGTAATTTTTTTTTGAATATAAGGCAAAATTGATAGTAATCTTTGGAATGGCCCCTCCAAAAAATTTGGAACAATAAATCTGAGAGGAAGAAAGAACTTGAGAGGGAAAATAAGTGAGCCCTTCAATTTTTAAAAGAAAAAAAAATACTATATGCGTCTTTTTTACTTTTATCTCTCCCCCATTTTTTCTAAAATTCCTCCCTCCCTCCCTCCCTCTTTTCTAGGATGTCTCTCTCTCTCTCTAGATTGTGTATTTTCTACTTTTCTTTCTCTCTACCTCTTTTCTAAAATTCTTCTCTTCTTTCTCTCTCGCTTCTGTCTTTCACTATTTACACTCTTATTGTTCAGATTTTCTCTCAATAACCTCTCTCTTTTCTCTCTCTCCCATTATTTTATCACATATACAGAAAATAACAAAATCCATATTCAATGCTTGGAATACAACAAACTTTTTGCTTTGCACACAAAAAAATTCTCTTCAAAGTTAGAATTCTAAATGTTACTACATTTAATTATTATTGTCTAATAATAATTCAATAATACAAAATTCAAAGTTTCTAAAAACAAACTCATTTCATTATTATTGTCTAATTAAAATATTATTGCTCTATTTTTTTTCTAAACAGAATATTATTATTGCTCTATTATTTGTGTGTACCTATGTTATTTTGGCTAGATTTTAACATTGCTTCGTGCCTTTGTCAATAACTTATGAGCCCTTTATTTTGAAGATATTAAATTTTTAATTATATTCGGCCGCACAAGGTTTTAATTTGATATAATAATTGATGACTTTTATTCGTTGATGGAATGTTCGGTCAATTAACATAATTTATGAAAATTTGGCTTTTACACTTAAATTAAAGTTTATAATTTTAAAGTTTAAAAATACGTTCTCGACACCTAGTTAGAAAAACAAAAATTAAGGAAAAATTATATTTGGCCCCCTCTAAGGGTAAATCCTGGCTTAGTCCCTAGCTGTAATGGTCCAGCTTGGCTCCACGAATCCTCTTAACACCTCTTTCACAAACACTGCATGCAGAAAGAAAGCTTGTTAATTAGCATGTCAAGCGGGACAATATATAGGACATGTCATAATGTGTACAGTTGATAACATGTGATGCAGAAAATGAAATGGTCCATGTAAAGATTGCCTCGAACACCAATCACGTTATTACGTCGATTCCAACCATAGGAGACAAACAATCCAGATGTATTTTGTGACGCATCTAATTTCTAGACACTGTTATGCCTGCGAGTACTACTACTTGAAATTTTCCATTCAAGACTTTGGGCCCCTCGGCGCAAGATTTGTTTATCTGTAAGTAAGGGTGGTATTGAAAAGGATGGAATGAAATTCTCAATGTGGAACTGAGTTTTACGAGTGATCGAATTAAGTTTCGGTTGACCATATTTTATTAAGCTTTCCAAACACTTGAAAGTATGGAAAGTACTTTACAGAAAGTAAAATACGGCAAGGAGCCAATTTAATTTAATTTCTGAATTTGTAATCTTTTCCTATTGATTTTTTTTCTTATTTTAATTGTTTCAAGCTGACGTGGATCTAATTAGATGGTGTGTCATTAAAGAGGTGTCAAAAGCGACACATGTCACTTTGTCATTATCTGCAAGGTGGCATTCCATCAAGTCCTTTGATTGAAACTACTAATAAGACCTGTTTAGGAACAAAATTAAGGCGTCTCAGACGCGTGTGAGAGTAAATGTAAGAACGGAGAAGGAGATTGAATTTCTTTTTCTATTTTATTGAGCTCCAATTTGAACCTAAGAGGCAGAACAAAAAAAAGTAACCGTTGCTCAACGAAAAATACAAAAAGAAAAGGGAAATTTTTTTTTAGTCACTAGGTTTTCACCATTTTTCGTTTTTAGTCATAAAACTTAATGTTTCAACTTTTTAGTCCTTGATCTTTCCATACTTGAAAAAAATAGTCCATCGTTACCTTCCGTTAGTTAGACTAACGAATAATTTTTCAAGTTAGCCTTTATTTTCCACGTAAGCAACCCATTTCCACGTCAGCCCACCATTTGAATCGAATTAGCTTAAATGACCAATAGCTCTCATCCTACTAAATGAAGCTATGCGTTTTGTTCCCTCAAAGACCAACGTTACCTCTGGCCCTACATATCTCTTTCCGCATTGTCATATCCCTTTCGTAAACCCTAGAATAGGAGGTGGAAACGGAGAAGGGAGGAGGACTGCTGCACGGGAAAGATCTCCGGTGGAACCGTTGATTTAGTTGGCCTTATTGATGTTTCTCTTATGCCTACAGACATTCTAAATTGTGATTCAATTGTATGAAGTATCAATTGCTAAGGGAAAAAGAAAAAAAAGATCCCCCATCCAAACCCCTGTTGAGCACACAATTTTTCATTTTGTGGTTGCTGAAAAGCTGGAAATGCGAGATAGATGCTACTGCAAGAGTCTTGCCTGTTCCTATTCTAGCACTTCAGATCATGTTGTAAATTACTATTGATCTATAAGCCAAACAGGATTTTCAACTATCATGACTTTCACATATATCAATAATCATAATGTGGAATTAATCATCAATAATAAGACACACCAGAATCCACGTAATGAGACCTCTTTTGCTTTCCTTTCTCCTTCTCTCTATTCTGTTGTTTCAACCTGTAAAATAATAGCGTAGAAACTGTTTCTCTCACTTCACCCTTTGAACTTTCATCGACAGAAATTAATGGGAATCCTGACAGTTAAATAGGGTAGACAGAGGACAGTTTTCCCATGTGAAAAATAACGCACCACTCCCCATTAGAGTGGGCAAATGGAAAACAACTTCTCCTATAAAATCTCACTAAGTGAAAGTGCGTTAACTTCCTATAGAGCCGTTACCTTATTTATTTAAAATTCAAATAATGTCAAATATTGCCCATTAAATAAGTCATGTGGGACATTAAATCCAACATTCTCCCACTTGGCCATGTGACAATGACAATTATTTGAATTTATAAGGTAAACATAATATGCGCATAATATCAGCTCATTTGCACCTTAGTGTGATTACGTTAATATCATAGTTAAATAATTCACTAACACGAGTCATGATGGTAAACATCATTAAAGTGACATCTTCCCTTCCATGCACTACAATATTAGTAAATCACTTAATTATGATCCATAATGAGAAGTATCAATAAAGTCCCTATAATGTCTTTGTCAAAAGATGGTTCTTGTTATCAGTAATCCATCTCCATAATTACGTAATTGATGGTAAACAAGAAATAGAAACACAGTCAATGAGATCTCTAGAATTGTCTTCTAGCAAAAAAACACAAAGATCCAAAACATACCTCAGGGTTCGTACCCAAGACCCATACGATCAACGTGTTCCTTAAAAGTCTTTGGTGGTAACCCTTTAGTTAAAGGATCTGCAATCATGAGCTCAGTCTTGATATGCTCTATTAACACTCTTTGTTTCAGAACTTCCTCCTTAACGGCTAAATATTTGAGCTCCATGTGCTTAGCGCCTTTAGAATATTTGTCATTCTTAGAGAAACTGACTGTTGCGGAATTATCACAATACAACCTCAGCGGCCTGGCAATACTATCGAAAATTCCAAGTCCTGAGATAAAATTCCATAGCCATAAAGCATGAACTGTGACCTTAAAGCATGCCACAAATTCAGCTTCCATAGTAGATGCTGCGATGACAGTCTGTTTGGCGCTTTTCCATGATATTGCTCCTCCAGCTAATAGAAACACATAACCAAGAGTTGACTTCCGACTATCAACACAACTGGCGAAATCTGAGTCGGAGTAGCCAATCACCTCCAACTGATCACACCTTCTATACGTGAGCATGTAGTGTCTTGTTCCTTTCAAGTACCTTAACACTTTCTTTGCAACTTTCCAATGCTCCATTCGGGATTACTTTGGTATCTCTTGAGCATACCAACTGCAAAACTAATGTCTGTCTCGTACATGTCTGTGCATACATTAAGCTTCCAACAACAGATGCATAAGGAATAGTTTCCATTTTCTCTTTTCCAAAGCATTATGTGGACAATCATTTGCACTTAATTTGTCTCCTTTATTGAAAGGAGCAGGAGTGGCTGCACAATCAGCCATATTAAATCTTTCAAGAACTTTATCAATATATCCTTTCTGAGACAATCCTAACATTCTATGTGATCTATCACGAAATATTTCGATTCCTATCACGTAGGATGCCTCACCCATATCTTTCATTTCAAAGTTCATTGAAAGAAATTTCTTGGTCTCATGCAATAAACCAAGATCACTAGCAGCAAGCAATATATCGTCAACATACAGAATCTGGAAAATAAACTTGCTCCCACTGACCTTGAGATATATACACCGATCAACAGGTGTTTTCCTTAAATCCAAAGGTGATGATATCATTGAATTTAAGATACCATTGTCTGGAAGCTTGTTTAAGTCCGTAAATTGACTTCTTTAATTTGCATACCATGTGCTCCTTTCCTTTAATCAAGAAACCTTCAGGTTGATCCATATAGCTCTCTTCATCTAAATTCTCATTCAAAAAAGTAGTTTTCACATCCATCTGATGTAATTCTAAATCGAAATGAGCCACCAAGCCATTATGATCCTAAGAAAGTCCTTTTTCGATACAGGAGAGAACGTCTCTATGTAATCAACTCCTCCTTTTTGAGTGAAATCTTTCACAACAAGTCTAGATTTATGTCGTTCGATATTGCCATTACAGTCATGTTTGGTCTTAAAGACCCATTTACACCCGATTGTTTTAAAACCTTCAGACAATTCAACGAGGTCCCAAACTTCATTTCGTTCCATTGATTCCAACTCATCATTTATGGCTTTGATCCATTTTACAGAATCACTACTTTCAATGGCTTGTGAAAACAAAACCGGATCTTTACTTGTCCCTAAATCATAATCAGATTCTTGCAAATATACCAAATAATCATCTGAAATAGCTGATCTCCTTTCTCTTTGAGATCTCCTTAATACTATTTATTGTGATTGTTCTGCAATTGGTTCATTGGTGATGATCTCATTATAGAGTGATTGACCACCAGATTGTTGTTCGACGTTGTCATGTTGTTCTACAACTGGTGAAACAACAATATCCGTTGAAGTTACGAGTATTGGGACTGGCACCCGAACTTCTTGGATGACCACTTTACGTGATACATCACTCCCACTAATTTCACCATTTTCAAGAAATCTTGCATTTCCGGTTTCAACAATCCTGATACTATGGTTGGGACAGTAAAACCTATACCTTTTGGACTTCTCTGGGTATCCAATAAAATACCCGCTCACAGTTCTAGAATCCAATTTCTTTTCATGTGGATTGTAGATCTTAGCCTCCGCTGGACAACCCCAAATGTGAAGGTGTCTCAAGCTTGGTTTCCTCCCCGTCCACAATTCAAAAGGAGTCCTTTGAACTGCCTTACTAGGAACCCGATTAAGCAAATAAATGGTGATCTTAAGAGCCTCCATCCACAATGAAATAGGTATGAGGAGTTACTTAACATACTCCTAACCATTTCCATAAGAGTACAATTACGTCTTTTAGCTACATCATTTTGCTGAGGCGTACCAAGCATTGTGTCTTGTGCATAAATACCATGCTCTTTTGGGAATTCAGCAAACGGTCCTGGACATTGTCTTATTCCATCATACCTCCATAATACTCACCACCTCTATCTGATCGAATGATTTTCACCTTTTAATCTAATTGTCGCTCGACTTCAGCAATATATGCCATTACAACATTTAATCATTGAGACTTTTCGAGCACCAAATAGACATAACAGTAATGTGAAAAGTCATCAATAAAGGTTATAAAATACTTTTCTAAAGATGGTGAGTCAAAAGGTCCACAAATATCAGTATGGACAATCTCTAAAAGCTCTTCACTTCTTGTGGTGCCTTTATTTGTATGTTTGGTTTGTTTTCCTTTAATGTAATCCACACATACGTCGAAATCTGTAAAGTCAAGATTCATAAGTAAATCATCTTTTATCAATCTTTCCATTTTTTCTCTGGATATGTGACCCAGTCGTTTATGCCACAAGATAGAAGAACTCTCATTAAGTCGGCTTCGTTTAGTTCCAACATTATGATGCAGAGTCAAAAGAGTTTGAGCAAAATTTTTGTTGAGATTAAAACTATATAATCTGTCATGTAAAATACCAGAACCAACAAATGAGTCATTTATAAAAAACTGAAAACCTTTGTCTTTAAAAACAAAGGAGTATCCTTCAAAATCAAGTCTCGACATGGAAATCCAATTTCTAGAAATAGTAGGAACATAAAGAGTATCAAATAGGTCCAAATAACGGCTTGAGTCTAAAAACAAACGTAAAGTTCCAACACCAACAACAGGTACTTGAACTCCATTTCCCAAGACTATGAAATGCTCATTTTGTTTTATGTTCTGGATCGAAAGGTATCCCTGCATCGAATTTGAAACATGAACAGTAGAGCCAGAGTCAATCCACCAAGTATTTGAAGGAACTTGAGTCATATTTGATTTGAAACATACATAAGCTAGAAGCTCACCTTTCTTTTCGAACCAAGCTTTACGTTTTAGGCTATCTTTCTTTAAATGCCTAGAGCCATGACAAAAATAGCATTTTGGTCCACTCTGTTCCTTCTTGCGAGCCTCAATGACATGAGAAGGTCCCGCAACCTTTAATGGATCTTTCTTGAAATTCTTATACGGTTTCTTTCCATTCTTTCTAACCCCATGACTCATAACATTGATTGAATGATAACCTTGTTGCTTAAGCCTTGCCTCTTGCTTGAACAAGCATACTCATCAATTCATTTACATTCCACTTTTCCTTGATAGTGTTATAGTGAATTTGAAATGGCCCATATTGAGTAGGCAAAGAATTCAAAATAGAATAAGGAAACTTTCATCAACATTCATGCCCAGAGTTTTGAGTATGGCAGCCAGATTAGTTATTTCAAGGACATGATCGTCCATTCTACGGTTACCATCAAATTTCATGGTGGTAAGTTCAGCCATTAATCTCCCTCCAAGGGACTTGTCTGCTAAATGGAAACGATCTTCCACAACCTTGAAATATTCCTTAGCATTATCACTTTGAGGAAGCGATGACTTAATATTATTCGCAATACACATTCGCATAAACATAATGCTCAATCTATTAGATCTTTCCCATGAATTAAACAAAGCCAGCTGCTCCGCACTGCTTGTTTTAGTAATAGCAGCCAGTTTCTTAGTTCGCAGTGCTAAGTCAAGATCCAGAACACTTGGATGAAACTGAATCTGTTCTTTCCAATTAGAGAAATTAGATCCATTAAAGATTGAAACAGATGAGGCTAGCGAATGAAGCGAAACTGGAAATGACACTGCAATACAAATTACAATATTAGTGCTTTGAGAAAACCTTATATTAGTACTATTGCATTCAATTTTTGGATTAACTAACGCAACATACTAACAGTAAAATTTAATGGTGGTTCTAACTCATTTGGGCATAATTGATAACACTCAAAGTTCAATTGGTTTGTTACCTTTGGGTATCAATTCCAATATCACTATTAATTTATCAGTTATCCCATTTATTTAATAATTATTTGAAAGTTGGTGCACCTTTGGGTCAAACCGTAATAATCAAATAATTATTCCATAATTTTTACAAAGTCATAATTCAATTAAATATTTCCTACTTTCTAGCAGGCTCACTTTGGTGATGACAAGCTAACCATAATGTAAATATTGATTGATGAAATGACTCAACAAAATAAAATTCAGTCCACGTTAAATCAAATAAACATATAAATCTATCAGATCATAATATACAATAATATTAGTGTCATTAAGAAATCAATCAGAGTTTAATTTGGCCCATATCAATAATAACATATCAATTAACAATTAATGGCATGTGACAATAATTTAAAAAATTGACACATAAAAGCCAAAACCGAACTGTGATCGTAGATTCCCGAAATTGTAGTCTAGATAAACCACCAAATAAAGTTCGGTTTCAAAAACAGAATTACAAAACTTTTCAGATCACGTAATGGCGTTAAAAACAAAACAGTACGATTTGGTTTCTTAAAGTTCTCAAATGGTGTGCGTTTGTTTAATGAAAACAAACAAAAAGAAATCAGTTACAAACGTACGGTTACAGAAAAAGATTTATTAACACAAAATATTCATTAAATAAATGAAAAACGTTAAAGGTTTGTTAGTATGTTACACCTTTTAACAAACCAACGTCATTCTTTTCCAAGGTCACAAACGACAACCCATTTCAAATGGCATATATCTGTTACGGAAATTTAAGAAATTTTAAACCGAATAAGCCATCTATTACAAACTCATGAATATAGAATATATTCAACATTCGCACAGTAGAATTTCAATTGAAAGAAAATATCCTAATAAAGTCTCAAACATAAAATCATATTACAGTCAACATGGATCATCGATAATAATAACAGAGATGATAAAATAGAATTGACTGTAAAATATCAACGAAAATCTCTATATTAATTGGAAAATCATGAGAGTTTCAACATAGCTCCGATACCACATGTAAATTACTATTGATCTATAAGCTAAATAGGATTTTCAACTATCATGACTTTCACATATATTAATAATCATAATGCGGAATTAATCATCAATAATAAGACACACCAGAATCCATGTAATGAGACCTCTTTTGCTTTCATTTCTGCCTTCTCTCTATTTTTGTTGTTTCAACTTGTAAAATAATAGCGTAGAAACTGTTTCTCTCACTTCACCCTTTGAACTTTTATGGACAGAAATTAATGGGAATTCTGACAGTTAAATAGGATAGAGAGAGGACAGTTTTTCCATGTGAAAAATAAAGCACCACTCCCCATCAGAGTGGGCAAATGGAAAACAACTTCTCTTATAAAATCTCACTAAGTGAATGTGCGTTAACTTACTATAGATCCGTTACCTCCTTTATTTAAAATTCAAATAATGTCAAATATTGCCCATTAAATAAGTCACGTGGGACATTAAATCCAGCACATGTCATGCCCTTGCATTGCTGGTTCCAGCACCGCCCTCTACGCAGAAGAGAAAGCCAATGTTTTGTATTCTCCGTGCTCTGTTTTCTCTCGACTTCTAGTTTCAATATTTGATAGGATCAAAGAAGAAGAGAATGAGAGAGATAGCAAATGTGAGTACAAAACCTGAATGGGGAAGAGCTTCCTGATGCCCCACTTGGCCAAAGTGGAGATAATGATCTCTATTGAAAATATCGAGCTTGGCGTTCTCAAGGCCATCTTCATTCCCCCACTTTGGATGACGCTGTTGAAGTTGATACATTTGCTGGAATCTTCTGCATTTAATAAGTTTATTCTTCTAAGGATTGAATAGATAAACTGCACGTATTTCTAAAGTACATTGTACAAAGAAATACATGAATTGAATAGAGTGTTTCTAATTTTTCTAACCTTTAAATTTTTAACAGAGACTTCATTGCAATTTTCTATGGCGGCGTACTCGACTCGCGACGGCAAGGGGGTATAATAGGCTTCGTGGTAAAAACATCAGCAACCTTGTCCTTGCTGGAGATAAAAGCAACAGATAAATCTTGATAGCAACACGATCGCATACAACTGCAAATCAATTTCCACATGCTTTGTACGGGAATGAAAAACGGGATTTGCAGAAAGGTAGGTGGTGCCTAAGTTGTCACACCACAACATTGGAGCTTGGGGCAAGAACATGTGAAGTTTTCGAAGCAAGGACTGGATCCATAAGAGTACAGTGGTGGCATTGGCAAGAGAGTGATACTCAGCCTCGGTGCTCAACCGAGCAATAGTCTGCTGTTTACGAGAAGTCCAACAGATAAGATTAGAGCCAAGAAAGAGACAGAAGCCGCCAGTGGAGCAGCGATCATCCTGACTGCCAGCCCAATCAGCATCGGAGAAGGCACTGAGCTCAGTGATGGAGGACCGAGTAAGATGAAGGCCAAAGTGAGCAGTATGCTTGAGATAGCGTAAAATATGCTTAACAGCCTGCCAATGAGGCCTTTGTGGAGCTTACATAAATTGGCAAGTCTTGTTGACTGCGAAAGAGATGTCCGACCGTGTAAATGAGAGGTACTGTAGACTACCGACGGTACTCCGATAGAGAGTAGGGTCATCAAACAGAGCACCTTTGTCAGTAGAGAGGCGTAGAGAAGACGCCATAGGAGATGAGACTGGTTTGACCTGTAGCATATTGGTCTTGCAGAGGAGATCATGGACATACTTCCGTTGAGAAAGGTACATGCCAGAGCTGGAACGAGACACTTCGACCCCCAAAAAATAGTGTAGGTTCCCAAGATCCTTAATAGAAAAATCAGCAAAAAGACAAGTGATAAAATGCTGAACCATGGAAGAAGAAGAACCGGTCACAATACAGTCATCAACATAAACCAATAGGTAAACCAAGTGATGTCCAGAGGCATAGACAAAGCGCGAGGAGCTTGTTTGAGACCGTAAAGAGCCTTGCGAAGACAAGAAACATGCTGAGGGTAATCAGGGTGCACAAACGCCAGAGGTTGTAGCATATATACAACTTCTTGAAGAGTGCCATGAAGGAAAGGATTCTGAACATCGAGTTGTTTGCAGGACCAACCAGAGGAAGTGGCAATAGCAAGGACCAGACACACTGTAGTGGATTTAACCACTGGGCTGAAAGTATCAGCGTAATCTATGCCAACCTGTTGGTGAAAGCCTTTGGCAACTAGTCTGGCTTTATACCATTCCAAAGAGCCATCTGCCCGACATTTGGCTTTAAAAATCCAACAGCAGCCAACGACATTTTGAGTAGGGGAAAAAGGGACAAGAGACCATGTCTGGTTAGCTTGAAGAGCCTGAAATTCACATTCCATTGCACGGCGCCACTCAGGAAAACGAGTGGCTTCGATGACACATGAGGGCTCATCAGGGACAGCTGTGAGGGCAGCATGATGGGCACGTGGGGGAGGCTACTTAATAGTGCCATCACGATATTGACTAGGCGTAGAGAATTGGTATGACACTGGGTAACCATGGGATGGCGTGGAGGTGGAGCAGGGACAAGTGGCAAAGGAGGGGAGGCAGGGGGGACCATCGGGTGCAAGGGGAGACGCAGCAAACAAGGGCGCTACAGGGGTAGTAGGGGTAGACTCATGTGAAGACACTGGGACAGTAGGATGTAAAAGAGGAAAAGGCAGAGAGGTGACAGATGGGGCGTGGGCAGCAGAGACAGTAGAGGTATGATGAAAATGAAAAGAATGTTCATCAAAGAGGACATCCCGAGAGATGTAAATGCGGCCAGAAGGACGATGAAGACACCTGTACCCTTTTGTGGTCAGGACTGTACCCAAGAAAAACACAGAAAGTAGACCTGTAGTCGAGTTTGTGCTTGTTAAAAGGATGAAGTTTTGGCCAGCAAGCTGAACCAAAAACACAAAGAAATGGATAATCAGGCCGTTTGTTATAAAGACACTCAAAAGGGGACTTGCCACGAAGGACAGAACTAGGGAGGTGATTTATGAGGTAAACAATAGAGATAAAAGCATCTGTCCAATATTGTTTGGGAATGAAGGCAGCGGCAAGCCAAGCAAGTCTAGTCTCAACCACATGTTTGCATTTTCGTTCAACAGAGCTCATTTGTTGATGAGCATGAGGACAAGAAAGACGGTGATTAATGCCAGCCTCTCGAAAAAGGGTGTGTATGGCTTGGAACTTACCACCACCATCGGTTTGCACTTGATTAATAGGAGTGTTAAATTGTCGCTCAACAAATTGCTTGAAAGTAATAACGACCGAGTGAACATCAAATTTCAAGAGTAAAGGAAACAACCATGTGAAACGGCTAAAATCGTCCACAAAAGATACATAATATTTAAAACCTTGAGTAGAAAGGATAAGGGACGGGCCCCATACATCAGTAAAAATTAAATCTAAAGGTGCAGTGGACCGAGTAAAGGTGGGTGAGTAGGGAAGACGATGTGACTTTGCTTGAGCATGGGCAGAGCACACAGGAAGAGGACGAACGGACTGAACGGGAATATGGTGGGCAGACAAAACTTGACGAACCACACGGAAGGTAGGGTGACCCAAACGTGCGTGCCAATCTGTGAGGGACGTGAGATGAGCCTGAGGTGAATCAGCAGAGAGAAAAACATACAGGCCATCATGGGTTTTGCCTTGGAGAATAGTGCTCCCCATGTCGGAATCCTTCACAAAAAATGCATTGGAGTGAAATTGAAAGAAGACATGGTTGTCAACACAAAACTGACGAACAGAAATAAGGTTCTTGGTGATATCAGGAACATGTAAAAGACGACGAAGGATAAACCGAGTGTTGGTAGAAGTAGAAAAGAGGGAAGAGCCTATATGAGAAATGGGAAGAGTGTTACCATAGCCCACACTGAGCTGGTCATCACTAGAGTACTCTTGAGACTGAATGTTCAGATGAGATAAGTCAGAGGTAATGTGATTTGTGGCAGCTGTGTCTGGCTACCATGAAGCATCAAGAGCAGAGGAACCGGATGAGCAATAATATGTCATGTGGGAAGGTGGATCTTGCTAGTAAGCTTGGTTGAACCTTTGTTGACATTGCAAGGCAGTGTGACCAACTTTGAAGCAAACTTGGCACGTTGGGAAAGAATCAGGAGCAGTTGGAAAACTAGAGTCACCACCTCGGCCATTCCCACGACCACGGTTGCCATTCCCACGACCACGGTAGCCATTAGATCGACCTCCATGTCCACCACGATCTGAGAGGAAGAGGTCTTAGTGGAAACATTTACGGAGATCTCCAGAGAGGAAAATGTGGAGGAATGATGCTTCATACGAGATTCATGGGACAACAAATGACCATAGAGTTGTTAAATGGACAGAGGTTCAAGTCGAGTAGTGACCGAAGAGACAAAAGAGTAATAGTCTGGTCCTAGACCAACAAGTAAATAAGTGACAAGCTTAGTAGAACTCAGGATTTTTCCTACTGCAGTAAGAGTGTCGCTCAGGTTCTTTAGCTTACAGAAATAATCTGTAGCAGAGTCAGTACCCTTTTTGAGTGTTGCCAGCTGGTACTGAAGTTGGACAAGCCGAGCTTGAGACTGCAACTGAAAAAGTGCCTCCAAAGATGTTCAAACTTCACGGGCAGTAGAATACCCAACCACTTGGGCCATAAGTGGCTCTGTAAGAGATGATATTAGAGCACTTAGGATCATCTGATCCTATTGAACCCAGACTGCATATTCTGGATTGGGAGTGATACTGGAAGGTAGAAACTGAGCAGGTGCAAGAGAAGTGCCATCTACAAACCCAAACAGACGCTGACCACGCAGATATAGAGTCATCTGAGCACGCGAGAGGAGATAGTTCTCATGAGAGAGCTTGACAGTAACAAGGTGCGGAAGAGAGGTGAGTGAGGTAGATGAGGAAGAGTTGGATGAGGAGATGTTGCTAGCAGGCGACTCATCGTTGGACATTGTGAAAAGGACAAAGGTCATATGGGCTCTGACACCATAATATATAGAGTGCGAAGAGGAACGAAGAAGACGAGTACGCATGAAAGAATATTTCTGCATAGTGTTATTGTAGTGCACTGTACACTTTTTATAAACAACGTACACGTGTACCGCAATATGCAGTAACATAATAGAAATATCCTAACAGAAAAGATACGCACTTTAAGCGTTACAAGACTAGGCTATTCTAGAATAGTCGAGACTCAGTGAGGTGTCGTGGTGCCAGGATTGTCTAGTGATACGGTGGTAGGATCAGCTGCTATGTTAACATAGCCTTTTTACATCTACGTGCGCCATGGATTAGTTCTGCAGAACAAAAAGAGTAGTCGTTTCTCAACTGAAAGAACAAAAATAAAAATCCCAACCTTTTTACATCTACATGCCATGGATTCGTTCTTTCAACGACAATGAACGATCCGGAGAGAGTTGAGAGAGCGAAAGAGAAAACTGAGAGAGAGAAAATGGACAGAGCAGAAAGGGAACAATGGCTTCTACAACGGAGGAGTACCAGGAGGGAAGTACATTTTTCTTTCTTAGTGTAGGACGTACATGAATGAGTGAAGGACGTAAGAGAAGGCGACGGGAAAGATCGTGGCCTTAAGAAGACCAAGCAGCACATTTGTTCAAATTTTGGTTAAGGTAATTGCATGATTCTGTTCTTCTTAATTTGCCTTTTCATTCTTGACGCCATTGATGTTTTTCAAATTCTTGTATTGTTTTGCTCAAAGTTCCTTTGACGCGCATATCAATTTGATTTGGGAACTTATATTGATTTTAACAATCAAAATTATATCTTCCAGTTTCTTCTTCATTCTGTCTGTTATGTTTCCTCGCATTTTCGTCATTTATAGAGGTGCTCTATGGGTTCATAGCTCACTGTTGATTCATTTGGATGGTTTTCTTTAGATTTATGGTGGCTTTCCCGTCAAGAGATTGGAGGAAATGATTGAATCTGCTTGCAGTTTGCAGCGCATTTATTCAGGTAATTGCATGATTTCTGTTTTTCGTAATTGGCCTTTTCATTCTTGACACCATTGATGTTTTTCAAATTCTTGCATTGTTTTGCTCAAAGTTCCTTTGATGCGCATAACAATTCGATTTGGGAACGTGTATTGATTTTAGAAATCAAAATTTTATCTTCCAGTTTCTTCTCCATTCTGTCTGTTATGTTTCCTCGCACTTTCCTAGTTTGTCGTGTTCTATGGGTTCATAGCTGTAACAAACCTCTTTTAAGTATTATGTTTGTTTCTTGAGAAAATAGAAAAGAACTCTACAAAATGGCTTGTTCGAGTAAGCCACACTCCAAAATACTAAAACTAAGCTTCTGCTAGATTTTTCTTCTCCGATCCCTATTACAAAACTACTGTATGTTTATATAGCCTATTCTAACAGCCCATTGATTCACAGCCCACTAACTAACTCCTAAGAACTAAGTTGCCAACCCAGCTAAACAACTAACCCAACCCACTTGTCATTGATTCACGTCATTTCCTTCCTCTAGACGCCCTTAGATTTATCTGTTACATTCCATCCCCCATTGAAACACCTTGCCCACAAGGTGTGAAAAGGCTGCCTTCAACTGCGAATACTTCACCCACGTAGCATCCTTTTCAAGCTGTCCATCCCCTTTGAGCTGTCCATCCTCTTCGAGTTGTCCAGCCCACTGAATCTAAAGCTCGGTAATAGTAATATTGTGCAAAGAGCAAAAGTTCTCGATTCTAGTTGCTTGTGTCTACTCTTGTCACTTCTACAACGCATTATAGTACTGGAATCTTCTAATGAATAAGAAGCCTTGCATCTTTTCTTGTCAAATCTAGTATGCCTCCATGTAAAACTTCAATTAATTTCACCTTTGGCCTAACTGTTTATTCTCCTTCCTCTATAATTTAAATTTCTTTCCATCTTTTTCCTTTTCTGGTTATCCATTTCATCACCTGTCATTCTCATCTAAAGATGTCTCAATTGAGATGTTCAAATTCAAGTTCTCAATATCCCTCTGCCTAACTCTCCCCCAAAAATTTCTCATTCTCCTTTTCGTTTTCTTCAATTTCCCCTTCCTTTTCTTCCACTTTTTATGAGTATTTCCTTTTTGAAATCGTAATGCAGAATCAAGAAAATGAACTATCACAGGAGTCATTCCTGATCTAGCTTGGAATCCATCTCCACATGAAAATGAAGAGTTTGAGCTTTTTGAATATACCTATTTGGATAGAATCCATTTCCTCAGATATTATTTCCTTAGTTTCATCGCAGGATGAGCTCTTGATTTGCTTTTGATTTGAAGTAGTTTTTCCATCTGAATGTATTTCTTCATCCAGCGCTTCAATCTCCTCTAATTTTCGGCCTCCTCCTCCTTTGTAGTCTTCTATCTTTAGGTCTTCAAGCTCCTCTTCAAATATTTCAAAACAAAGACTAAATTGTTCTTGCATCTGTTTATTGAGTTGCTGTTGTGCAGCATTGATTTTTCGCATCTCTTTGATGAGCTCAGTGATTTTAGAGCATTACGTGAGCAACTCCATGACAGGATCGGTGCTTTGATACCACTTGTAACAAACCTCTTTTAAGTATTATGTTTGTTTCTTGAGAAAATAGAAAAGAACTCTACAAAATGGCTTGTTCGAGTAAGCCACACTCCAAAATACTAAAACTAAGCTTTTGCTAGATTTTTCTTCTCTGATCCCTATTACAAAACTACTATATGTTTATATAGCCTATTCTAACAACCCATTGATTCACAGCCCACTAACTAACTCCTAAGAACTAAATTGCCAACCCAGCTAAACAACTAACCCAACCCACATGTCATTGATTCCACGTCATTTCCTTCCTCTAGATGCCCTTAGATTTATCTGTTACAATAGCTTACTGTTGATTCATTTCGGTGGTTTTCTTTAGATTCATGGTGGCTTTCCCGTCAAGAGATTGTAGGAAATGATTGCATCTGCTTGCAGTTTGCTGGATTCTTCTTCAAGCTCATTGCTCTGAGATCTAATGTGATTTGACATTTTTGTTTTTACAAGCATTACCCATAATTTTAGCTCGTAATGCAAGATAAGGTAAAGTCGTTTATTGAAAAGTATAGCGTAGCTTCTATGCAGGCTACACTTCGTGTTTTAGGAGACTAACCCATGGTGATATAGGAGTTATAGTTTTTTGCGATAAAAGCTTGGTTTTTTCATATTCCTGTGATTGCGAAATTCGGAATGACTGATGGGATTTCTGCCTTTTTTCAGATAATGAAAATTTCTGAGGCTAACATTATTATGCCATTGCTTAGGTAAGAAATTACTCTAAATCGTTTGATTTTGAATTTTCTTATCCGACATGAGTTTAGGTGTTCATAGTTCTTGAGCATTAAGTATCTCTTTATAGGTAATTGATCTTTGGAAATTAGTTGTAGTGCTTCACTTAGCAAACCATGGTGTTAGGTTTTAGTTGTTTTGGCATCATTCCGTGTCAAAATATGTCTTGATCGAGTTGTATTTTTGGTATTCACATTTGTTCAAGAGTTAGAGTCTATGGTCTGTCAAAATTCTTCTTTGCGTTCGATCAGCGTTCAACAAACGCTCGAGCGTCCCTGATAGTTTCATACAGAGACATCACGCTCGACTAACGCTCGAACGGCCTTAAGAATATTTCATACAGAGACATCACGTTTGACTAACGCTCGACAAGCGCTCGAGCGTCCATAAGGATTATTCATACAGAGACATCACGTTCGACGAGCGCTCGACCTACGCTCGAGCGACTTCTGGCGAATTTCAAAAATTGCTAGATTTTTGGGATTTCCTTGTGGATGAATTTTGAAACCCTACTAGGGTTCGTGAGAGGCCGACTAGAATGTGATATATATGCATCCTTAGAGTGTTTTTGGTTGCCCTTTCCTAGAGAGAAAAACCCTAGAAAACTAGTGCTTCATGATATTGAATTTCTCTCTACTCTTCCTATATACTACTTTGTCCCTTCATTGTGTTGAAGGCTAGTTGAAGAACAAGGGTGTTCGTGAAATCCTTAGAAGAACCTCAAGGGTGGTGATTGCTGCTTGCAGGGAGCACTGGAGGAGTTGTGTGGCTTTTCCTTCTGTGTAGATTAGTGGCTGCTAGCCCGGAGTGGTTTTTCCTTTGAATGGTGTTTTAAAGGTTTTCCACTTCGTCATCAAAATCTCTTGTCTCTTTATGCATTTGATTAATTTCTTTACAAGTTTATTTATTGTTTTGATGATTGTGTTGGTTGATTGATATATCTAGACTGATCAATTTTAGAACTTGCTTTTAAAATTGATATTGATTAGTTAAATTACAGATTTCACCTATTCACCCCCCTCTAGGTGAAGGTAGGGTCTAAACTAGGTTTTTCAATTGGTATCAGAGCCTAATCTCGTCCTTGACCCTTAGTCTAGATGGACAAAAGTCAGTCATTGTCCGTGCCTCCATATTTTGATGGAAGCAATTATGCTACTGGAAAGTTCGTATGAGAGCCTTTCTAAAATCACTTGATGAACGTGTCTGGAGAGCTTGTGTTAAAGGGTGGTCTTCACCCATATCTGAGGTTGGTCTTCACCCATATCTGAGGTTGAAGGTGTTAAAACACCTAAAGATATCAGTACCTGGACTATCAATGAAATCAATGATTGTAATTGGAATAGTAAAGGTTTACATTCTATTTTTATGGTTGTTTCTGCTGATGAATTTAAACATATATCTATGTGTGAAACATCTAAGGCAGCCTGGGATATTCTGGAAACTACTAATGAGGGGACCAAAACTTCAAATGTTTACCACAAAGTTTGAAGAGATTCGAATGAAAGAAGATGAAACATTTGATGAATTCTATGCTAAGCTGAATGATATAGTTAATTCAAGCTATAATCTGGGAGAAAAGATTCCAGAACATCGAGTAGTCAGGAAAGTAATGAGATCTCTACCTGAAAGATTCAGATCCAAAGTCACTGCAATTGAGGAAAGTAAGGATCTCGACACTGTAAAGATTGAAGAATTGGTAGGTTCTTTGCAGACTTATGAAGTATCATTGCCTCAACCTAAGAAGAACAAGTCCATTGCCTTGAGATCAGTCAAAGAAGAGACCTCTGTTGATTCAGATGAAGAAGTTCTTGATGATGCACAATTGGCTATGTTTGTCAAACAATTCAAGAAATTCTTGAGACCAAGAACAGGTCAGCGATCGTTCAACAGAAATTCTGAAAAGAATCAGGGTAGCTCAAGTAGATTCAAAAAGGACAAAAAGGACAAACACATGTCGAATGATTTCTCTTATTGCCACATCATCACGAGAGATGGTCAGCAGTCGCCCTGTATTAGTGTGATTCCTGCTTTGGTAAGAATTCTTGCTCTGTATTTGATTCTAATGGTGAATGTGTGTGCAAGGTACTCGCACGTCTGATAACTGCTATGGTATTAGTCCACATACTGAATTGAAGTGTAGTAGTGCCAACATTGATGAATCTGATTTATGGCATCAAAGACTCGGACATGTGAATTACAGAGATTTGTCTAAAATCTCTAGGAAAGAACTAGTTATAGGCTTGCCCAAACTAGATAATGTTTAAAATCGAGTGTGTGGACCGTGCAACTTGGTAAACAAATAAAATTAGTTCACAAAAGAACTAGTGATGTTATGACTAAGAGACCTCTGGAATTATTACATATGGATCTTATGGGACCATCTAGAACTGAAAGTCTAGGTGGTAAAAAGTACATCATGGTGGTGGTGGATGACTTCTCAAGATTCACTTGGGTGGATCTTTTAAGAGAGAAATCTGATGCTTTTGAACGAGTTGAAATCTTATTTAAAAGACTAATGAATGAAAAGGGTAATTCCATTATTAGAATCAGGAGTGATCATGGTAAGGAATTTGAAAATTCTAACTTCTTGATTTTTGTGCAAATGCAGGTATACATCAAGAGTTTTCTGCTCCAATCACACCTCAACAGAATGGAGTTGTAGAACGAAAGAATCGTGTCCTTCAGGAAATGTCTCGAGCGATGATTCACAACAAGAAGGTAGCTCTTCATTTTTGGGTTGAAGCAATCAACACTGCTTGTCACATTATCAATCGTGTCTACCTCAGACCAGGTATGAACAAGACTCCTTATGAATTGTGGAAAGGTAAGAAACCTACTGTTAAATATTTCAAAGTGTTTGGCAGTACTTGTTATGTTCTTCGGGATAGAGAAAACACTGCTAAATTTGATACAAAGAGTGACAAAGGAATTTTCTTAGGTTACTCTTCAAACAGTAGAGCCTTTCGTGTGTATAATTCTCGTACTTTTACTGTTATGGAGTCCATAAATATTGTGGTGGATGATGCTTCAGTTGAGTCTAAAGATAACAATCATGAAGAACATACCTCTGTTGAAAATGCATGTGAATCTACAAGAGACATTGATGTAGTCTCTGATTCTGAAGTTCATAATAGCAAGGAACCATCTTCTAGGGTTCAGTTAAATCATCCTAAAGAAAACATAATTGGTGATCTCAATGAGGGAATGAGATTAAGAAGAAAAGTGTTAAGTAATTTGACTTACACTAGCTATGTTTCTCAAATTGAACCTAAGAAAGTTGAAGAAGCTCTTCAAGATGATTTTTGGATTAATGCTATGCATGAGGAATTAAATCAATTTGTTCGAAATGATGTGTGGTATTTAGTTCCTAGACCTGCAGATACAAATGTTATCGATACCAAGTGGATCTTCAAAAACAAGACAGATGAGAATGGTATCATCACCCGCAACAAGGCAAGGTTAGTTGCTCAAGGATATACTCAAGTGGAAGGTATTGATTTCGATGAAACCTTTGCTCTAGTTGCTCGATTAGAGTCAATACATATTTTACTTGCTATCTCTTGCTTCATGAATTTTAAGTTATATCAGATGGATGTCAAGAGTGCCTTCTTGAATGGTGTTCTTCAAGAAGAGGCATATGTTGAACAACCCAAGGGGTTTGTCGATCCAAAATTTCCCGATCATGTGTATCGCTTGAAGAAAGCTCTTTATGGCCTTAAACAAGCACCTCGAGCTTGGTATGATCGGTTGACGACTTATCTTCTAGATCATGGTTTCTCGAGAGGAGGAGTTGACCGAACACTGTTTGTCAAGAACATTGACACAGATATCACTGTAGCTCAAATCTATGTTGATGACATAGTCTTATACTGTTGATAATCTTGCCCATAAATTTGCTAAAGCTATGCAAAGTGAATTTGAAATGAGTATGGTCGGTGAACTAACTTACTTTCTTGGTTTGCAGGTTAAACAACTTAGTGATGGGTTATTTATATACCCAATCAAAGTATGCAAGAAGCTCGTCAAGTGTTTTGGATTGGATAGCAAGAACATACCCGGACTCCCATGAGCACAAGTGTGAAGATAGCATCAGATTCTTCTGAGAAAAGCATTGATCAACTCTCTATAGAAGCATGATAGGTAGTCTTCTCTATTTAACTGCTAGTCGTCTGATATTTCTTTTAGTGTGGAGTTTGTGCTAGATTTCAGGCTAATCCTAAAGAATCCCACTTGAGTGCTATCAAACATATCATTCGTTATGTTAATGGTACTGTAGATTATGGAATTTGGTATTCCAGGGACACTAATATAGACTTAGCCGGTTATTCTGATGCTGACTGGGCTGGTAACGCTGATGATAGAAAAAGCACCTCTGGTGGATGTTTTTACATAGGAACCTGTCTAGTCGCTTGGATGAGTAAGAAACAAAACTCAATTTCTTTATCTACTGCCGAAGCTGAATATATTGCCGCAGGTAGTTGTTGTACTCAATTGATTTGGATGAAACAGATGCTTAAGGACTATGGTATAGAACAAGATTGCATGACAGTGTTCTGTGACAACACTAGTGCGATAAACATATCTAAGAATCCTGTTCAGCACTCTCGAACCAAGCATATCGACATTCGTCATCACTTCATTCGTGATCTTGTGGAATCTCGAACTATTTCCTTAGAACACATTTCAACCGAAAATCAATTGGCAGACATCTTCACCAAACCATTGGATGGACTCAGGTTTGAGTTTCTCAGGAAAGCCATTGGTGTTTGTGTTGTCCCTTGATTTGCATCATTTCATATTTTTTTTTATTTTTTTTTCTTCATTGTTATTCGTTTTTATTTATTTTATTTTGTTTTCTTTTCTTAGTTTTATTTTTATTTATTTTAAAAAAAAAAAAAAAAGAGGAGTTTGTGTCGCTCGTTGGTTGGTTTAACTGATTGGTACTATCTTTTATACTTATTGGACATATAGTCATTCTTCATGCATGAAACCTTCAATACTTCTTCATCTTGTGTCTGATAAATAATGTTCTTGTCAGTTGTGCTTCTCGTCTCTGGTTGGTCCTAACTGGTATGATTTTTAAAATATTTACTTGACTATATCTATCACAATGCACACTGAACTTATTGGATGATACTTGACTGCATGTGTGAGATTGTGTGTTGGCAATCACAAGTGAAGGAACCATGCATATCTGGTTGAATTGACCTCTGACTAGTTGAACCTCCACAGAAAAAGTCAAACGAAACAACAAGAAAAGAAAAGCTCCGAAAAGTAAACGACCGCAAGTCAAGAAAAGAACAAAGAAAATTTGAACTCTTATGTATTGATGTTTCATACTCAGGGGGAGTAAAAATTATTGCAACAAAGTTGCATTTTTAGGTCCTAGTGGCATTGGGTTTGACTTTCGCCTTATGTGTCATGGTTCTCCTTTACCAGTGGTTTCTTTTTTGGTATGCCGTGACCACCTCACAAAACTAAGGTCTTAAGCTTCTCTTATTTTGTTGCGGTCTTTTCACACACGTGTCGTTTGTATTTTCTAAATCATTGATGTTTACACTGATCAGAGACGTGTGGCTCCTGCTTGTCTATATTATTTCTCATGATCATAAGATGGTTTAGTATTTATTGTTTCATGTTTTCTGAAATTACTAAGTCTTTTACAGTATTTTGGTGTGTGCTTTTCTATTTTTCCTTCTTTCGTTTGATTTACGTTCGATGGTCGCTCGAGCGTTCATAGGTTTTATTCCAGAGACTTTTCGTCCGACATTCGCTCGATAGACGCTCGAGCACTCTTATCGATATCCCTACAGAGACTTTACGTTTGAGTCTCGCTTGACACGCGCTCGAGCGCACATGTCAAATTTTTTAAAAAATCTCAATGGGGCGGTTTCTTTCTTCAGTGTTTTGCTTTCGTCGTTTTGCTCTCTCTCTCTTTTCTTCCCGCGTCTCCACCCTTCTCTCATCTCGTGTGTTTCTTCCCTTTTCTTCAAATTCTCAAGTGGGTTTGCTCTCTTTCTCCATCAAATTCGTTCTCTTCAGTATTCAAGGTAATTTTCTCTTCGTTTTCATCATTTTTATGGTTGTAAGTTTTGGGTTTTTGCTTGTCTGCGTTTTGTGTTTTTTTGAATCCGTGCGTATGCATTTTGCAATTGGTTTGTTGTTCCATTGCTCTTCATAATTATTGTTTTACTATGTTGCTTGTATTCAGGCTTCCTCCTTTACATTTGGTGTTCTTGACCGTTCACGATATTTCTGCCTTCTACCTGTTTGATAATATGCTCCTATGTGTTTCTCCTTCGTTTTTTGTTGTTTTTCTTGTGTTTTTCCGTTTTGGTTGTTTGTTTGTTTTCTTCAAATAGATAGTTGTGGATTCCAATTATGAATCTGCATAATGAGGATTGTTTGCCACTTGTTGCATTTGAGTACAATTGACATATATTTTTTACATTTTTCTCCTTTTGAAGTTGTTTCTCTAGTTTTAAGTTGCCTTCTCTCTTGCTTCCTTCTTCTTGTTTTTTTTTTTTTTTTTTATTTCTGTCATTGTGGTGTTTTTGGGTTGTTGGGATTATTCTTCCTAAGTGTTTTTCCTTCTGTCTTGTTGAACTATATTTTGTACTCTTGCATTGTTTCTCTTCATTTGCATTCACGCTATCTCTTCAAGGGCAGTATTTTACACTTTTGGTCTTCTTGATGTTACTCGATTTGACCGTGTCTTGTGTTTTTATTTCTCAGATGGTGAAGCGTAAGCAACCCGTTGGTAGTTCCTCAAACCTACTAAAGTGCCTCGTAAGTCTAAACCCCGCCTTTTGATGCTTCTCGTTTTGTGGATGCTCGTGCTTCCGAGCTTTTTCATTCCACTTTTCACAATCGCAAAGTTATTGTTGAACGTGAGGTTCTCCTTGCTGAGCTTCCTGTTGCGACTGTGTCTTCTTATTTTTCTTCTCGTCATTGGGATCCTTTTCTTCAGGATCTCACTCATCTTGTTCCTCCTACACTTCTAGTTCGGGAATTTTATTCGAACTTCTTTGACGTTGATGAGGCTTCTCTTAGCTTCTCCGTCTTTATCCGTGGTCAACGTCTTCGGGTTTCTCCCGATGTTATTGCTTCTCTTTTTGGTGTCGTCAGGGTACCTGAACCGGTTTACCCTTATGTTGAGTCTAGTCGTGAGCCTCCCTTTTTGACGCCATGTCTCTCCTTCTCTTTGGTCGCCCTTATCCGTATGCCGGTGGTACTCTCTTCACCTCGGATTTCTCGGCTGAGAATCATGTTGTCAGTCGTATTGCTCTGACAAATCTTTATCCTGTTTCTCACCTTTCATCTATTTCGCTTACTCGAGTTCGTTTTTTATATGCTTTACTAATAGGTGATACCATAGATATATGTTCTGTGATCTGCTCGCATATGATAGAAGTATTTCAGTCCTCTTCTAGTAAAGTGGGTCTTTCATATGCTTGTTTGATTCAGTGCTTATATCGTGCCCATAGTATTGCTTTTCCTCCTGACGGTCCTTTTCCTGACACTTTTTCGGCTATTGGTGCCACTACTCTTTCATTGAGTCGTGCTCATCTTAAACGCCGTCAGGCGTCTGCTTCCGCTTCTGTTCCTCCCAATGATCCTTCGTCTTCTGTCCCTCCTTCTATTCCAACCTCTTCAACCGGTCCTTCTCTTTCTCCTCTTCCGACTCCTTTGGATCCTTCCATTGCCGCTTCGTTTTCTCTGATCATGGATCAGCTTGCCATCCTTAACACTCAATCTGTCAACCTTATCCAGATTGTCATGCGTCATCAGCGTCAACTCAAGCGTCACACTCTTACCCTTGCCGTCATGCTAGGGCGACTGAGCGTAACACCCGCGCTGTTTCTCGCCTGCATCGCTTAATTCGCCCTCTCGTTGGTGCGGATGATCTGCCGTCGACATTTCCTCTTCTTTCGAGTCTTCTGCTTCGTCTGGCGCATCTGCCCCTTCGTTTGAGGTGCCCGCTGCTGAGTCTCCTCCTGTTGCTGATCCTTCACCACCCTCCTCGACTCCGGTTGCTGATCCTCCTGCATCCTCTGCTCCTCTGTCTCCGACTGGAACTGTAGTGCTTTCCAGCCACTCTTCTCTCTACAGTGGTGCTTTCCAGTCCCTCTTCTTCTGCTGCGGTGGCCTCTGCTGCTTTTGATGCTTCTTCTCCGCCTTGGATGACTGACCTTTGTTCATTCCTGACAAAAAGGGGGAGTAGTTTTAGTTTGGTATTCTTTTGTTGAGGAGAGTTGATATTAGTTGAGGGGGAGTTTACATTTTGTATAGGCTGATTGGAGACTTATTTCATATCTTGTACAGCCTTCTCAGATACTTTTGATACTTGTTGCACATTTATTTTCCGTATTATAGTGATGTTGTCACACTTTTTCGATAAATGGAAAATCTCTCATTCAGTTTATATATTCTCTGTGCCTTCTCACTTGGTTTATTGAGATTGTGATTTCAGGTATTCGGTTTATGACTCTTGAACATGTGTCTAGGTCATAGGTGGGTTCAAATTGTAAACAGATTTTTGTCTTGGTGATTGACAAATTTCTATTTTTTATTTTCGATTATTGTTGGTTTTGTCACGGAATTGCCAAAGGGGGAGTTTGTTAGGTTTTTGTTGTTTTGGCATCATTCCGTGTCAAAATATGTCTTGATCGAGTTGTATTTTTGGTATACACATTTGTTCAAGAGTTAGAGTCTATGGTCTGTCGAAATTCTTCTTTGCTTTCGATCAGCGTTCAACAAACGCTCGAGCATCCCTGATAGTTTCATACAGAGACATCACGCTCGACTAACGCTCGACAGGCGCTCGAGCGTCCTAAGTTTTCATACAGAGACATCACGTTCGACGAGCGCTCGACCTACGCTCGAGCGACTTCCGACGAATTTCAAAAATTGCTAGATTTTTGGGATTTCCTTGTGGATGAATTTTGAAACCCTACTAGGGTTCGTGAGAGGCCGACTAGAACGTGATATATATGCATCCTTAGAGTGTTTTTGGTTGCCCCTTTCCTTGAGAGAAAAACCCTAGAAAACTAGTGCTTCATGATTTTGAATTTCTCTCTACTCTTCCTATATACTACTTTGTCCCTTCATTGTGTTGAAGGCTAGTTGAAGAACAAGGGTGTTCGTGAAGATCCTTAAGAAGAACCTCAAGGGTTGAGGTGATTGCTGCTTAAAGCAGATCTGAGCAGGGGCACTTGGATTATTACATCAGGGTTGTCAGAGTCAAGCAACTGGGGTTGCCCGTCTGAATCACTGTTGTAAGGATTTCTTCTAGTGGCTGCTAGCCCAGAGTGGTTTTTTCCTTTGAATGGTTTTTCAAAGGTTTTCCACTTCGTCATCAAAATCTCTTGTCTCTTTATGCATTTGATTAATTTCTTTACAAGTTTATTTATTGTTTTGATGATTGTGTTGGTTGATTGATATATCTAGACTGATCAATTTTAGAACTTGCTTTTAAAATTGATATTGATTAGTTAAATTACAGATTTCACCTATTCACCCCCTCTAGGTGAAGTTAGGGTCTAAACTAGGTTTTTCACATGGTATTAGTACTTTCTCTTTTTGTGTTCTTAATAATCATGAAGTAGGTTTTTTGACCATCTTGTTCTTGAGATATAATATGTCTTTAATATAATTTCCAGCAATTGATATTCTCCTGTTGATATACTCTTCTGTTTATTCATGAAGTCTGTTGTACATAGTAACTCCGAATTTTAATAAGGCGTGTCCGGGCATATTTAGGGCAAAAGAAGGCATAAGTGAGCATGAAAGCTAAAAAATATATAGTTGTGGAAAATATAATGTATGACTTCTTCCTCAATAGTTCTTTTTATACACATGTAGTGGTAGAGTTCAACAGACAAGTCATAGATTAACACATCAAAGTTATGAAAAAATGGGAAAAATCCATGTAAAATGACTGAAATAATCAATACAAGAAACATAATATCTATATTGTCATTAACAGAACATACAGGGGAAGGTACCCACATGTCTGGAAAAAAAATTGAATCAAGAAGATAGCTAGACATGATGATTCTTTGCTTGATGGTAAGATTCATACACGAAGGTAAATTCTTGACTAAAATTGGTAGAGAGAAGAACTTCGAAACTATGAGATTACTGAAATTGGAGGTAATATGATTTGTCAATCCAATCTCTGGATACCATTTGACATCCGGAGAAGAGGAAGAGCTCGTTGTTGCCCCTCTAAAAATCAAGAGCGCAAGAGTTAAAGATAGAGAGAAAGGAATGAAAGAGGTAGCTAGCTTCAACTCCAACTTTTACCTGTTCTTTCCTGCTACCCAGGAGTTACTCACATTTGACGGAATATGTGGTACGACATCGTTAAAAATGAGTTAAAAACCGTTTATGTAAGTTTAAGGAGTCGGGTTGACACGAGTTAAAAATTATGGAGGATTTTGGGATAAGTGAAATTGTTCGAGGGGTATTTGTAATCTTTTTTTTTTTTTGCTGAAAAAAAGGGTTCTCAATGGATGGACAGGAGGCGGTCAATTTGTTTAGGAAAAACATAATTTCAGTTATGAGGATGGGGTCAACTTCCTCTGGGAAAACATATAAAAGAACAGAGTCAACTCACAAAGCCCCTTCATCAATGGTTGCAGACGTAAGTCTTGTTCATTTGGGATACTAGAACTAGCTACTACAACTTATCAGTTTTCCTCCAAGTGCGGAATCTTGTTCGTGACGTCCATGTGAAGATGAGTATTCCACTTTTGTTCGGAACCTCTCCGATGCTACTCTATTGCTGGTCATGTCGTCATGGTATGTCTCTTGGGAAGGCCACAACTGCCGCATGCCGTGTTTGATGTAGGTTTGGGGTCTTCGGCCCCTTTTGGACTACCGGCTCTGTGTATAGCCATAGGGGTTTGGTTGGCGGATCACATTTCCATGCCTTTTAAATGCGTTGATCATAAACATGTGTTTTAATTGCTAAGGCAACTTAAAAGGCCGAGAGGGTTAACACAGCAAGATGGCACTTCTGTAACTAAATAAAGATAACCAACTGATGTTGGACTTTTTGCAACTTGCGAAGAGAAGGAATAAAGGGCGTATAAATTAATTATTGAAAATATAATTAATTTTAATGGTAATGATACATACAGTTGCTCTACCAGCTCGGTACATGAGCAACCGTTTTATTTAATTACGGCTTATGGCTGACTGCTAAAAGAGAAAAAGGCACTGGGAAGCGATTCCTTTGCTCAAGGTCTACACCCAAGCCACTGTGAATGGAGAAGAACAAAAAAAAGTTTGGACAGAAAGTACCGTTCTAATGGCTAATAACAGTACACATATTGCCCCCACCAGATTAGGGTTCACATAAGTGCAAGCCCAACTAAATTTTGCTGAATCTCTCATCCATCGTTGAAACAAAGAAATCAAAGAGACAACTTGCCAGAATGCTTCGTAGATGGCTAACCGGTGAAGTGCAGCTGAACGAAAAAGTTAAATCACCAAACGAATATCCCAATTTTCCACGCCTTTTAAATGCTTCTTTGATCATAAATCTGTATTGGCAAATGTATAGTGCTGAGAGGGTCAACGTAACAAGATTGTATTTCTGTAGCTAAATGAAGATAACCTACTGATATTGGACTTTTTTCAGCTTGCATCGTTTTGAATCCATTCGTTCTTCCTTCTACTATTTTCTTTGTCTGCATGACTTCCTTTTACTATTTGTTAGTAACAACTAGGGCTGAAAACCGACCAATGAGTTCGGTTTTGAGCCCAAACCGTGGGCCGAACCGACTGGATCGGTTCTCTTAATTTCCCAACCAATGGCCTAACCACCAGTTGGGAGAACTAGCCAGGCCGACCAGGTTCGAGGATCGGCCCAGTTCGGTCGGTTTGGGCCTAGTTGGATACGGAAATGGGCGCTCAAAAACCACATAAACAGGCTCCAAAAAGAGGCTTCAGAGAAAGGGTTCGTTGAGGTGATGAGCAACTGTAGGCTTAGAAATTTACAATTTGTAGACTTGTAGTGTTCTAATATGTCTTTGCTTCGGTGCAAAAATCTCCAAAGATGATATAAAAAAGATGGAAAAGCGTACCAAAGGACGTCATGCTGATAAGCTTACCAAAGCTTCCAAACTTCTTGCCCATGCTTTACTCCACTGTTCCGCAAGCAACTCAACGAAGCTAAAGAATTGAGAAAGTAACATCTAGAAAGTTTGGTTCCACTGATAAGGAAGAGAAAGGCTTTCATGGAGAGCGGTGGAATCAATGCTGGTTCGGAGATGGCAAGCCCCATTGGTGCTGCCTATATAGACTCGCTTTTTGGCCTGGAAGTGCTTGGTCGAGGCAAGTTATGAGAAGAAGAGCTCGTGAAGATGTGCTCGGAAGCGATCAATGTTGGAACGGACACGAGTGCTACGACTGCAGAGTGGGCTCTGCTTCACTTGGTGCTGAACCAAGAGATTCAAGAAAAGTTGTACACGGTTTCGGCTGAGAGAGAGAGAGAGAGAGAGAGAGATGTCAGCAGAGTGTGGGGTGGTGGGAGGCGATTAGGGTTTCAATTTTGAGAAGAAAGGGGTGAAGTGTGAACTGTGAAGGAAGGGGTGTCAGGGGGAAAGAAAATTGTGTAAAGGGAAATTGGGGGGACTTAATATGAAAAAAATAAAAATTATTGTAAAATTCCATATATACCCTCAGTTCGGTTCGGCCCACGATTTTGGATACCCAGAACTATGGGCCGAACCGACCCAGTCAGTTTTGAGTATTTTTGGGCTACAGTCGAACCGGGCTGACCTAAAACTGGCCAACCCAATCGGTTTCGGGCCGGTTTGGGTCGGCTCGGTCGGTTCCGGCCCAAACATGTACACCCCTAGTAACAACCTATGTTGTGTATGTTGTTAGTTCGTAAGGAAGAGGAGTAAAAGGCATATGTATCACTGAATTGAAAATTTAATTAATTTTAATTGTATAGTTGTTCTACCAGCTTGGTCCATGAGCAAACATTTTATTTAATTCTGATCACTGCTAGACGTTACAGCAACGTTACAGCAAATGAAACATAGAATACTTTACCCAAACCATCCAATGAATGTGTTACATGTATTTCCTTGGTCGTTGTTGTCCGAAAAGAATTGCTTTTGGAGATAGTTAACCATATTCTTGTCCACTTGGAGTGCCTTGGTCAGAACATCAAGATTAATGGGAGGATTAGATCCAAAGATTGCTTTAGCTACGGTGATCACCCCAAGATGTTGGCTGCTGAGACTTGCAAATTAGGCGATTGCATTGGTCTTTCCCACATTCAATTGGAAGTGAATGAGGCCAACTGCGAACACAAAGACGTCTCCCTTATTGAGAACTTTGGTGAAGAGGCGGTACTTATCTTTTTGGATGTGACAAAGCTTACATACAAAGTACTCTCTGCAGCCACTATAATCTCAGTGCCACGAGGGTGGGTATGGGGAGAATTTAGGCCGTATCGGGTAAAGTCAATGCGAGCCAAGGATATGCCTAGTGTGTTGAGGCTGGGTAATTTGTCCACATTCACGGCAATTACGTTGGATCCGAGTCAGTTTGCGGTGTTTCTAAGAATTTGGAGCCTCGAGAAGAAGAAGTCATTGGCTGTGACAAGCTTCGGATCCTTGCAGAACGAACAATTTGTAACCATCGCCAATGGGGACTATAGAACACTTCCATAATGTTTCCCGTAATTGGAAACATGTGATGCAGAAAACTAGAAGGCGCAGTATAAAAAAGAAGCCTAAAAAGAAATCATTTTAACATGTGAACTTGGTAAAGTTGCATGGAAAATTGTCAGTTTGTAGCGGGAAGTCACTGAACCGGTCTATGTTTTTGGCTTACACGGCAAAAATAAGAATTGTCAAGTCTTCAACCTTAATAGCAGAAAAGTTCAATGGGTGAACTCGTCTTTCACCACTGCTCGCATGTATTGAAATGCAAGCCAATGCGACTGATTATTTATTGGGTAAGTGAATATGAATGCTTCAATTGATGGAATAACTCAGGCGCAGTTCAGATGTTGCTTTGGACTATCCAAAACTTACACGATCCTTACAAATTTAAATTGCTCAAGCAGTCATGTAAGTTGACCCTGTCCTCACGAGTGAAATCTGCGCCCATTGTAATCTTAAAGCTATGAAATTAAGTAGCACTTAGATAGGATGATAGAATCAGGTACCTAATTAAATGACGTGTCAATATTCAAACTTTATCGGATTGCTGCAGAGTTGTTGTGCTGTATAAGTCTTGGAAAATCATATCGACACTATTTTAAGGCCTAATTCTAGCAGTATACAGTGTGGTTGTGCATCTTGAGTTCCAGCAGTGACTTTGCCAAATCCAATAAGGCGGTCTGCTTTGGTTTTTTATGACTTTGGGATATTCATAAGCTTATAGAGAACCTACATTAAATGATGCCTAAAAGCTTCAAAATGAATAAGATCGAAATCCTTACTGACATGGATTCAGATTGGATGAGAAAATAAAATCTCAGTGGCATGAAACTCTGTCGATTATAGTATATTTCCTCCTTTTCAATGAGGAAGTTTAAGATTTGACTACCTAAATGTTAGATTTAAGGAAGTATATTTTAGAAAGCATACTTTTATATAGTGTTTGTTTGCCCAAATGTTAGCACTGTAAAATTTCAAGCTTGATTAAAAAAATTACAAAATAATCTTTTTCTTTCTATCAAATAATTCTTTTTCATTATAATATTCACTCAAATTTCTCTCTCTTTATTTTTCACTAACTCTCATATATTATCTTTACTTTTTCATCAATTTTAATATTAAAATTTTCACTACCCCAAATTTTCACATACAAACACCGTTCTTGGGCCAACAATAGATAAAAGTTGTATCTTTTTCAACATGGTTCTGCAGATCTATGAAAAGACGTAGTCTTCCCACTTCTAGAAGTTGGAAAGTCTTTGTCTTAGCCTGTATTTTTTTCTTTTCCCAACTAGACAGCCTATGAAAAGATACAGATGCTTCAAGGGAAAATCTTATTTGAAGTTTCATCCTATCTTTCATCTACTACCTAAAGGCAAAGGGGAAGAACGGATCAACATGGCAAATGGCACTTCTCCAAGGAAATGAAGGCTACCTACCGAGATATGTTGGTCTTTAATTTGTCTTTTCTTTTCTTTTTTAAATGGGACGTACGCCTTGGCCTGTTAGCTGTGGGAAATCATCACATCATGTCATCGTTGCCTCGAGAAAGGACATAGCGAACTTACATGGGCGCTTCAGCCTTCAGGAATTTCAATGTTCAATGCATTAGAAGTGCACTATTCCATCATTTGAACAGGTCGAATTTGTTTGCATTTTTCAAGATGTGACCAGTAGTGGTTGCAGACTTCCGTACCAAATCTTATCATGTTGCGGTGTAAGGGGAAAACATAGACTTGCTCAGTGATTCCCCTTTATAAATAGACGTGTTTCCGCAGCACATTTCTCACCCCTCACCAAAGCAAGAATACGCAGAATACTAAAAGCTAGAGAAAGCCTCGAAGATGGACAAAGGTGTTCCTATGGACCTCGTAACTGTGCTCCTATTTGCTTTGGCCTGCTCCCTTGCCTTTGCTTCTGACCCTAATCCCCTGCAAGACTTTTGTGTTGCAACCAAAGATTCTAATGGTACGTACACAGAAATATCATTCAGTTCTTCTGGAATCATTTTTTTTGTTCTACACCTTGATCATTATTCTCACACACCTGTAATATTGTTTTCCATCATCATAACAGATTCACACATATATTGAGGAGGATATTCTTTAGGGTGACATTTATGCAGAGTTAGGACTTGACATTCTTCAATTTTGAATAATTTATGATAGTTACTTACTCTTCTTTATGTAGAATTCGTGAATGGAAAGTTCTGCAATAACCCGAAAGATGCTAAAGCTGATGATTTCTTCTTTTCGGGACTGGACAAGCCTGGTGACACCTCAAATAAACAAGGTTCAAATGTTACCGCTGTGAACGTGGACAAATTAGCAGGCCTAAATACATTAGGCATATCCGTAGCTCGCATCGACTTTGCACCATATGGTCTAAATCCTCCACATACCCACCCTCGTGCCACTGAGATAATAGTGGTCCTAGAGGGTACTCTTTACGTTGGCTTTGTCACATCCAACACAAATAACCGCCTCTTCACTAAAGTTCTAAAGAAGGGAGACGTCTTCGTGTTTCCAATTGGTCTCATTCACTTCCAGTGGAATATGAAAATACCGATGCTCTTGTATTTGCCGCTCTTAGCAGCCAAAATCCTGGGGTGATCACGATAGCTGATGCAGTCTTTGGCGCTAATCCTCCCATCAATCGCGATGTTCTTTCCAAGGCCTTTCAGGTGGACAAGAATGTGATTAAATATCTCGAGAAGCAATTCAAATGATTGGAGGCTAAAGAATTAAAGATATAGATACAATAACCACATTGAACCATCATACGGTCCAGATAATAAATTGAATTTTCCTACAATTCCTTTGTAACCTCATAGCAATAATTATAATGAAATAAAAATTGGTTGCTTATTATGTCGTGGTCTTCTCCTTCTTCTCCTTCCAACATATGTTCGGGTTGGGCGCTCAAGAGGGTTTCGAAAGAAACTCGTACAATGTATGTTGAAAACTCCGACACAGAACCTGCACTTGAATTGCATCCAGAAGGCGTTCCAGTGAAAATACGTTTTGAATTAAGCAAGTATGAAACAAAGCCTAAAAGAACAAGTTTGGTCTAGCAAGGTTAAAACAGACAGAGGTGCATGTCACGTGCCAATAAAAGCCCAGGGGCTTCGACGAGCTGAAGTCACGGGCTTTAGAAAAACCTTTGCCCCGTTGGGCTGACAGTCCCAAATCGAAAATTTCGAGTAGGAGTACGCGGCTACTCGCGGCCCTATCACTGTCTAGCAGTACGAGTAAATTCGGACCATATCTCCTAGAAAAATAAAAGGACATATAATTGAGTGAAATTTAATGTAACGTGTACCTAACTTTATATATGGCCACGAATATTTTATAATAGATTCTACCGGCAACTTAAGTCCAATGATCTTAACACATATCTCTTTGTAGGAACGAAATATAATTCTAGCAGGGCTAAACTATATCTATATAGCCTTTGGTTGGACTTTTTCATGCCCTGCTGCAGGCGAGGTTCCTACTACTTGCTTCCACATCTAAACAAATGGCAAAGAAAGGGTCAACTCAGTTTATATATAATATAAATATAAACAAATATGCCCTCTGTTTGGACTTTTTCCATGCCCTCCTGCAGGCTAGGTTCTCCTACTTTTTACTTTCACAGCTAAACAAATGACAGATTTTCCACGAGGAAAGGACTCAAGTGGCACTTAATCCGCTTCCCCCTTTCTTTCTTTTTTTCCTTCCTTTTTCTCTAAGTACTCGAGCTAATTACTCAATTTCAAATACCAATGTGAAGGCAAAAGTGGAATGTCCAAAGCTACTTTTTTTTTTTAACTTGAGGGGCCTAATATATTTGGACAAATTAAAACTTTAGGGACACATTAAATGTGTGTGTATTATGATGTTTCTCAAAATGAGGCAGACATTCCAAAACACTAGAAATATCAATGTATTGTAAAAGTTTTTCAAAAGTAAGTAATAATATAATATATAATATTTTGGGATTGGACATTTATGAAAAGTGTCCCAAATGAGAAATCCCACATTGTGAGAATGCATTTATTAGTGGAGAACTTTCACATGTATTTGCTATATATCATAAAGTGATAATATAATATACTTTAATAGGGTGTTGTACCATATACTCGTTAATTAGATAAATTCTAATACATATATAAGGGACATACATCTATACATTCTAATGTGTTATAATATCCTATAAGCTAATTTTCTAATAAGATACATGATTTATGGACATTTGTGGTAACCAATATTTGATTTACTCATTTTTTTTCTCAACTATGTTTCACACTTTGACCCTATATCATATATCATATATGATACAAAGGTACCATATACTACTATATACCATAATATAATACGATATATCATGCTATAACAATATCATACTTGAGTGACATACAATACTATGCCTTAATAACTTCAATATGGTGGACTGCCATATACTCTTTAATTAAATACATTCTAATACATATATAAAGAGGCATACATCTATACATTCTAATGTTTTATAATATCTTGTAAGCTAACCAACCAATAAGATACCTATATCATATATTACTTATAATACAAACGTAACATACACTATATACCGTAATATGATTTATCACGCTATAACAATATCATACATGAGTGACGTACTATACTATACTATATAAAATATTCAAACTTAATATGTACAAATACTATGCTATACACATAATATTAAACAACACATACATCCATACTATATAATATCCCATAATATATGGTGATATAATAATATATAACACATTATACAACAAATTAAATATGCAACAAGACGTAGTTACCAAGTTATATCATATAACAACTTCAATTTTCATAACCCCTCTAATTTCATATTTTATTAAGTGGGTTCCCTAGAATAATTTTTTTTTTCAAAAAAATTACTATACAATATAATATATTATATAACATTTAAAATAATTATTAACATTAAATAACTTAGAATAATAAATAATCATGTAATTGTTTACAGCATCATTTGGTAAAAAAATGCTGCTACAGAAAGTATTTTAGCTACGTGTTGCAACTAAAACGCCGCTATAGTACACTCTACAGCAGTGTTTGTGTGAAAAACAATGCTAAAGCTATAACAGCGTTTTCATACAAAACGTCGCTAAAAGTGCCAACTCTAGCATAACAGTGTTTTTCACAAAACATGCCACAAGTTCACATTTTAGTGATGCCTTATCAAAAACGCTACCAAGCATTTGAGTTTTAGAAACGCTTTTTCTAAAACGCCGCTAAAACTCACACACCTTACAACTGCGTTTTTTACAAAGCGTCGCTAAATGTATAAGTTTTAGCCGCTTTTGTGGCAAAACACCTCTACAAGGCAATCTATAATGGCGTTTTTTTTGTAAAACGCTGATAGAAGTGTCTATAGCTGCGTTTTTTACACAAGCGCCGCTACAAAGTGTCTTTTAGTTGCGGTCATATTTTATTTCATTATAATTATTACTATGAGGTTACAAGGGATTTGTAGGAAAATTCAATTTATTATCTGGACCGTATGATGGTTTAGGGTGGCTATTGTATCTATGATTCTATATATTTAATTCTTTAGCTTCCATCATTTGAACTGCTTCTCGAGATAGTTAATTACACTCTTGTCCACCAAGAAAGCCTTTGAAAGAACATCACAATTGATGGGAGGATTAGTGCCAAAGACTACATTGGCTATCGTGATCACACTAGGATTATGGCTGTTGAGAGCGGCAAATACAAGAGCATCGGTATTTCCCATATTCCACTGGAAGTGAATGAGGCCAACTAGGAACACGAAGACATCTCCCTTGTTTAGAACTTTGGTGAAGAGGTGGTTATCTGTGTTGGATGTGACAAAGCCAACGTAAAGAGTACCCTCTAGGACCACTATTACATCATTGGTGCGGGGTGGGTGTGGGGAGGATTTAGACAATATGGTGCGAAGTCGATGCGAGCCACAGATATGCCAAGTGTGTTTAGGCCTACTAATTTGTCCACGTTCACAGCAGTAACGTTTGACCCTTGTCGATTTGAGGTGTTACCGGGCTTGTCTAGTCCCGAGAAGAAGAAATCATCAGCTTTAGCATCCTTTGGGTTATTGCAGAACTTTTTGTTTACGAATTTTGCAGAAAGAAGAGTTTGTTACTTCACAAATCATTCAAAATTGAAGCATGTCAAGTCCTAACTCCTACATAGATGTCACCTTAAAGAATAACCTCCTCAATATATGTGTGAATTCCGTTATGATGGAAAACAATATTACAGGTGTGTAAGAATAATGATTTCAGAAGAACTGAATGATATTTTTGTATACTTACCGTTAGAATCTTTGGTTGCAACACAAAAGTCTTGCAGGGGACTAGGGTCGGAAGCAGAGGCAAGGGAGCAGGCCAAAGCAAACAGCCGAACAGGAGCACAGTTACGAGGAGCATGGAAACACCTTTCTCCTTCCTTGAGGGCTAAGGCTTTCTGTAGCTTTTAGTATTCTGCGTAGTCTTGCTTTGGTGAGGGGTGAGAAATGTGTTGCGGAAAACTCGTCTATTTATGCAGGGGAGTCACTAAGCAGGTTTATGTTTCCCCTTACACGCAAGATGAAAAGATTTGGTACGTAATTAGTCTTCATTAACCACTACTAGTCACATCTTGAATACTGCACTTCTAATGCCTTCATTATTGAACATTGAAATGCCTAAATGCCTGGAGGCTAAAGCGCCTATGTAAGTTCGCTATGTCCTTTCTCATGGCAATGATGACATGATTTGATGATTTCCTATAGCGACATTAACTAACATGCCAAGGCGTACATCTTCCAAGGCATAGCAAAAAGTCCAACATATATCGGTAGGTAGTCTTCATTTTCTTGGAGAAGTGTCATTTGCCATTTTGATCCTTTCCTCCGTTTACCTTTAGGCGGTAGATGAAAGATAGGATGAAACTTTAGAAATAAGATTTTCCCTCGAAGCATCTGCAATATCTTTTCATGCCCTCCTGTATGCGAGGTTCCTACTACTCGCTTCCACAGCTAAACAAATTAATGGCAAAGAAAGGGTCAACACAATTTATATATAATATTATTAGCAGGCTTACTGCCCTTAATACTCTTAAGTTTGAGTTCAATGTGATGTTTGTTGGGTTTCTTCTCAAATTTTTCTTGATTATGGTTGATCTTGTTTTTTGTATAGTTCCTGCATCTTTTGTGATGCTTTCTATTTTTGTGTTGTGTCTTTTGTTTTGTTTCTGCATCCGTTGTGATGCTTTTGTGTATCTTTGTACTATTTCTGCATCCGTTAGTGATGTTTTCTGTTGCCTTTGTGTAATTATTATTAATATAGTAGTAAACGTTTTGAGGAAAAAAAAATTATATATAATATTAATATAAACTGATGGGCCATAAAATACCAGGCCTTACCAGATTCAACCACGCTTGGTCTGGCCCAGCACTCACAACATCGCCTGACTGCTCGACTTAAGAGTTCTGGAGACTGCAGACTCCCAACGAAAGCACCCGATAACAAAGGATCGTAAATACTCGGAAGACCTCTCCCTCTCCTAAGGGAACTCTACGATTCAGACCCCCAATTGATGTATGGCTCTTAAACCAATATATAAACAAGGTATGACACTCCTAAAAACCTATGCTTAGTTCCATTCTCTAAGCACTTAACATCCTTTTGTAAATCTCACTTGGCCGTCGGAGGATTGATCCGAGGCCACCCCCTCCTCAGTGACTTTTGCAGGATTGATCGGCCCTGGTTCTGTGGTGATTCTTGACGTCATTAGTTGGCACCGTTTGTGGGAATTTCCTTTTGACAAAAGCCACCTCTCAGCCAAAATTCACCTTATTCCCCCACCCCACCCACCAAATGACTTCCACTCTTGACAACCAGAACGGTGTTGCGCAGTCTGGCGCTATCACCGGCATTCCCCCCGTCGATGATACTCTATTGGTATCCCTGGCTAAGAACGTGGAGAGCCTTGTCCGTAAACCTGCAGGGCCATCCCAGTCCACTAATCCACCTCCGAGTCCATCACAGTCTCCTTCCAAGTCACGGGCTTCAGCCACTCATTGCGAAGGATCGGGCGAGACCCATCTAGCCTTCTAGGCAGCCTCACGGAGAGGGCTGGCTTGCTACTCTTTGCGAACAGATGATTGCCTAAGATGAGCAGATCCTGCGGCTTGAACAGAAATTGGCAACGGTGGAGACCACGATGACCAGTGGCCCCACTGCCGTGTCCCAACTGGGCAGTTCCCTGTTCGCCTTAAAGTGCTCACCTGGCCGATGCCCCCACGGTTTCGACCACCAGTAATTGACTTTTTCGATGGTTCAACCGATCCCTATGACCACATCAAAATCTTTCGCCATCACATGCATGTCCAATCCTATACAGACCGATTCTCTGTTGTGCCTTCTCTCTCACCCTCAAAGGGCCGGCACAGCGGTGGTTCTCTAGCTTACCACCAAGCTCCATTGCCGATTTTGATACCCTCAGTGCCCTGTTCGTCAACCATTATGTCTCTAACAGATAGCTCAAGAAGCACTCTTCGTACCTCTTCGGTATCAAGCAAGCCCTAAGAGAGCCTACATATCTACCTGGCGCAATTCAACCGAGAAGTTGTCAACATCTCACGTGCCACTGACGAAATTAAACTCATGTCATTGACCACCGGCCTCCAGCCTAGCGACTTCCTGAGATACCTCCTCAGAAAAAACCCTACCAACTTTGGGGAGGCCATGCGGGAAGCCCAGGAGCACATGAACTGTGAAGACTTGTTGAAAGAAGGGGCCGATCATCCTTCGCCCGAACAGTCGAGGCATACGAAGCGTGACCAGGATCCCGACCATTCGTGTCCTCGAGACCAACGTCAACGGTCGTCTAGAGACCGCTCCCCTAAACCCCGTTTGAGTTTCGACCCCTATAAGATAGCACGGGGGCCCCGATGTTCACGGCCCTAAACACAGCACCTCGGGAAATTCTCATGCAGATCAAGCACAATCCAAATGTGAAGTGGCCTCGAAGCTCCGTGGGCACCCAGAAAAGAGGGACCTGGGAAAGTAATGTGAATTCCATGTGGATCACGGCCATATCATTGATGACTGCCGAGAATTAAGGAGGCAAATAGAGTACTTGCTACAGGAAGGTAAACTCTGTTGTTTCATATTAGAGAACGGTGTTCCCTGCCCCAATCGAGCTCGACTGAGAGCCTATGAAAGTAGCACCACTCAGAGCGCCAACCAGTGGCCAACGATGAAGACGATCAAGGCAACCTACCTCCCCCTCCCCTTCGGGGATTGGTGAGGATGATAATGGATGGCAACAGCATTGGCTGCCTGAGCCGACAAGCACAGAAGAACTACTTGCATGAGATCCAGCATCAACAGGTGTTCCTCACCGAACAGCCTTGGAAGTAGTCCTGAACGGCCAACATTCCAATAACTTTTACTAAGACCGACGTTATAGGGGTATTGCAACTGCATAATGACGCCACCATCATCATTAAAGTACGGGTCGCTAACTTTGTGGTGCAAAGGGTCTTGGTGGATAATGGCAATTCCACTGATATACTGTTCTCCAACGCTTATACCCAATTAGGGTTGGTCGATGCCCTACTTTTACCATCCCCTTCAGATTTGTTCAACTTTGCCAGTCATAAGGTTCATCCCATGGGTTCAATCAGGCTCCCCCTGACTATAGGAAGTTACCCCACGTCTGCTACAACTCTGGTCAACTTCCTAGTGGTGAACACGCCATCGACATACAATGCCATCATTGGCCGATCTACCCTGGTTGCTCTTCACGCCATATCTTTGTCTATCACTTGACTATGAAATTCCCCACCCCCCAGGAAATGGGAGTAGTCCAAGGGGACTAGAAAGTGGCCCGAGGATGCTATTACTTGGCAATGAAGAGTCAGATCCAGCCCAAAACATGTCAGGTGGTTAGCTGCACTGATGACAAAACTCCCGATGTAGCTTCTCCAGCGCAGGTCAGGGCAGAACGGAGACGAAGACAGATGACCCCAAGTGGCAGAAGAATTGGAAGAAGTTTCGATCGGACGAGGCAGAACTTGTGCGGGTTAGTACTACTCTGCGAGGGGAACCCCGGGAACAACTGATTGAATTCCTTATTGCCCATAAATCAAGTTTTGCATGGTCCCACGAGGACATGGAGGGCATCAGTCCAGATGTAATTACTCACCAGCTGAGCACCTTGCCCAATACCCGACCTTCGGCAGAAGAGAAGAACTTTCGCAAAGGAGCAAAACCAAGCCATTACTAAGGCAATAAATAAGCTCATGGCAGCAGACTTTTATTCAGGAAGTGCATTACTCGGACTAGGTTTCAAATGTTCGGATGGTGAAAAAGACTCAGAAAAATGGAGGATGTGCGTCGATTTCAAAGACTTAAACGCGGCATGCCCGAAAGATAGTTTCCCATTGCCTCAAATCGACCTCCTTGTTGATTCGAATGCAGAGCACGAGCTTTTGCCATTCCTGGATGCGTTTTCGGGGTATAAACAGATCCCCATGGCATCTTCCGACTAGGAAAAAATGTCCTTCGTAATCGACCGAGGACTTTATTGCTACAAGGTGATGTCGTTCGGCCTCAAAAACGTGGGAGCCACCTACCAAAGTCTTGTTAATCACATGTTTCGAAAAAAAATTGGGTGCAATATCGAGGTTTATGTGGATGATATGCTGGTAAAAAGCCAATACGCCCATAGCCATCTGGGCGACTTAGCTGAAATGTTCAATACTCTGAATCATTATCGAATGAAGCTTAACCCGACCAAATGCGCCTTCGGGGTATTGTTGGGCAAATTCTTGGGATTTCTAGTATCACACAGGGGAATTGAAGCCAATCCCGAGAAGATACAGGTGATCATACAACTCAAGGCCCCTACCATAAAGCAGGAGATGCAGAGGCTCATCGGTAAGATCACAGCACTCGTCGCTTCATTGCTCGGTAAACATACAAGTGTCTGCCGTTCTTCAAAATCCTTCGTAGTCACTTTGAATGGACTCCTGAATGCGCTGCCGCATTCAGAAAACTCAAGTAGTACCTTCAAAACCTCCTGCTGCTCAGCCATCCTGCTCAGGGTGACACTTTATCCTTGTATCTTGCTATCAACTCGAAGGCGGTTAGTACAGTTTTGCTCCACGACGAGGAAGGAACACAGCAACCGGTGTATTACGTTAGCCGAGCATTGCGGGGAGCAGAGGAAAGGTATTCCCTATTGAGCGAGCAGCATTCGCCTTGTTGGTAACTACTTGAAAGCTTCGACCCTACTTCCAAGCCCACACTGTAATCGTCCTCACCAATTTGCCGCTTAAGAAGACTTTGCAAAATGTTGAAGCCTTTGGGCGTCTGACACGATGGGCCATAGAGCTCAGTGAGTTTGACATCCAATACCAGCCCCGCCGGAAATCCAAGGCCAAGCTATAGCAAACTTTCTGATTAAGGCAGATGACATTGAAGGTGGGGAAGATCCGAGCTATCCAGTACCTGCTGATGACCAAACTGTTTAAGCCGAATGCACTTCATGTGGACGGGTCCTCCAATAAATGGGCCAACGGAGCAGGAATAATATTGACTTCCCCAAATGATCAAGAACTGCAATACGCCTTTCGGTTTGATTTCAAAGCAACTAACAACGAAGCCGAGTATTAGGCTGTCCTAGCTGGTGTCAGCATTGTGCACTTCTTGGGAGCTGACAACATCGTGGTCCGCAGCGATTCCCAGCTTGTGGTGGGGCAAGTCAAGGGCGAGTTCGTAGCAAAAGATAGCAAGATGAAAGAATATCTCCTCCGAGTACTAGAACTGAAAAGTTTATTCAATCAATTTTCGATTGAGCAAATTCCGTGAAAGATGAACACTCGGGCTAACACCTTGGCTCAAATGGCCTCTGACCCCGATGGACCGAAAAGTCCTGATGGAGTCCTTCTGGAAGTGCTGCCGCACCCTTCAATGTGGTACGAACACGCGGTGTACCAAGTGAACCTCGTCGATTGGTGGGGAGGACCCATCGTCCGGTTCCTTAAGGTAGGCGACCTCCCGACTAATAGAGCAACAACTCGGAAGCTCTACATACAAGCTGCTCAGTATACGATCCAGGCAAACACCCTTTATAAGAAAGGTTTTTCCAAGCCCCAACTACAATGCTTGGCCCCCAAAGAGGCGGAGCAGGTACTTTGCGAGATTCATGAAGGCATTTATGGAAACCACTCCGATGGCCGAGCCTTGGCTCACAAGACTGTCAGGGCGGGGTATTATTGGGCGACTATACAGTGTATCCCAAGTCAGAACAGGACCTCTGTAAGCCTTCCGTGGCCCTTCGACCAATGGGGAATGGTAGTGGCAGTCACTCGACCGAGAACACAGCAGACAAGTTCCCCGAGCCCTATTCTCTGGATAGGCTCCAGGCAGCCAGCTGGGGGCTAGGGATAGGCTCCAACAGCGGCCTAATGCCTTGGGTGCTCTACTCTAGGTGGGCCTCAGGTAGTGGTCTACACAAGATAAAACCTTCCCCGACTACGAGATACCCCAGGCAGTGGTCTCAAAGATTAAGCCATGCATGTGTAAGTATGAACTAATTCAGAGCTATCTACTTTATTCAATGGTTATGGTGTGTACAAACAAACTTTACACAATTAAAAACTCCTCAGAAAGGCAACCAATAAAAATTGGTCGGGACATATACAAAATATGCCATCTCATATGATCCCTTCAACCGGTATAGTAGATGGTAAATCCGTTCCGCCTTGGCCACGTGAACTGTGCCGGTTACTAGCTCAAGCATGCGGTACAGGTATGTTCACCGAGGGTTCCCAACCTCCATTGACTGCAACACCATGTCAAAACACTACCAAAAGCTTGTAGGGCAACTCGGTGAGTCGATTTAATTCGGCTTGGCTCATTCTACCCAGAGAATACAAAACACTTTCAAGAAAGTGATGCAAGAAGGTGCGTTAGTTCTCAATGACGAAGCAGGAATAAAGGTCCAGGAGCAGGACATCGATTTTCTCACCAAACCCAAAAACGGAAGTTAGCATGAAAGTTTGACTCTAAACGGCCTACGCCGAAATTTCTAGAAACAACGGTAGCCAATAGGCTATGGGCACCCTAAGTAGTGGATATGCCTAAGACCGCATAGTCAAGTTGAAAATGAAGAACGGAAAACTACTAGAAATAATAGCAGGGCTAAAAGCAAAAGGCAATAATTACACTAAACAAACGATAAGTTTCGGGTACACCAACAAAAAATGACAAAAACTACAAAGTTGGAGAGTAAAAATTGTCAAGGCTCCTCCATCTGTCTAGCTGCTGTTAAACCCTCATCCTCCTCAGTCCATAAAAAGGGTGCACGATGGCCTCAGTTACTGACAAGCTCTGATAAGGCAGCAGAATATTAGAGCCAATCGTCGCATCGCTTGGTTGTCCCGAACATAATCTGTGCTGCTCTGCCTCATATCAGGGCCCATGCTGGCCGTGCTCTCTGCAGGAATAACGTGCCCCTTTGTACCTTTCTCGTCGGCCTGTGCTGGAGCCGACATCCCTAGAAAAGCTTCCTTATAGCAAGATCTTCACCCCCTCGCGCCCAGTCAAACTGCTCTGTCAGTGGGGTGCCCACTTTGCTTCTCGGAAGGTGATCATCCCATTTAAGGTCGGACATGTCTTACTCGGGAAATCTTTTTAGTATCGCTCGCACAGTAGCCTCAAAACCCAACTGGAAGGCAGCCGGCTACCGAGCATCTATCGCGGATGCCTCAACAAGTTGAATATTGTGCCTGGCCAGACGCAGGTCTCTCTTTAAGCACTTGCAAATCCTCTGACTTGATTCGGCCCGTGCCTCAACCTGACGAGCGTGTTCACTAGCTTGAAGGAGTTTTTCCTCGGCCACATGAGCCCTCCCCAAGGTAATATCTCTTTATTTCGTCGCCTTATCCCTTGTGGACCTCGCCGCAGTAGTCGTCTCCACAAGCTTGAGCAGTTGATTGTTGCGCAAGCGTGCTTCTTTCTGGAGCTCATCTATCTCACTGCCTTTCACTTGCAGCTCCAGAGACATTTGGGCGCAGTTCTGCCTCATGTAAGGCCGCTCTCCCCTGGACATCCTTGTGTTGTTTATCCAACCTTTCGAGTTCATGACCTGCCGCTTGCATCACACCAGCATCATCCCGCTCTTCGAAAGAGCTACCTCCGATCTCGACGGAATCCCTTCCTTAAGGAATCTAGGGCCAACGTCTTTAGTTCAGTAACGAAGCACCCCTTTCGTTCCTTCGCAGTAGTTTAGGATCGGGGAACAATAGCGAGCTCGGGAATGGACGTTTGACCACTCGCCACCTAATCCTTGGGCACGCCTGAGGTAAACACCCGGGATCGACCATATAAAATAGACACCCCCTCTGAGCGCAAAGGCACGGTGTTCCTCCATTGCTCCTCAGCCGCCTTTGATAACCATTCCACGGTCATGGGCACGCTCATATTCTCAATCAACTCCTTGAACCTAGCTGTGGTGATGGAATTGTTGGAAGAGTTCGCTGATTCCTTGGTTGGTGGGGCCGACCCCCCAACAACGCATGGTCAGGGACAGGATCTCTGATCGGCAGCTAGTTTGGTTTTCTTTCGGGACAACGCCTGCTCGTCGTTGTCATCTTCTTCCTCTTTATCAACAAGCCATGGTTGCTGACTGTCCTGATCTCTAGGAGACTCCTCAAGGGATTCAAATATTTCCACCCTACTATCCTTGAGTATTTGCAGGTCACTGTCAGTCGAAGCTGCTCGATTTTCAGACAACCAGCCACTGATCAGTTTATCTTCAAGGGGAGGCTAGTCGACTTGGATCAAACAGACACCCCCGAGTGGCCCTTTGCTATGTCTACCATTTGTTTTGATCGAGCGAGCGCCTTAGTCACCTCCTAACGAGCAAACGCCTTGCGTTTTAATTTACCTTGAAACATCAAAGAGCCCCTGATTAGTCATAGTACGATCGTGGGTTAAGCCCCGACTACACGCCAACCTCATGAAGTTCGGGGGAGCAATAGAGGCATATGGAAAAAGGGATTGATCGTAACTACTTATTCCCCGGGACTAAAATACTTCACTGACCCATTTCATGATACAGGGCTGAGTCACAAGCCGAAGGAGTCCAGGCCACAAATACCAGCACATCCAAAGGGCAAGGCATCGTAGGCAGATCCTAACCTTCAGCATTTACCCTAAATCCAACAGCGAGTAGAAAACTAAAAGAGAAGCTAAGACAGCAGCTTGGCGAGATCCCATTTGTTCTTGGAGGCGATCCTCACCCACACTATCTCCTTGGGCTCAAGGTTTGGCTCTGTTTTGGCTGCCAAAAAAACGTAACTATTCTGAAAAGATGAGATAGTAGTAGTCGAATTCGTGAAGCCAAAACGAAAATGCAACTGAGCTTCTTACCTCGCTGCAAAAGAGACCCCCACGTGCGTAATACCCAAACGGGATTCTCCTCCTAGGGAGGATACTCCCAACCCTCGCCCGAGAAGAAGAAGAACCTCTCGTGCCATCCTTTGAAAATGATACATGCCCTCCCCGTCTTCGCAATCTTGTAGCAGGACATGAATTCCCTCCAGGCTCGAAATTTTCCTCAACAAATAACCGCTTCCACAAAGAGAAAAACCCTAAAGCCAGTCGCCACCCGTTCGGCGCCAGCTGACTCAGAGCCAATAAGTACAGGAACAGCAGCTCCCGACTCTACCTAAAAAAGAAAAAATCGACAGTCGACAATCAAAGCACCATCAAAGAAACCCAGCTCATCTTCGTTGGGCTCCGATACATTCTCCCCTATTTCAGGAACCCTCATTATCAAGGAGGGAGAAATGTTGTACTTAGCGCGCAAGGTGGCCAGTTGGCTTTCCCGTTTGGCAAGCTGGGCTGCGATCGTCTTTTCCCCGGTTGCAAGCATTTTTTGTGACTGAGAGCCAGAAATGCTCGTCCGACATCGGTAAGGGATTTTCTGGAAAAGTGACGTGGTAAAACAAAGAAAGAAAGAAGGTCAAAGCGCACGACAACGCGAAGCAAATGGAATGGTTATCAGAGAAGTTACGGTGATGCCGTAAAAACAAAGGGTCAGAAAAACTGCGCGACAGGTATGGCGGTAGCGTATGCCGCAAGCCAATTTTTGAAAAACAAACTATCCCTCGAGCCTGTTTAAACTTAACTGGGCCCAAGAGAAGCTCGAAGGTAATAGGCCCATTTGTAAACCAGACAACGGCCTGACTTCCTCCCCGCTCGGTTTGTTGATGTTGAAAAGGAAGGACTACTGATGGGCCATAAAATACCCGGCCCTATCAGATTCGACCACGCTTGGTTTGGCCCAGCACGCACACCATCGCCCGACTGCCTGACTTAAGAGTCCTGGAGACCGCAGACTCCCAACGAAAGCACCCGATAAGCAAAGATCCTAAATACTCGGAAGACCTCTCCCTCTCCTAAGGGAACTCTATGATTCAAACTCCCAATTGAGTTATAGCTCTTAAACCCATATATAAACAAGGTATGACGCTCCTAAAAACCTATGCTTAATTCCATTCTCTGAGCACTTAACATCCTCTTGTAAATCTCACTTGGCCTTTGGAGGATTGATCCGAGGCCACCCCCTCCTCCTCGGTGACTTTTGTAGGATTGATCGGCCCCAGTTTTGTGGTGATTCTTGACGTCATCATAAACCAACATGCCCTCTTTTTGGACTTTTTCCATGCCCTCCTGTAGGCTAGGTTCCTACTTCTTACATTCACAACTAAACAAATGACAGAGATTTTTTACGAGGAAAAGACTATCGTGCACTACAACAATTTTGAATTTGAGCGACGAATTTTTCAGCAACGAAACCCATTTCATTGCTAAAAATACATCTTTAGTGACGACATTATAGGTTCATCGCTAAAGATAACATTTAGCGACGAATATCAATTTCGTCACTAAAAAGGTATATATTTTTGACAATTAATTCACTAAAGAAATTGGGTAATAGTGACTAAAATTTTTCACACAAAATTTGGTTCAAATGGACTATCTCGTTCGAACAAGGTATTACAAAATTTAGTTTGAACGAACAATCTGGTTGAACGAGATGTCACAAAATCTGGTTTGAACAAGAGGTCATAAAATTTGGTTCGAACAGGATTTTAAGGACGAAATTTTTCGTAGCTAAAAAATTATTCATTTTTTATATTTGACGGCTTTCAGCGACGAAAATAAAGTTTTAGTTAGTGAAAATCTCCCCTATCAATGGAGAAATTTTTTCGTCGCTAAAAGTTAAATTTTCAGCCAAACCCGTTTTCGCCGCTGGAATGATTTTTAGCATCGACCATTGAATTTCGATGGTGGCGTTTTGGCGATGAATCAGCAACGAAAATTTTTCGCCGTTGAAGACCTTTAGCAACGAAATGCCTATTTTTCAGCAACGAAAATTTTCGCCACTAAAAGTGAAAACTGTTGTAGTGGTGGCAGTTTTAATCCACTTCCCGTTTTTTTCCCCCTTCCTTTTTCTCCAAGTACTTGAGCTAATTACTCAATTTCAAACGCACCCTTTGTATTCTTGCTTATTGAGCGGTGAGAACTGGGTAAAGTTGCATAGAAACTTGTCTATTTGTACAGAGAAGTCACTAAACCGGTCTATGTTTTCGCTTACACGGTAAAATTAAGAATGAAATTAAGAATTGGCAAGTCTTCAACCTTTAACACCAGAACTGAACCAGTCTTTAACAACTACAGCTCGCATGTATTAAAATGCAACCCAATTCGACTAGTTCAATAAATGGAATAATTCAGTAGTTGATCAGATGTTGCTTAATTTGGACAATCCAAAGTACATTATATAATCCTTTACTTTTATTTTCGAAATGGAAATTGCTGAAGCAGGCATGTAATTAGTTGACCCTGTCCTAATCATGAGGGGAATTTGCGCCATTTAAGCTATCATGAAATTAAGTAGCATGCAGCATTCAAGTTCTTTCAGATTGTTGCATATTCGTTGTAGTGCATCTCGGAAAATCATACCAACAACTATTTAAGGCCTAATTCTTTCAGCAAGTCTCGACGAGTATACAGGACTGTACCTGGTAGTGCACTCTTGACTCTCAGCAGTTTGGGGCGGCCAACTGCTGTAAGACCGACAAAAGATCGATCATAGAGCGTCTCTAAGTTGGACCTTTTTCTGGAAACAAATTAGAAACAAGGCCCCCCTCCCATAATCCAACTACTTGGTTTTGCAGATGTAGCCTTCCCACTTCTAGAAGTTGAAAAGTCTTTTCTTGACCCTGTATTTTTCCTCTTCCCGACCAGGTACAGCCAACGAAAAGATACAAATGGGTTTTGATGGAAAATCTCATTTCTAAAGTTTCTTCTTATCTTTTATGATTTTCAAAAATTTCATATGGGGATTACGTCATATGACTTTCTAGATGCAGTGTACGTAAGTTGCCCGAGCACGTTTTATAGGTAATTAAGTCGCCCATATTGTACAAAATAATAATTGGAAAGTCGCCAATTAATATCTTTTAACTTTTTTTTTAAAAATATAATTTAAATAATAAAATCTGCATTTATATGACAATTAAAACTTTTGAAATAAATGGTATAGAGTTCATCAATTAAGGACAATTCAAATAAGTGGTAGTTTATTAATTAAAGACAAATAAGAGGGTCTCCAAGCAAGGGAGAGTGTTAGAAATATAATTTGGGTAATAAAATATATCTCTTTCTAACCAGCAAAATTTTCGAGATAAGTTGTAGATTAAAACGACGCACTGTTACACGTAAATCTCCGATCATATGTCTCTTAATTAAAAAGACAAAATTACATACACTTTAGCGAAATTTAATGTAAAATATATGCACCTAACTTTTTATGTCTTTCAATATTTTAAAATAAATTCTACCAGTAACATAAGTCAAATGATCTTAACACTTGTCTCTTTGTAGGAAGGAAATATAATCTACGGACTACTTGCACTAAGATAATTCCTGGAGGGTTAAACTAGCCTCTGGTTGGACTTTTTCATGCCCTCCTGCAGGCAAGGTTCCTACCACTTACTTCACAGCTAAACAAATGGCAAAGAAAGCAACATCCGAACGACCGAACGATTCCATTGACTGAAATGGTCGCATTGGGTTGCAATATTTCAATTGGTGCGAGAAGTAGTAGTGGTTAAAGAATGGTTCACCCACTGAATAAATAAGTGTTATAGTTAAAGACTTACCAATCATAACTCTTCCCGTGCAAGGGAGAACATAGACCAGTTCAGTGGCTTCACTCTATAAATTGACACGTTTCCCTGCAATCTTCTCTCAGTTCTCGCTCCTCATTAAAGCAAAAATCACATATACCAAGGAGTTGACATAACATCAAATACGATGAGGAGTGTTCCCAAATACCTCGTAACTGTGCTCCTGTTTGCATTGGCCTGCTTCCTGGCCTCGGCCTCTGACCCCAGTCCCCTCCAAGACTTCTGTGTTGCAATCAACAATCCCACTTCTGCTGGTATGTAACACCATCATTTTGTTCTGTCGGAATCATTTGTTTTTTCTCATATGTTTGGAATAAACATGGTACGTGATTAGTGTTTGGGGCAATCTTAATTTACATGGGCCTTTTCATTTTCTGCATCCCATGTTCTCAACCGTACACATTATGAAGTGTAATATTGTCCCATTTGAGATGGTAACATACTTTCTTCCTGCAGTGTTTGTGAATGGGAAGTTCTGCATGGACCCAAAAGTTGTCACAGCCAATGACTTCTTCTTCCCGGGGCTCCAGATTCCCGGAAATACTGCAAATCGACTCGGATCCAACGTGACTCTTGTGAATGTGGACAAATTACCAGGCCTCAACACACTAGGCATATCCTTGGCTCGCATTGACTTTGCCCCATACGGACTAAATCCTCCCCATACCCACCCCCGTGGCACTGAGATTTAGTGGTTGCTGAGGGTACTTTGTATGTAGGCTTTGTCACATCTAACACAGATAACAAACTCTTCACCAAAGTTCTGAATAAGGGAGACGTCTTTGTGTTCCCAATTGGTCTCATTCACTTCCAGTTTAATGTGGGAAAGACCAATGCAGTCGCCTTTGCCGGTCTCAGCAGCCAGAATCCTGGGGTGATCACCATAGCAAACGCAGTCTTTGGATCTAATCCTCCCATCAATCCCGATGTTCTGACCAAGGCCTTCCAAGTGGACAATAATGTGATTAACTATCTCGAGCAACAGTTCAAATGATGGAAGCTAAAGAATTAAAGATATAGATAAATAGCCACAGGGAACCATCATGATGTTTCAGATAATGAATTGAGGTCTCCTACAATTCCTTTGTAACGTCATAGCAATAATTATAATGAAATAAAGTGGTTGCTATCATGTCTTCTTCTTCTTTTACTTTCCATAGCGTGGTAGCAGAGGTAGAGCAACTTTCACAAACACTAACTGCATTTAGAATCTTGGAATTAAAGTTTGAGATATCACTTGTAACTACTCACGCCTCTTCTTCTACAAAAGTAAAATAATCAAGAAAGAAAAGTGAGTGGATTCAAAACAAGGGTTATGCAAAAGTCCAACACGAAGCCACTCACATATCAATTCAAATGAAATAAAGACCCGGAAACGATAGTGTTCGATGGGGCGCTCAAGAGGGTTTCGAATGAAACTCGTACAAAGTATGTTGAACTCTGATAGTGTTCCGTCTCCATGTTTATAAGTTGCAGTACTCTCCTCTTCTTGAAAATTTAAATTTTTTGGATAAATGTAATTTATTATGTTATCATAATCAATAAATCAAAGTCTTCAGTTTCAGATTTTACTCCGCACTTTTTTCTATTTCAATTAAATATTAATATTAGACTTATTAATTAAAAGAAAGCTTGACCTACATAGGATGAGAGTGTTAAAAATATAATTCAAATAATAAAATCTGCATTTACATGACAATTAAAACTTTTGAAATAAATGATAGTTTATCAATTCGAATGTCACTGCAGTGAACGCGAACAACTTAACAGGCCTCAACACACTTGGCATATCCTTGGCTCGCATTGACTTTGCACCATATGGTTTTAAATAGATCCTCACTCCCACCCACGTGCCAATGAGATTCTAGTAGCTGTAAAGGGTACTCGTATGTAGGCTTTGTCACATCCAACAGAGATAACCGTCTCTTCACCAAAGTTTTGAACAAGAGAGACCTCTTCGTGTTCCTAGTTGGTCTCATTCACTTCTAGTTGAATGTGAGAAAGACCAACGCCATTGCCTTTGCCGGTCTTAGCCAGAATCCTGGGGTGATCACCATAGCAAAAGTAGTCTTTGGATCTAATCCTCTCATCAATCCCGATGTTCTGACCAAGGCATTCCAGGTGGACAAGAATGAGGTTAACTATCTCCAGAAGCAATTATAGTCGGACAACAACAATTAGAGAAACATATGTTTTGACAACCACATACGAGTTCGGATATATTAAAGTCTCCTATGATTCTCATGTTGTAACATCACCAAAAAAAATTATAATGAAAGAAAAGGGTTTTTTTATTTATATCCTCACGTTAGTTAACTCCTGTTATAAATCTTTTAGAAGATTTTCTTGGATGAGGGTTTTTTGTTCTACTTGTGAAGTTGTGGATTTACCTAAATATTTATCTCTAAATGGATTTACATTTAAGGTTTTAATTTTTTTATATTTCTTTTAATTTTTTAAAATTACTTAAATTTCTAGTAATTTTGTTTTAGAGGGACATTTCAATCACTTTCCGTTTGGTTTAACGGCCAAATTAAATGGGAAAAATAATTAAGTTTTTTTTAACAACTTGAATAGCTTAAATTTCAAGGAGCCATTTCGTGCGTGAATCATCCTTCATTGTCTTCTACGTCAAAGGTACGTACTTATATTATTTTTATACAATATTACAATATTAAGCGGTTGTAAATGAGTTTTTAGTTTAGATTTTTTAATTTGCTATATCATCCATTTAGGTCCGTAAAATGTATTTATTTTATTGTTGATGTATTTTTAAGAATTTATGATTGTTTTGGGAACAATTTTGGGTGATTTTGGGCCTATTTTGGGGTTTTGTAACGTCTGTGTGTTTTTGTTCCGTACCGATCGATCGCCTTCTTAGGCGATTGATGGCATTGTAGGTACCGAGTCCAATGATCGATCGGGTAAACTAACCGATCAATCGTTGTATTTGATTAGTGACCGATCGATGGTTTACTAAGCGATCGATCGGTCCATCTAAACTGTGCGTTTATATGTAAGACCGATCGATCATTTATTTGGACGATCGATCGATATATTATGTTGTGCATTTTATGATCACTAACACCTAAGCGATCAATCGGTAAGCTTTAATGTGAAGCGTAGCGTTTTATTAATAAGCGATCAATTGTCTGTGCACTGAAACGCATCATTTTACCATTCAAGTTCGATCGGTCAAATTGACGATCGATCGCAACGGTGTTATCTATCTATCGGTGTTTTTATAAACGCACTGTTTTCAATTGTCAATCGATCTATTACCTAACCAATTGATTGGTATATGTTGTGATCGATTGCTTTGGATGGCGATGGATCGCCTTTTTGTAGCAGCTTCATTAATACTTTAATTACGTTATTATGATTACTTATTAACACATATTTATATACAATTTTTGCAGCATACATAAAATGTCAGGAGTTAAGTGCACGTGCACAACGAGGACCGAGATGGGATCGTCATCCCAAGACCAAGACGTCGCTGATCTAATGATGACTTTGGAGAGGCGAATGGAGTACCTAAGGGGACGCCGGTGGCCAAAGAGCGTCCAGTGACGCTTTTTGATTTTGACCAGTTATTGTACGAGGAGCACTCCCTCTACCAGCTCTTCGAGTACCAGGGATTTCTGCATCAGCTCTCGTGGGTTGAGAGGTTTTGTGTCAACAAACTCTTGTACGATTTCTTTTGTGCACTCGTCTTGGCAGATAGAGCACCTGAGGTGCAGCTGGAAGTGCAAGGCGTGCAGTTCTTATTCTCGGCAGACGTCATTGCCGATTTCTTACACTGCCCCTGCCCGAGACCCCCTGCTTCCCGGCGGTACCCCTGACGGATGAAAAGAGGACATCAGAGCAAGACTTGTGGATTCTGATGACAGGGAAGACCTCTGCAGTGGTGGGCAACATAATCAAGCAGAGTGAGTTCAGTACGTTTGGTGGATTTTGCACCTTATCTGGACGCTAAACGTCAATGGCAGAACTCATTCTACCGAGTGTCCATTCATTAGAGCTCAGTGCATGCTCTTGCTGGGCCGGCAGACACTGATAGATTTCTCACTCTACATGTTCGAGCTAATCATGGATGACACTTGGGGAATTAAGGATAATAGCCTCTCGTACGGCATGTTTCTGACGCAGTTCCTCATCTAGTGGGGTGTTGCGATTGGTGACGGGAAGACCCGTAAGGAGGTGATGAACACGCTGAACAAGTTCACCTTGTCCAGGAGCAAGGGCAAGAGGAGGCTCCTACTCGACGGTTCGCTCGTAAAGCCACAGCGGCCACAGAGGAGGCAGGACGAGCATCGACTGACACTTGACCGACTAGATCAGAGGCACCTATTGAGATGGGAGTGCCTGCAGTGCCTCCTCCCTGGGTGGCCTAGCTATTTGTGGATCTGGACAGCCATGTTGGGGCTACTGTGAAGACCGCTTCACAGCCTCTTCAGGGGCAGGTGGATAAATTGTCTAAGACCGCTCAACTGCTCAACATACATTTCGGTTTATGTTTTTATTTATTTGTTTCAGACATATATGTTTATTTGGATTTGGGTTTTCATTTACGTATTTGGGATATTTATGTTTATTTGTAGATATGTAGTGACTTTGATTACAGCTTATGTGTTTTTAAATTGTATTTTGTTTCCCAACACATACATACATAAATTGACCAAAATACCCTTTTGTTGGCAAAATTAACAAAAATTGCAAAGTTAAACAGTAAATAAAATACGATCTAAATAAAATTTAAGTACATACAAATGTACGTTGGAAATTTATAGCGATCGATTAAATAAGTAACATAAGATTTTAAATAAAATTTGATTTTTTTAAATTTTAAGATCACCAATCGATCGGTGTTTTAGGTGATCAATCGTTTATGTATGTGTCATTTAGATATTTCTAACCGACCGATCGTTAAAATAGACGATCAATTGGTACAAATCAACCGATCAATCGTCAATATTGAAGTGATCGATAGTTAAAGACGCCGTCGTTTTGGCTTATGCGTAACGATCGATTGTTACTAGCACACTGATCGATCGTTAGTATGCATCGTCGTTTTCATTAGACAAAGCGATTGATCGTTATCATAAAGTAGTCGATCGGTTCGCACAGTGTCATTTTAAAAGCAAAAGGCAATCGATCGGTACATAAATATAATGATTAAACATTTACGATTGAATAATGTGAGCTTAAATAATTAGAAATATAAAATATATATTAACAAAGTATGTTAGGATATGTTTAGATTACATAAAAACATATAAATAAAGTATACTTAATTAATATTTAGGAAAGCACGTACAAGTTGTACATGTTACATCAAATAAACATTTTGTAAGAGTTAGTATGAGCAATGTACTAAGATGTCATAAACTAGTGATATAAAACTTATTTAACACATGATTATAAGTTATTAGTATAAGGTATGTATTAAAATGACATTTTAAGTAAAATAATTTTAATAATTATTCATTTGTTAGGTTAAAAATCTTTTTTAATAATTAGGTTTAACGATCGATCGATATGTTACCGATCGATCGGTGAAGGACGGTGTCCTTTAATGGTTTGAGACCGATCGATCGTATATTAAGGCCGATCGATCGCTCTCGTCCGTCATTGTTTTGAATTCATTTCATGATCGATCGTCGAAATTGTGGCGATCGATCAGTTGAAAAACTTCGCGAGAATTTTAAAGCTGACACGGCGATCGATCGGTATGGTGACCGATCGATCGGTGTTTATCATGCTTGAAATACCAAAATGCTTTAAGGCCATGGGTGAAGTGCAAAACACACCCACGGCAAAGGAGACCGAATTCTTGCGGCAAGGAGCTATTTTCCTCTTAAACTTAGTCCAAATACCGTCCTTTTGGTTGAGATAGTGTTTAGAATAGATTAAGAGGAAGCCCGAGCTCATATTGATTAATTTTTTGACCGAGTGAATATTGAAAATTTTGTGCGAAATTTGTGAGATTTTGGTAGAGATTTAGTTCGTTTTGGTGTTGATTTTGTGCAAGAGTAATATACTTACATTAGATCCCATTGGAATCCATGGTTTTATCGGGGTATTTGACAATCGATCGTCATTTTTGTACCGATCGACCATCATATTTGTATCGATCGAGATTTTTGTTGCAAATTATTGATGATCATTTATATTTATTTACATCCAAGTGCTTGAGTTCTTATTAAAATAAACATTGCATTTGAGTGTGTGGGGAGGGTTTGCATGGTTTTATCGACCTGGGTATTTGACAATCGATCGTCATTTTTGTAGACCATCATATTTGTATCGATTGTTTCATGCAGGTTTTGTTGCAAATTATTGATGATATTTATATTTATTTACATGTTTGATTATTGAAGTGCTTGAGTTCTATAAATTATGTGTTTAAGAAGCATGGAGGATGAATATTGGAGTGTTTTTACTTGTGTTTTGGTTATATTTTTGGATATAACGTGTGTACCTTAGACCCGTTCAAGAGTTAGGACACGATAAATATACGTTTATCGCGTAATAACCCTTGAATTTTCCAAAATATGGACAGTTTGAGATTGTGTATTCGTGGTTGGACGAGTTCGGTACTTGTGTCTTGTCCAGTCTTAGAAGAAGTTCGTTATCATCTACCCATTGTCTTCTGACGTCAGCCCCCAATGCTGGTGCGTGTACTTAGGGACTAGGGGGAGATGCTGCCGAATTGTTTTAGGTATGGATGGACGCAAGTCGAAATGATGTTCAACTCTGAATGCACAATCTTGAAAGGAATAGGACCTATCAGCTGGGCATAAATGTCACGTCCACTGATTAGGTGTTTATGAGTTACTTAATGTCGTGTATTGTTTTAGATTGGTGGTGATGGATAAGAGTTGGGTTTACAAGAAAAATCGATTTGGTGAAAAGTATGCGGAGGGGGGTCTGTGGGTTTGTTCGTATGGCTGCTTGTTGTGTAGACTTTCGGGGTCAGATCAGATGTCCGTGTCGGAAGTGCAGAAATATAGTGTTTCAAGTGTTGGGTAAAATGAAAGATCATATATACATTAATGGGTTTGATGTGAGCTATATGTTATGGTATTTCACGGGGAGGGTATTCAACTTGTTTCAAATTTGAGTCAAGAGTCCGATGCGAGCTTGCCACATATTGATGAGGATTTAGAGAGAGATAGCTTTGATGGGATGGAGGAAATGTTAACCGATGTTCATGCGGGGTTAGAAGGTGGGGCGGCAAAGGTTGAAACGGAGAACCCTAATATTAGGGAAACCTCACTTCGACATCGAAGGCTTCAATACCATTTGATAAGTTATGAGAGGAGGCAGAACGTGAATTGTATCCTGGATGTACCAAGTTTAGTAAGTTGTCATTTACGGTCCGGCTGTTGCATGTGAAGTCGAAGAATAAGTGTTGGTTAAAGCATTTGATATGGTGTTACAATTAATGAAGGAGGCATTGCCAGAGGGAGAGACTTTACCGAAATCGAATTACGAGGCGAAACAATTGAGAAAGGGTCTTGGAATGTTGGTCCGTGGGCTGATTCCGATCTCTGTTAACAAGTGGGCTGATGTTCTTGCAAAAATGAAGGAGTGCATTATGGATCGGGTGTTGGCATGATTAAACTTGTAAGCATAGAATTTTTGGTTAAGCATTCCTTTTATCATTGTAATAATGCATGTTTTGGTACTTATGCAGGACCACTTCGACCTTGACTACACCCGTCAAAGGACATGAGAACGATGGTCGAGATGATGATGATGATGGCACGTTGAACGCACCGCAACAAGATGTATGCATATTTCAAAAAGTTTTCGAGTAAAGAGGCGGCATTGTTGAAGCGGCACCCAGATACCACGGAAGAACAGTGGAAGGAGTTATGCGATCTGTTCACCAGCGAAACATTTATGGTACGTAATTACAAAAACCAGTTGCTTAAATATTATATTATTTTAATATTTAATTACTTAAAATATCACATAAACGAAGCGAGCAAAATAAGAAGAATAGATCAAAGTTGACTGTGAACCACGCTGCTGGTTCGCGCTCGTTCCAGCGCACTCGAGCTTGCATGGTAAGTTAAGTACTAAATTTTAGACTTTATTGATATTGTTTGTCAATAACGTTATGCTATTGCCATGTAAAAAATCAAGAAATCAGAATCAATCCTGGAAAGCTATATAAGAAGAATTATACAAACAAAGATGGCATTTGGACCTCGGAAGGAGCAAAAGAAATTTATGTAAGTCGCTTTCATTTTAATCTACTTTATATAATTTATGTATAGTTAATCTACTTTAATGTTTCTGGTACTTATTGTCATTTTTTCAGAAATGGATGGATGCCTTCTAGCGCCAGTGTGATTTAGAAGAGAAGAGTTACACCGAAATTGAAGTATATTCTGAGATATTGGGCTACACAATCTTCTGATCTACAGCACCAATCTTCTGCCTTCATTAACTTTAACTACACAATCTTTTGATCTACAGCACCAGCTAGCGAAGGTAAGGGATGAGATAGAAGCGATGAGAGCTGCTAGAGAAAAAGACTTGCAAGAATTTGAGAAGAAGCAAGCTGAGATGGAGGCCACGCTGAGGGACTGCCTGACAGGATCACCAGAGAAGACCACGACCTGGACTACCACGAGTGACTGACCAGTGCGCTCCTGACACGCCCCTAGCGCGCACGACCGAAACAGAAACATTGCCGACCGATCAGGGCAGCCAAAGCCAACTGACCGATCAGGGCCGGCCAGGAAGATTGACCGACTAGGGAAGCCAAAGCATGCCGATCGACCAAGAGATCCCAAGCGTGTTGATCGACCAGGGGCTAGGAAGACTGACCGACCGACCAGGGAAGCCAATGCATGCTGACCGACCAGGACATCCCAAGAGTGCTGACCGACTAGGAGCCCAGTGATACTTATGCCGGCATGCCAACCAGCCAGTCGCAGATAGATCAGGATCAGCTCAAGACTAGCTTGGAGCGTAGTGGGAGCGCGACCACATTTTTTATGGAAATATCTTCGGTGATTGGTTTCCTTCCTTGAAGCGATACGATGAATCGTATCTTCTAGATTCGGGCGTTTCTCTGAAAGTCTAGAATATTATCTTTCCTTTTTGAGTTCGGTTTATTAGGCACGTTATATCAAATCTACTTGATCGACGGGATTGATTCCTAAAGATCGGTGATTTGATCTAGTTTTGATTTGATTCCATTAGGGTTTGTAAGCACCTAAGGATGTCTATATAAACACCCTTAGGTGCATTACTGAGGGATATCGAGAATAGTCGAGTATTGGAGAGCCTGAGTGCTTTTGGGGAGTGTTTTGGCCGAGCATAGGACGTATATGCTAAGTCGGTGTCAGGGCTAACAACTTTGTCGCTTGGGATTCATTCTAGGCTAATAACTTAGTTTGGGTACCCGTTCTTGGGCTAATTAACCCTTGATCGGGATTGTTCTTGTTTCTTGTGGTTCGAAGGACTAATAATCCTTAGACCACATTTTTTTATCATAAACAGTGAGGTATTTGTCATTCTTGGTGTGTTAGATCCTATCTATTACGCTCGTGTGTTACTTAACATTGGTCGAGAGGATCGTTGTGGTATTGGAGTAGATCGGGTACGGGAGAAATTGGTGCTTGTTTTGGATTCCTTGACCGGGGTTCCTAACAATTTGGTGCTTTCATTGAGAGTTGAATACGAGAGGTAAACACAATCATTTACTTGAGGAGGGGTTCGATCTTCTTTAGGAGAGAACCCAAGGTCAGAAGTTGTTCGTTCCAAGTTTGTTGTCGGGAGGGGTTCGATCTTCTTTTGGGAGAGAACCCAAGGTCGGAAGTGTTGTTGCAGCCATATTCCAAAGGAGGCCAGATCAAATACGTTGCCATCCAACCGAGATCGTTTTGAAGCTTTCGGGTCGTCCTCTCTTTGGATGAAAGACAAGATAGAGGAGACCACCACCACCATGGCTTACAGGCAAGGAGCTATAGACACGGTTAGCAGGGCAGCTGAAGAGAATAGGAGAGCAGTGGAAGGGATGCGGCAAGACTTACAAGCAGTGTTGGCAAGTCTTGGTGGAGAGCCAAGAGGAGGCAACCATGTACCCCACGCAAGGATAGAAGAGAATAGGAAAGAAGATGTTCATCTTGAGGATGGGAGAGAAACTCAAGTTTCTGAGTCCACAAGAGAAGAGCCTAGACCCCGATAACTCCTTAGATTGGCTGGACGTGTGGAGAACGAGCGGGAGGTGTTCTAGAGGTGGCTGCGTGAGGAGGAATCCAACCATGACGCGGATGACCATGCAAGAACAGAGGAAGGATTTGGAGGGAGTCGGTACAGGGAGGAGATGCCCTATGGCCGAGATGCTAGAAGACATGAGATACTGCCGAGAGGCCACAACTACTATGATGAAGAGGAAGGGAATCGGAATAATCACCGAGGACCTAGAAGGCCACATTTACGTGGAAGGGACTATGAGGAGGATGATGGAAATCGGTTTAACAACCGAGGACTAAGGAGACCAAAGATTGACTTTCCTAAGTTCAATGGTGTGACCCGCAGGAGTCGCTCGATAAGGCCGACCACTATTTCTATATCTATGAAGTCCCAGGGGGGAAGAGAGTAGCCACGGCATGCTTCTTCCTTGATGGGAAGGCAAGCAAATGGTGGAGATGGATTTAGGCCCAATATGAGAAGCAAGAAGAAGGCTCGGGTGGACGGCATTCAAGAGCGAGTTGCTTATGCAGTTCAGACCATAATGGCCAATTGGCCAAGCTTAAGCAAGAGGGCAAGGTGCATGCTTATGTGGAGGAGTTTCGGCAACTCCAAACTTTAGTGCGGGGTTGGTCCGAGGAGGCATTGATTGGCACCTTTATGGATGAGCTAAAGCCATGAATCGCCAAGGAGCTTAAGTTGAAGCAGCCCACTAGGCTACAAGAGGCAATGAGGATGGCTGAAATTCTTGAAGATAGTCACCATTTCGAGAAAAGGCATGTCAAAGACCAAGTGGCTAACAAGGCTTCTAAGCCCTTGTATTCCACGAGGTCTTGGAAGGGAAAGGAGGTGGCTGTGGGAGAGGCGAAGAGCAAAGGGAAAGAAGTCAAGAAGCTTAGTCGGGAGGAGCTTGATGAATACATTAAGAAGGGCTTATGCTTCAAGTGTGGGGGAAATGGAGTCGGGACCACCAATGCAAAAAGGCCAAGGTCATGTTTATGATCGATGAAAAAGAGGAGCATATGGGGGAGAATAGTGAAGAGGAGCCCGAGTAGGTGGAATCCTCTAGCGATGAGGAAGGTGATGAGGCCGAGTTGAGCCTCAATGCCATGTCTGGGTACAAAAGCCCTCGACCATGCGACTTATGGCTTGGGTCGGTAAGCATGAAGTAACGTTGTTGGTGGATAGTGGGTCTACCCACAACTTCATCAATTCCCGCATCCTTTCTAAGGTGGGATTGCATGGAGAAGAAGTGGAACCATTAGATGTAAAGGTGGCAAATGGTGAAAAGTTAAGATGCGAACTGGTGGTGAGAGCCGTGAAGATAAATGTCCAAGGCGTCCGTATAGTGGCAGATCTCCATGTACTCTCTCTGGTCGGGCTAGATGTGGTCTTGGGCAATGCATGGCTAAGAGGCATCGGCAAGGTTGTCACAGACTACGAAAAGATGACTACGGAGTTCAAGCTCGGAGGAAAGAAGAGGGAGTGGACAGTTTTAGCATCAAAAGAGCCAAGGCCTTGCGAGCCAATATGTTCGAGAAGCTATGCAAGGGTAGGGCTCATTGCTTCGCCTTAGTGATGGGCCAAAACAGAGGAGCTGCTGAGCCGAATGGGAAGCATAGGGAACGGAGGATCTACCCCGAGGCGTACGGTCGGTTTTAGGAAAACACAAGGAAGTATTAGAGTGGTCTCCAAGGAGAGAGTTCGATCACCGCATTGCGGGCAAGTCGCCATGGTATGCTAGAGAGATTCGGTCTCGAGTTGTCACAGACTATGCATGGGACTACGGATGCTCAAGCTCAGGGGAAGTTGTCAGTTTTAGGGAAAATCGAAAGATCTTTCGGGCCCCATTTCTGGCAGTGTTGGCTTTGGTGCCATTGATTGGGTGGTGCCGTGCGCACACGCCCCGATGGCACGGTGAAGCATGACCGGCCCATCCAAATCCAAGGCGTATAGAGATCTCCATGTAGGTCGGGCTAGATGTGGTCTTGGGCAATGCATGGCTAAGAGGCATCGGCAAGGTTGTCACAGACTACGAGAAGATGACTATGGAGTTCAAGCTTGGAGGGAAGAAGAGGAGTGGACTTTTAGCATCAAAGGAGCCGAGGCCTTGTGAGGCCAATATGTTCGAGAAGCTATGCAAGGGTGGGGCTCATTGCTTTGCCATAGTGATGGGCCAAAACGAGAGCTGCTGAGCCGGGGAAGCCTAGGGAATGGAGGAGCTACCCCGAGCGTGCGGTCGGTGTTGGAAAACACAAGGAGGTAGAGGTCCCGACCACATTACCTCCAAGGAGAGAGTTCGATCACCGCATTGTTTGAAAGATGCGGGCAAGTCGGTGAATGTGCCACCCTACCGGTATGCTCATTTTCAAAAGGGAGAGATCGAAAGGCAAGTGGAGGAGATGTTGGCCAGTGGTCTGATGACCGAGCACTAGTCCCTTTTCATCGCCGGTATTACTTGTGAGGAAGAAAGATGGAAGTTGGCGCTTTTGCACCGACTACCGAGCATTGAATGAAGCAACGGTCCGGGATAGATTTCCCATACCTACGGTGGATGAGATGCTTGATGAGTTGCACGGGGCTCATGTGTTCACCAAGCTAGACTTAAGGGCCGGGTACCATCAAATCCGGATGAAGGAGGAAGACATTCACAAGACGGCATTTAGGACTCATTCCGGCCATTATGAGTACCTAGTGATGCATTCGGGCTATGTAATGCCCCATCGACTTTCCAAGCGGCTATGAATGCCATATTCAAGCCGTTCTTAAGAAAGTTTGTGTTGGTATTTTTCGATGACATCTTGGTGTACTCGAAGACTATGGAGGAACACTTGGTGCAGTTGGAGCAAGTGTTGGTGATCTTGAAGGAGCACCACTTCTTCATCAAGGCCTCCAAATGTGCCTTTATGCAAGAAGAGCTGGAATACCTTGGCCACATCATCTTGGGCCAAGGAGTGAAAGTAGACCAGCGAAAGGTGGAAGCTATGGTGGATTGGCCTTACCCAAGAACGTGTCGGCCTTGCGAGGATTCCTTGGTCTGACGGGCTATTATAGAAGATTTGTTCAAGGCTATGGTTGATTGCCAAGCCACTCACGTCTATGTTGAAAAAGGAGGCCTTTGAGTGGTTGGAAGAGGGGAGAAGAGCTTTCGAGGACTTGAAGAGGGCAATGACTAAGACACCCGTCTTGGCCTTACCCGACTTCAAGAAATCATTTGAAGTGTACACGGATGCAAGTGGAGAGGGAATTGGAGCGGTACTAGCACAAGAAAGAGACCCATTGCTTATATCTCCAAGGCCTTAGGGCCAATAAAGAAGTCGTGGAGCACTTATGCTAGAGAAATGTTGGCGGTCGTGCATGCGGTGAAAGTGTGGAGACCTTACCTCTTGGGAAGGAAGTTCACTATCGTGACCGACCAACAAGCATTAAGGCACTTGCTAGAGCAAAAGATCGTGACGCCCGAGCAGCAAAAGTTTCTTGTGAAGCTTTTGGGATTCGAGTACGACATTGTATACCAGCCCGGTAAGGAGAATAAAGTGGCTGATGCTTTATCAAGGAAGGAAGGAAGTCCAATGATGTGGACTCTTTATGAAGATGAGGCCGGACTTAGTGCCTTGAGCGGAGTGGAATGGAGAATATGGGACAAGATTAGAGAGGCCATAGAGCTGGATGCGAGGTCTCAAGAGATCATAGAGAAGCTAGAGAGCCCATGTGATGGGGTGACCGGTTCAAATTGCGGGATGGGCTTATCTACTACAAGTCCTATGTCTATGTGCCCGATGTGCCGAGCTTGAGGAAGGAGATACTCACTCACTTCCACCATAGCAAGGAAGGTGGTCATTCGGGGTGGCTTAGGACCTACATAAGGGTCAAGCATTTCTTCTATTGGGAGGGCCTAAAGAAGAGCGTGAAGAAGTGGGTGGCCGAATGTGACATATGTCAAAAGGCCAAGCATGATACGAGGGCCCCTACGGGTCTCTTGCAACCCTTGCCCATACCAGAAGCTATATGGGAAGACCTGTCCATGGATTTTGTGAAGGCCTGCCCACAAGTCAAGGATACGAAGTGATTTTAGTGGTGGTCGACGCTTAAGTAAGTATGCTCATTTCATACCCCTTAAGCACCCATTTACTACGAAGAGTGTGGCTAAAGCATTTGTAGATCACGTGGTGAAGCTCCATGGTTTCCCGAGAACCATAGTGACAGACCGTGATCGGGTGTTCATGAGCTCTTTTTGGAAGGAAGTGTTTGCACTACAAAGGAGCAAAATGAAGACCAGCTCCTCATACCACCGCAGACCGATGGCCAAACGGAGGTGGTCAACCAGACGTTAGAGCAATACTTGCGATGCTATTGCCACGATGAACAAGCAAGGTGGATGGAGTACATGTTCTGGGCCGAGTATTGGTATAATGCCACATACCACTCTTCCACCACACTTAGCCCATTTGAAGTTGTGTATGGGAGGAAGCCTCCTACTTTGGTTAATTATGAGAAAGGCACGGCTAAGAATGTAGAGGTGGAGGAAGCATTGATCTCCCAGGACGAGATCCTAGCTAAGGTGAAAAGAGAGCTTAAGAAGGCTCAATCAAGCATGAAGAAGCATTATGACAGAGGGAGGAGACTAGAAGAATTTGAGCCCGGGGACTTTGTTTACTTGAAGCTTCAGCCATATGGCCAGAAGACCATGAAGAGAAAGGCGAGCCACAAGCTCGAGAAGAGGTACTATGGGCCCTTCAAGGTGGCTGCCCAGGGTGGGAGAAGTTGCATATCGTCTGGAATTGCCTCCGACCTCAAGACTCCATCCGGTGTTTCATGTGTCTCTCCTTAAGAGACGAGTGGGTGATACTAGCCTGATCGTGGACGAATTGCCTTTCTTTGATGAGGAAGGAAGAATGCTGCTACAACCGCAAAGTTTCTTGCATACAAGAGGGTAAATTGAGGACGAACTAGAAGGAGGATTTGGAGAATCTTGGTACAATGGAGTGGGCTAACCAGAGGAGAAGCAACTGGGAAGACTATACGAGATAGCCCTAAGGTTTCCAGATTTTACCCTTGAGGACAAGGGTACACTTCATGGAAGCGGGATTGACAGGATCCCCAGTGAAGACCATGGCCTGGACTACCACGAGTGGGAAGATGAGGGGCAAGAGGCGGTGCTAGTGACCGACCAGTGCGCTCCTGACACGCCCCGAGCGCACACGGCCAAAACAGAAACATTGCCGACCGACCAGGGTAGCCAAAGCAGGCTGATCAATCAGGGGGCCAGGAAAACTGACCGAACAGGGAAGCCAAAGCATGCCAACCGACCAGGACATCCCAAGCGTGCTAACCGACCAGAAGCCAAGAAGACTGACCGACCAGGGAAGCTAACACATGCCGACCGACCAGGACATCCCAAGCATGCTGACGACCAGGAGCCCAGCGATACTTATGCCGGCATGCCAACCAGCCAGTCACAAATAGATCAGGACCAGCTCAAGACCAGCTTGGAGCGTAGTGGGAGCGCGACCACGTTTTTTATGAAAATATCTTCGGCGATTGGTTTCCTTCCTGGAAGCGATACAATGAATCGTATCTTCTAGATTCGGCATTTCTCCGAAAGTCTAGAATATTATCTTTCCTTTTTTAGTTCAGGTTTATTAGGCATGTTATATCAAATCTACTTGATCGACGGATTGATTCCTAAAGATCGGTGATTGATCTAGTTTTGATTTGATTCCAGTAGGGTTTGTAAGCACCTAAGGATGTCTATATAAACACCCTTAGGTGCATTAGTGAGGGATATTGAGAATAGTTGAGTATTGGAGAGCCTGAGTGCTTTCGGGGAGTGTTTTGGCCGAGCATAGGCACGTATATGCTAAGTCGGTGTCAGGGCTAATAACCTTGTCGCTTGGGATTCATTCTAGGCTAATAACCTAGTTTGGGTACCCGTTCTTGGGCTAATTAACCCTTGATCGGATTGTTCTTTTTCTTGTGGTTCGAAGGACTAATAATCCTTAGACCACATTTTTTTATCATAAACAGTGAGGTATTTGTCATTCTTAGTGTATTAGATCCTATCTATTACGCTCGTGTGTTACTTAACATTGGTTGGGAGGATCGTTGTGGTATTAGAGTAGATCGAATACGGGGGAAATTGGTGCTTGTTTTGGATTCCTTGACCGGGGTTCCTAACACCACCGTGAGGAGCAGCGGGTGGAGCAGGAGCGCATTTGTTGGAGTAAGAGGAGTGCATGAAAAGGGAGCAAGAGCGCATGTGAGTGGAGCACGAAGAGCTCATGCAACAGGAACAAGAGCGCATGCGAAAGGAGCAAGAGTGCTTACGGCAGAAATATCAAATGAGCTGGAGAAGCAAATTAGTGACATATCAAAGGGACTATTCATCTAGTTTGGGGTTCAAAAAGGTAGATGCATGTATATTGTAATAGCTTTGTGATTATATATTATTACGATGTTATTTTTTATTTAATTACAGATCACTATTTATTATTATTGATGTTTATTAATGTGAGTATTGTATTGTTACTATAATAGTACGTGTTATTTAATATTTTCTATTATTATTATTTTTTTAAATCGATTCTGTTACCACCGTTCGATCGGCATCTTCAGCGATCGATGGGCTATTGTTAAACCGATAGATCATTCAATACCACTATTCAATTGCCAATATTAAAAGACAAAATTACTAATCGATCAATAACGTAAATGATCGATCGGTTACGTGTAAGCGATTTGTCAGTTCTATAAGCGACCGATCGGCCGAGAAATAGATGATCGATCCTCCAACTCAAAAGATCGATCGTTAGAGAACAACATCGATCAGTAACTTAATCAACGTTCCATTGCTGAAATAAAAGACCGATTGATTTTGGCATGACGCTCGATCGTTATACTTAAGTGATTGATTGCATATATAAAATGTCCGATCGTCGTTACTAAAACGATCGCTCGTCTATTTCTTACCATGCGATCGGTTAAACTTGTCGATCAATCACAAATAAATAGCCGATCAATCATCAATACGTACTATTCGATCATCTTAGATATGAAGATCGATCGAATTGGTAACCGTTCGATCATTCCAAAAAAATACCGATCGATCGCTGTTTCAACCGATCCCTCACTTTGTTTCCACTAACCGATCGGCAAAAGTACCGATCGATCATTAGATTTAGTGACAGAAATTTTCCGTCACTAAAACTTTTCGTGATGAAATTCGAGTTTAGTCACGAAATATATTTCACGACGCTCTTTTGCTGATGAAGCTCATGATGAAAAATTTTCGTCATTAATACTTCTAGTGACAAAATTTTTTGTCACTAAAAGTCAATTTTTTTGTAGCGACGATGATGTTTCTCAAAATAAAAACAATAAAGAATTGATGAGGCAGGCATTATGAAACACTTGAAATATCAATATGTATAGGCTTCTTGTTTAGTGGGAACGTGGCTTGATAGTCAATTTAATTACGTACGCGCTTTGTCATTTCAATGTTCAAAAATGAAGGCATTAGAAGTGCAACATACCATCATTTGAACTGGTCAAATTATTTTGCATTTTTTAAGATGTGACCAATGGTAGTTGAGACTAATTACGTACAAAATCTTATCATCTTGCGTGTAAGGGGAAACATAGACTTGCTTAGTGACTCCCCTCCATAAATAGACAAGTTTTCGCAACACATTTCTCACCCCTCACCAAAGCAAGAGTAGCCAGAATACTAAAAGCTACAGAAAGCCTCAAATATGGAGAAACGTGCTCCCATGTCCCTCGTAACTGTGCTCCAATTTGCTTTGGCCTTCTCCCTTACCTCTGCTTCTAACCCTAGTCCCCTACAAAACTTTTGTGTTGCAACCAAAGATTATGTTGGTACCTACATAGAATTATCATTTAGTTCTTCTAGAATCATTGATCTCACATATTTGCAACATTGTTTCTCTTTATAATGGAAATTCACACACATATCGAGAAGGTTATTCTTTAGGGTGACATTTACGTAGGAGTACGTACTTGCCATGCTTCAATTCTGAATAACTTGTGATAGTAACGTACTCTTCTCTCTGCAGAATTCGTTAATGGGAAGCTTTGCAATGACTTGAAGGATGCTAAAGCAGATGATTTCTTCTTCTTGGGGCTAGACAAGTCCAGTGACACCTAAAATCGACAAGGGTCAAATGTGACTGCTATGAACGCGGACAACTTAGCAGGCCTAAACACACTAGGCATATTCGTGGCTCGTATTGACCTTCCACCATATGGTCTAAATCCTCCCCACAACCACCCTTGCGCCAGTGAGGAAATTGTGGTCCTAAAGGGTACTCTTTATGTTGGTTTGTCACATCCAACACAGATAACCACCTCTTCACCAAAGTTCTAACCAAGGGAGACGTCTTCATATTCCCAGTTGGTCTCATTCACTTCAGTGGAATATGGAAAATACCAATGCTCTTGTATTTGCTGGTCTCAGCAATTAGAATCCCAGAGTGATCATGATAGCCAACGCAGTCTTTGACACCAATCCTCCCATCAATCCTGATGTTCTGACCAAGGCCTTCCAAGTGGACAAGAACGTGATTAACTATCTCGAGCAACAATTCAAATGATGGTAGTTAAAGAATTAAAGATATAGATAAATAACCACACAAAATCATAAGACGTTTCGAATTCTGAATTAAGATTTCCTACAATTCCTTTGTATCTTCATAGTAATAATTATAATGAAACAAAGTGGTTACAATCATGTCTTTTTCTTCATTTACTTTCCATAGCGTGGTAGCAGAGGTAGAGCAACTTACACGATTAACACTAACTGCATTTAGAATCTATGAATTGAAGTTTGAGATATCACTTGTAAATACTCATGCCTTTTCTTCTACAAAAGTAAAAATAATCAAGAAAGAACAGTAGTGGGCTAGGACAGAAGCCCATCGCGCAACATCGAATTTTCGCATTTCAATTCAAATGAAATAAAGAACTGGGAATGACAGTGTTCGATTGGGCGATTAAGAGGGTTTCGAATGAAACTCATACAAAGTATGTTGAACTTCAACATAGAGCCTGCACTCGAATTGCATTCAAAAAAGAATTATGGTGAAAATCATGTGGAATGTCTTGTTTTATGCACTTGAAGCAAGTATGAAACACAAGCCAAAACAAACAAGTTTGGTCTAGCAAGGTTAAAATAGGCTGATCAAGTTTGGTCCCTAAAACACCAACCACCCCCAACACCAATTACATCAGTGATTGGTGCCTAATGGTGCCTGTTATATCGGTGCCAGGGGCGATTAACCGGCCACTGAGAGAGAGAGACTGAGAGTGGTGTTGAAGGCAGAGAGAGGTGAGACCGTGAGAAGAGAGGTGCGGGAGGGAGAGAGGAACGTGAGGAGGAGAGAGAAATGACGACGAAGAAAAATGCAGGAGGAAGAGGAAATGTGACCCATGAGAGAGAGATGCAGGAGAGAAAGGGGAAAGTGAGGAGGAGAGAGAGAGGGAGAAAAAAATACCTAATGGAAAAATTTAAAAATTACCTAAATGGTTTAAAAATCTTCTACAACACTAATGCCTCGTATCTCTCTAAATTAATTACCAAATAAAATGTCTGCATTTCCAAATTTATTATGATTCATTAAAAAAAATGTCTTTAATGAGTTACTAAATATATTATGATCAATTATAAAACCTTATTAAATTGGCCGAAATAAAATTTTCATTAATGGATTTCCAAATACATCAATTGCAAATAAAAAGTCCATCAATAAATTTTCAAATACATTATGATCAATTATAAAATAAAATATTTAGTAATTAATTAGTTGACTATATATTCAAAGAAACCATCAATATTAATTAATAGACGTTTTAAAATTATCCTTCAATATGAAGGATAGTCAATCCAAAATTGATTTTGTTTCCATTTGAAGTCTTTAGTCTTTGGGTGGTAAATGACAAAGAGAGAATTTTTAGAAATTGAATTCCTAACTCTATCTCTCACTCTCTCTCCCACTACCCCTCTGGCTCTATCTCACTCTCCCTCTCCCTCTCCCTCTCTTTAAATGCAAATTAAGAATTGTTGGGTAATAGAGAGAGAATTTTTAGGAGAGATTTTATTTCCATTTGAGTTTGAATTTGAATTCCCTAATTCTCTCTTTAAATTTAGAAATTATTAATTTACTTGGAACTTTTCTCTCTCCCACTACCCCTCTCGGCTCTCTCTCACTCTCCCTCTTTTTAAATTAAAATTAAGAACTTAAATGTAAATAAGAATTGTTGGGTAATAGAGAGAATTTTTAGGTGAGATTTTAATTTCCATTTGAATTTGAATTCCCTAATTCTCTTTTTAAATTTGGAAATTATTAATTTGTTAGGAACTTTAGTCTTTGGGTGATAAATGATAGGGAGATAATTTTTAGAAATTCAATTCCTCTACTCCATCTTTCCCTCTCTCTCCCACTATCCCTCTCGGCTCTCTCTCTCTCTCTCCCTCTCCCTCTCTTCCTCTCCCTCTCCCTCTCTTTCACCTCTCTCTCCCTTCTCTGTCTCCCTCTCCCTCTCTTTCATGTTTCACCTCTCTCTCTCTCCCCCTCTTTGTAAAGATTGCCTCAACCACAGGAGACAAACAATCCAAGTGTATTTTGTGACGCATCTAATTTCTAGACACTGATAAATGCCTGCGAGTACTGCTACTTGAAATTTTCCATTCAAGACTTTAGGCCCCACGGGACAAGATTCGTTTATCTGTAAGTAAGGGTGGGTATTGAAACGGATGGAATGGAATTCTCAATGTGGAACTGAGTTTTACGGGTGACCGAATTAAGTTTCGGTTGACCATATTTTACTAGACTTTCCAAACAATCAAAAGTATAAAAAGTACTTTACAGAAAGTAAAATATGGCAAGAAGCGAATTTAATTTAATTTTTGAATTTGTAATCTTTTCCTATTTTAATTGTTTCAAGCTGATGTGGATCTAATTAGATGGTGTGTCATTAAAGAGGTGTCAAAAGTGACATATGTCAATTTTTCATTATCTGCAAGGTGGCACTCCATCAAGTCCTTGATTGAAACTACGAATACAAATTGTTTAGGAACAAAATTAAGGCATCTCAGGCGCGTGTGAGAGTAAATGTAAGAACGGAGAAGGTGATTGAATTTATTTTTCTATTTTATTGAGCTCCAATTTGAACCTAAGAGGCAGAAAAAAAAAAGTAAACGTTGCTCAACGAAAAATACAAAAAGAAAAGGGAAATTTATTTTTTAGTCACCAGGTTTTCACCATTTTTCATTTTTAGTCATAAAACTTAATGTTTCAACTTTTTAGTCCTTGATCTTTCCATACTTGAAAAAAATAGTCCATTCGTTACCTTCCGTTAGTTAGACTAATGGAATAATTTTTCACGTTAGCCTTTATTTTCCACGTAAGCAACCCATTTCCACGTCAGCCCACCATTTGAATCGAATTAGCTTAAACGACCAGTAGCTCCCATCCTACTAAATGAAGCTATGCGTTTTGTTCCCTTAAAGACCAACGTTACCTCTAGCCCCACATATCTCTTTCCACATAGTCATATCCCTTTCGTAAACCCTAGAATAGAATGAGGTGGAAACAGAGAAGGGAGGAGGACTGCTGCAAGTGGAAAGATCTTTGGTGGTTCCCTTGATTTGGTTGGCCTTATTGATGTTTCACTTATGCCTACAGACATTCTAAATTGTGATTCAATTGTATGAAGTATCAATTGCTAAGCACCCATCCAAACCCCTGTTGAGCATGCAATTTTTCGTTTTGTGGTTGCTAAAAAACTGGAAATGCGAGATAGATGCTACTGCAAGAGTCTTTCCCATTCCTGTTCTAGCACTTCAGATCATGTTGTAAATTACTATTGATCTATAAGCCAAACAGGATTTTCAACTATCATGACTTTCACATATATCAATAATCATAATGTGGAATTAATCATCAATAATAAGACACCAGAATCCACGTAATGAGACCTCTTTTGCTTTCCTTTCTCCTTCTCTCTATCTCTGTTGTTTCAACCTGTAAAATAATAGCGTAGAAACTGTTTCTCTCACTTCACCCTTTGAACTTTCATCGACAGAAATTAATGGGAATCCTGACAGTTAAATAGGGTAGAGAGAGGACAGTTTTTCCATGTGAAAAATAACGCACCACTCCCCATTAGAGTGGGCAAATGGAAAACAACTTCTCCTATAAAATCTCACTAAGTGAACGTGCGTTAACTTCCTATAGAGTCGTTACCTTATTTATTTAAAATTCAAATAATGTCAAATATTGCCCATTAAATAAGTCACTGGGACATTAAATCCAACATTCTCCCACTTGGCCAGTGTGACAATGACAATTATTTGAATTTATAAGGTAAACATAATATGTGCATAATATCAGCTCATTTGCACCTTAGTGTGATTACGTTAATATCATAGTTAAATAATTCACTAACACGAGTCATGGCAGTAAACATCATTAAAGTGATATCTTCCCTTCCATGCACTACAATATTAGTAAATCACTTAATTATGATCCATAATGAGAAGTATCAATAAAGTCCCTATAATGTCTTTGTCAAAAGACGGTTCTTGTTATCAGTAATCCATCTCCATAATTACGTAATTGATGGTAAACAAGAAACAAAAACACAGTCAATGAGATCTCTAGAATTGTCTTAGATAAAAAAAAACACAAAGATCCAAAACATACCTCAGGGTTCGTACCCAAGACCCATACGATCAACGTGTTCCTTAAAAGTCTTCGGTTGTAACCCTTTAGTTAAAGGATCTGCAATCATGAGCTCAGTCTTGATATGCTCTATTGACACTCTTTGTTTCTGAACTTCCTCCTTAACGGCTAAATATTTGAGCTCCATGTGCTTAGCGCCTTTAGAATATTTGTCGTTCTTAGAGAAACTGACTGTTGCGGAATTATCACAATACAACCTCAGCAGCCAGGAATACTATCGAAAATTCCAAGTCCTGAGATAAAATTTGTAGCCATAAAGCATGAACTGTGGCCTTAAAGCATGCCACAAATTCAGCTTCCATAGTAGATGCTGCGATGACAGTCTGTTTGGCGCTTTTCCATGATATTGCTCCTCCAGCTAATAGAAACACATAACCAAGAGTTGACTTCCGACTATCAACACAACCGGCGAAATCTGAGTCGGAGTAGCCAATCACCTCCAACTGATCACACCTTCTATACGTGAGCATGTAGTGTCTTGTTCCTTTCAAGTACCTTAACACTTTCTTTGCAACTTTCCAATGCTCCATTCCAGGATTACTTTGGTATCTCCCGAGCATACCAACTGCAAAACTAATGTCTGGTCTCGTACATGTCTGTGCATACATTAAGCTTCCAACAACAGATGCATAAGGAATAGTTTCCATTTTCCTCTTTTCCAAAGCATTCTGTGGACAATCATTTGCACTTAATTTGTCTCCTTTATTGAAAGGAGCAGGAGTGGCTGCACAATCAACCATATTAAATCTTTCAAGAACTTTATCAATATATCCTTTCTGAGACAATCCTAACATTCTACATGATCTATCATGAAATATTTCGATTCCTATCACGTAGGATGCCTCACCCATATCTTTCATTTCAAAGTTCATTGAAAGAAATTTCTTGGTCTCATGCAATAAACCAAGATCACTAGAAGCAAGCAATATATCATCAACATACAGAATCAGGAAAATAAACTTGCTCCCACTGACCTTGAGATATATACACCGATCAACGGTGTTTTCCTTAAATCCAAAGGACGTGATGATATCATTGAATTTAAGATACCATTGTCTGGAAGCTTGTTTAAGTCCGTAAATTGACTTCTTTAATTTGCATACCATGTGCTCCTTTCCTTTAATCAAGAAACCTTCAGGTTGATCCATATAGACCTCTTCATCTAAATTCTCATTCAAAAAAGTAGTTTTCACATCCATCTGATGTAATTCTAAATCGAAATGAGCCACCAGAGCCATTATGATCCTAAGAAAGTCCTTTTTCGATACAGGAGAGAACGTCTCTATGTAATCAACTCCTCCTTTTTGAGTGAAACCTTTCACAACAAGTCTAGCTTTATGTTGTTCGATATTGCCATTACAGTCACGTTTGGTCTTAAAGACCCATTTACACCCGACTGTTTTAAAACCTTCAGCAATTCAACGACGTCCCAAACTTCATTTCGTTCCATTGATTCCAACTCATCATTTATGGCATTGATCCATTTTACAGAATCACTACTTTCAATGGCTTGTGAAAACAAAATCGGATCTTTACTTGTCCCTAAATCATAATCAGATTCTTGCAGATATACCAAATAATCATCTGAAATAGCTGATCTCCTTTCTCTTTGAGATCTCCTTAATACTATTTCTTGTGATTGTTCTGCAATTGGTTCATTGGTGATGATCTCATTATAGAGTGATTGACCACCAGATTGTTGTTCGATGTTGTCATGATGTTCTACAACTGGTGGTCAATCACTCCCACTAATTTCACCATTTTCAAGAAACCTTGTATTTCCGGTTTCAACAATTCTCATACTATGGTTGGGATAGTTGTTGGCTTTTGTGCACAATCGAGATTTTGATGATTTCAATAAATGGATCAAGTTTATAAAACGGACATCTTCAAAGACAAAGACGTTTTGATGAAAGAGCCAAAGACTTGAAGAAAGAAGATCAAGAACATGCAAGGAGCTCAAAAGTGAAGTTTCAAGACCTTAGGGTATAAACCTTGTAACTCTTAGTTTTACTTTTGACAAGGATTATGAATCACACTTGCATATCTTTCAAAACGTGCATAAACCGTTTTACCTTTTGTTTGAAAGATTAAAATGTTTTTAAAGGTTTTAAAACACCCCAATCAAACTCCCAAACCTTTCTTATACTTATGGGAAGTAAGTCCCTAAAATTAGATGTTTCAAAGAGGTCAAAAAATGTGGTTTTAATTGAACCGGATCATGTGCTTAAGTTGAGGAGGTCGACCGGCTGGTGAAGCGGTCGACCGGTCTTCGACCGCTTGGTATAGCGGTCGACCGGTTGATTTGAAATAGATCCGTTGAGCTTCTAACAATATGACCGTTGAGTAACAGTAACTTGAAGCGGTCGACCGGTTCATGTAGCGGTTGACCGTCTCTTTTTAATAGACGACTCCCAACTGCTATAAACGGCTAGTTTTCATATGTGGCCTATAAATGCACCTTCATAACGTCCAAAATAAATACACAATGACCATATATCATTTAGACCACTTGAGAAATATTCCAAACCTTCATATTCTATATTTCTCATATCATTCACACAAAACACACTTTCATATCCTTGTCTTTGTGTGAATCAAGAGATAGAGATTTTCAATTTCATATCCACTCTTTGAGAGAGTTTATTCTTCAATCTTCATATCCAAAAGAGGTGATTCCTTTAGTAAGGTTGTTCACTAAAGAAGAAGCTTAGAGAGGGTATATCTCAAGCTTGGTTAGGTTGTGAGTGGTGAGCCCGAAAAACCACTTGGGTGGGTTTGAGTGTTAAGCTCGGGAAAACACTTGTACGGTTCTCTAGCACCCGGAAGCTAGAGTGTATGCTATTTGAAGATAGTGGAAAAACCTCAAGGCTCGGTGAAGGAGCTTGAGGGGTGGATGTAGGCGGGTTTGCCGAACCACCTAAAAATCACGTGTTTGCTTCTCTATCCCTACTCCTTACATTTAGCACTTATTTACTTGTTGTTTTAATATACTTGTGCTAAATTAGACTTTACTTTGCAAACACGGTTTTGAGGGTTAAAAGAAAAAGTTTGGAAACCCAATTCACCCCCCCTCTTGGGTTGCCTTAATCTAGGACTTGCAACAATAAAACCTATACCCTTTGGACTTCTCTGGGTATCCAATAAAATACTCGCTCACAGTTCTAGAATCCAATTTCTTTTCATGTGGATTGTAGATCCTAGCCTCCGATGGACGACCCCAAATGTGAAGGAGTCCTTTGAACTGCTTTACTAGGAACCCGATTAAGCAAATAAACAGTGGTCTTAAGAGCCTCCATCCACAATGAAATGGGTACTGAGGAGTTACTTAACATACTCCTAACCACTAACCATTTTCATAAGAGTACGATTATGTCTTTCAGCTACACCATTCTACTAAGTGTTGGCTTTTAGTCACAATCAATGTTTTGATGATAACAATAGAAGTAATTGAGATGTGAAGCAAAGCGGACCAAAATGAGCACGAAGCGATCAAGTAACATCCCCTTCAATGGAAGTGCTCTTAAAGTGAAGACTCAAGATGCTAGGGTAATCTTTGTAACTCTAAGTCTTCATCTTTAACAAGGATTTGAACCACACACTTGCATATTTCTTCAAAACTTGCATGAAATGTTTTACCTCTTGTTTTGAAGATTTAAAAATGTTGCCTCTTGAGTTGATGAAGAGATCATTTCATTTTCATGTTTGCATGTGAGTTTTAAGTCATATATGACATGATCCTTTGAAAGTTTTGAGTTTGATTACTCCAAATCTTGTGCATGTGTGATTTATTAGTTGAAAAATGTAAAAATTGAACCATTTGACAAGGAGGGTCATGGTAGTGCCCTAAAGGGAACTCCAAGGGAGCTTGATGGCCTTGACATGGCATGAGAAAAGGTAATAAAGCACATGCAAGGACTTTGGCCTTATGGATTGGAAAATGGAAGCGAAAGGGCTTGATGGTTGCTGTTGGATTTGGAATGATGATCAGGCAATGTTTTTGTGTCATTAGTTGCATAATAACCTAGATGGACACTTAGAGAAAAGAACAAGGAAACAACATGCATGCATTTTTGTATAATTTTCATAGTACCTGAAACACACTGATTAGTATCTTATGTAAAAATATGTTGCATTTACCACGAAACTTTCCAAACATGAATTTTAGGAACCCCTGGTTGTACCCTAAAAATTTCAAAGAAAAAGAACAAAGAAAAATGCCAGAAATGCCCTTAGGAGCCGTTAGGGGCAATTTCGATATTACTGAAAACATTGAAGGGTAAAAGAGTCCAAACACGAAAACTGGGCTCATGGCTACGTTAAACACTAAAAAAGAATGAGAGTGTAAAAATTTGAGCCCAAACTCAAAACCATATGGGGCCCTTAGGAGCCGTTAGGGTCTAATGCGGACCCATTAAGCTAAAGGTTTTAAAATATGCTTCTTAGTATTAATAGAATAGTGCACTGACCCATTTGGGTCCAATGGGGCCCATTTGGCCCCTGTAGTAATAAAAATGAAAATAATTATAAAAGAATTTAATTACTCAATTACCTTGACTTATAAAAAGATAAAAGTGCAACAAGTATAGGTAAAGAGTTAAAATTTCTTAAAGAGGGTAATAATTTAATAGGAGAGTAAAAAGAACTATTTAATTTGATATAGGAGCTTAGAAAAATTCCAAGGAAGTGAATGAGTCATTTTATTGGAAACTAGTAATTCTTTTGAACTACATGAATAAATACATTTTGTGATTTTCCATTGTGAATCGGAAAGTGGAAATGAATTGCAATTATTTGAGTTCTTAATTAATATTGCATCATGTGATTGAGCATCTGTGATTGCATACATGACATGATGAGAGTGAACCAAGACCGGGAATTGGAAACTGAACCTATCTAAGGTGGTTCCCGAGAAAAGGGCGACAAAACTGGGCATATATGGAGAAAGTGCAACCCCCCATTATAGGGAGTGGGTAGGCTCCCATGGGGTATTTATGTCCTTGACAGGTTCCTAGTGCAGGTGACACAGGATAGTCCCAGTAGGACAAGAGGGACGCACAACACGACTCTAGGAGTGAACAAAGCAGGTACCGGGAACACTGCAACCCCAATCGAAAGGATGGGAAATGGGTGTACGACATCATTGCATTTCCACGATTTGCACTTGGCTGAATTTCGATCTATGATTTATGAATCTCCTATTGCATTTTCATATTTATTTTTTGCTATTATGTATGCCATGTCCCTTCCTCGACCTTACTGAGTCCTTATGACTCACTCCATCTTTTTATTTTGTTTGCTTGTGCTTTAAATATTTTGACAGGAAATGAGGTTGTTCGAGGGCAGCAAGTCATAGACCTAGACCTTTATATCATGGTCCTGCACATTCGAGCTTGGGTCTCAGACTCTTTTGAGATATCGTTGGAGCATACCCCCCACTTATACCTCAAGGATCCACCCTTGCTCGAACTTGGGCACTTCGGGTTGGTAGATGCCCTAGTAGAGCCGATAGTTCCATATCCTTTGCTAGATGCCCTGCCGGTGGAACCTAGTCGGGAGACGTCGGGTGACGGCGTGGTGGATCTTACCTCTGATAGCTTGGAGGAGTAATTTAGTTAGATTTTTTTCCCTTGTGTTTTTAACGTTTTTCCCAGTTTGTATTTTGGAAACATTTTCCCGTACATATATCATGGATATATAGGCTCATATATCATGGTTATATAGGCTCAGTGAACTATAGTGCGCTCACGCTTTTATAACATTAGCCTTTTTATTGTAGTCCTCAAGAAGGACATTTTTTGTCGCCGTGATGTATTTATAAAACTTCATATTTGTTTGAGTCATCTTATAAAAATCAGTATTAGGGGTCATAATTAATTTCGTAACCTCAAAGTTTAATCAATATTTTGCGTAAGTCTTCTGCTGGAACTTTATGAGGGCAAAACAATCTTTTAACATCAACTTTTATTTCATGCCCTAATCCCCGACTTGTGTTCGTACTATTCCTATAAGTGAGCCTAGGGGGTCAGTATGAGCAGAGGGCGTAAGAGACCCTCTATCTGCAGAAGCTTTTGCAGCTTTGTTTGCGGCGTCCCTTGCAAATAAAATGGGCTTTAATTCGATCTTATTGGAAGGAGATTCTAGTATTGTCACTGTAGCTTTTCGGAAAGAGCATCCTGATGTGGAATGGACCATTCTCAACACCATTTCAAATTCTATTTCTCTATTATCTTCTATACCATCATGGACTGCTAGGAAAATTTCACGAGCACAAAACTTGCAGGCGCATTCATTGGTGCAATGGGCTATGATAAATAACTTTAGTGATCACCTTCCCCCTTCTTTGTACTGTTCTATTTGGAAATTTGGTGGGATTAATCCACCATAAACTCTTGTACATCATTTTTAGCTTTAATATATTGTAAACGTCTGATAGAAGAAGAAATGTATGAAGAATTTTAAAGAATTGTGTATTTCTCATTATATGAATTTGGCGTACATCTGTTGTATATATAGACAGGTGGCTAACCACCTAACAAACTCTAACAAATTATATTCTATCGTGTAAAGGAGTACAGTAGCGTGCAGGATGACATTGTCATGTAATGGCCAAAATGTTTAGGGAATGATGTAGAAGGCTCTGGCGTAGAGGCTATGTGACGCTGAGATGGAGACAAATGTTGTGATGCTGAAGTGGCAGTTGATGTGGCAACTGACTGGGTCTCAACATCCCTCTGCAAATTGAACGGGAGTATCACAACTATGAGGTTTGATCGGAGAGACTAAAAACAAGAGATGGAGAGTAACTTACTGAAAATATCGGCCAGTTGATCAGTGCTCGAGAAAAAGGAAACAGTGAGGGATCGGTTGGCCACTAAATCATGAACAAAGTGGACATCAATATCAACATGTTTGGTACACGAGTGAAGAACTGGATTCACCGAGAGGTACGTGACACCGAGATTGTCACACCATAAAATAGGAGGCTTCTGAAGGAAGACGCTAAGCTCGCTGAGAAGAAACTGGACCCAGATAAGTTCAGCAGTTGTGTTTGCCACACACTTGTACTCTACTTCAGTGCTAGGACGGGCAACAGGGGGCTGTTTTCGTGAAGTCCAGGAGATCAAGTTTGAACCAAAGAAAACATATTGTCCACCAATAGAGCGTCGATCATCAGGATAGCTAGCCCAATCGGCGTCCAAAAAAGCAGTGAGTGAAGGAGAACCAGCAGAGCAGAGATGAAGGCCATGGTAAGAAATATGCTTGAGATAACACAAGATGCGTTTAACGGCTTGCCAATGAGAAATCCTAGGAGCATGCATGAACTGGCAGACCTTGTTGACAGCGAAGGTAAGATCTGGACGTGTAAATGAAAGATATTGAAGACCACCGACGATGCTTCGGTAACCAGTACAAATCACTGATATGAGCTGAAAGCTGAGTTGTATAAGCCAGAGGAGATGAGATCGGCTTGGCAGAAATCATGTAGGACCGATATAGAAGATCATGAACATATTTCTTTTGTGAAAGAATAAGACCAGTAGCAGAACAATGAACTTCAATACCTAAAAAATTGGAAAGATCACCGAGATCTTTAACTGGAAAATCGGAGGCAATGGTGGCAATGAGAATGTCCATAGCGGAGGAGCTCGAACCGGTGATGACAATGTCATTAACGTAAACAAGGATATACAAAGTGAGATTAGGACGAACGTAGATGAATAGAGAGCAGTCTGACTGAGAGGTGATAAAACTGATCTCTAGCAGTCGATGACTTGAGTAATGGAACAAGGCACGGGATGCCTGTTTCAGACCATAGAGCGCCTTGTGAAAATGACAAAGATGATCTGGAAGTTCTGGATGATGAAAACCAAGAGGCTGGCTTATGAAAACAGTTTTAGTGATCTTTCCATGAAGAAATGTGCTCTGAATATCCAACTGACGGATAGGCCAATGTGATGTGACAGCAAGGGACAGTACTAGTCGCACAGTAGTGGGCTTAACAACAGGACCGAATGTCTCTGTGTTGTCGACCCGAGGTAGTTGATGGTAGCCTTTGGCCACAAGGTAGGCCTTGTGACGTTCTAACGAGCCATCAGTACACCTCTTGGTCTTAAAAATCCACCTGTAGCCAACAATGTTGTTAGAAGCAGAGGGAGGCACCAAGGTCCATGTGTGGTTGTCAAGGAGAGCTTGAAATTCAAGCTGCATCGCATGACGCCACTTAGGGAACTTGGATGCCTCTGTAAAAGAAGGTTCCTCAGGAATAAGAGAAACAGAGGAGAGATGAGCATGAGGTGGCCAAGAAATGGTGTCATATGTTCGAATCTTAGGACAGGGAATATTATGTGAAGTACGAGTAGAGACTTTAGGTGGTGGAGGAGGGGGTGAGGGTATTGGAGAGGGTGAAGGAGAGGGACACTCGAATGTATCAGAGGTAGATGAAGTTTCTGTAAAAGGTGGGACCACAGAGTGGGACAATAGGAGAAGTGGTAAAAGGGTGGATATTAATGGGCAAAACTAAGAGAGTAGGTTAAGGCAGTAGTGGTGTAAGAGGTGCAGAAGAGGTATTAAAAGGAACAGAGCCCTCATAAAAAGTGACATGTCGAGATATATAGGTGCAACCCGTTGGAATATAGTGGCATAGTTAACCTTTGTGTAAGGTGCTATAACGAAAAAAAGGCACAAAGAAGAGAATGTGGTTGAAATTTGTTGCTGATGTAGGTCCATAGGTGAGGCTAGCAGGAGTAGCCAAAGGTGTGAAGAAAGAGGTAGTCGGGCTGAGTATGAAAAAGAAGAAAATAAGGGGAAAGGTGACTAATGGTAGGAGAAGGCATGTGGTTAATCATGTAGACCGCTGTGTTAAAGGCCTCAGGCCAAAATCTGTGAGGGACAGACGAATGAGCCATGAGGGTGGGACCCATCTCAACGATGTGAAGGTTTTTCCTCTCTGGCCTGCAGTTTTGTTGAGGCACATGAGGACATGAAACACGATGAAGGATACCAATTTTAGGGAAATGTTTGTGAAGAGGTTGAAACTCACCAACCCAGTCAGATTGAACAGATTTAATGCGAGTGATAAAAATATTCTCAACAAGTTTCTGAAACATGATAAAAACCGAATAAACATTAGATTTGTATTTAAGGGGGTACAACCAAGTATATCTATTATAGTCATCAACAAAAGCTACATAGTAGCGAAAACCAGAAAAAGATAAGACTGGCAAAGGTCTCTAGAGGTCTGTGTGCACAAGTTGCAGAGGTGCAGAGGAGTGAGATGTGGAGCTGTTAAAAGGGAGAGCATGACTTTTCATAGTTCGGCAAGATGAACAGACAGATGCAACAAAGGATAGAACTTGAAGCTGAAAACGATACAAAACTGACTGAATGATACGGAAGGAAGGATGACCCAGGCGATGATCCCACCCAGAGAGACAAGCACGTTCATCGATGAAAGCTGCAGCAGACACAAGAGTAGACGTAGAAAAGCATAGAGACCATTCTTAGTTTTGCCATGGAAAAGAACTTCTTGCGTGAGAGTATCCTTCACAAAGGAGCAATCAGAGTGAAACTCAAACATAACACGGTTATCAACACAGAATTGAGAAATGGAAACAAGGTTTTAGTGAGAGAAGGAACATGGAGTAATTAGATAAAGAAAGAGAATGAGAAGGAGTATTAAAAGAGGAGCTACCAGTGTTCTATCTGGGTAATGAGGAGCCATCACTGATACGAACGTCGTCATCACCAAGGTAAGGCTGAGAGGAGAGATAGAGATTCTGGAAGTTAGAGGCCATATGGCTTGTGGCAGTAATGTCGGGGTACCAAGTGGTGTCCACAGGAGCAGAGGGAGGTGGTTAGGAACCATTCAGAAGGGCAGTGTAATTTGCAGGAACAGATGGTGGATGTGGAGCCTAAAAAGACTGATTAAATTATCTGGAAAGGGAGAGGGTGGACAACCACCACGTGCACGACATCGATAGCCTCTGTAGCCACGGCCATGCTGTCCTTGAAACCTGTGGCCAATGTTTGGCTGAGGTAAAAGAGGAGGAAGGGACTGTTTGGTGGAGACATTCGTAGAGATGTCTGTGGTAGTGTGGTGTGAGAGACAAGCCTCATGCATGAGAAGATGGCTGAAAGGAGCATCAGGAGAAACAAAGTCAACTCGAGTTGTAATCGAGGTGACTAAGGAGTCGAGGTTAGACTCCAAACCAGCCAAGAGGTAAGTTGTGAACTCAGTATCAGAAAGAGATTTCCCTGCAGCAGCAAGGAGCTTGACTTTGTTAGAGTAAATAGGAATGGAGTCCATGTTTTTGCGAAGAGTAGCAAACTGGTATTGTAAATAGAGTAGACGAACTTGCGACTTAGAGGTAAAAAGGGTGTTGAGGTTAAGCCAAGCAGACCGAGAAGAAGTTTGCCCAATCACATAGGCAATGAGAGGTTTTGAGAGGGAAGAAATGATAGCACTAAGGATAAGTTGGTCTTGTAGATACTAGGAGAGAAAAAGCAGGGTTCATGGTGAGGTTATCAGTAAGAAATTGAGCAGGAGATTGAACAAAGCCATCGATGTAACCAAACAGCCGCTGTCCATAGACATAAGGAAGGAGTTGGGTATGCCATAACAGGTAATTATCATTGATGAGTTTGACAGTGACTAGGTGAGGAAGAGAAGAGAGAATAGGGTTAGAGGATGGAGGGGTTGTTGTAGAAACAGCATTGGAGATAGGAGGCTGGACGGGATTTTCTAGAGGAGGGTCTGCCATGGACGTGAGTCCTTTAGAGCTCTGATACCATAAAGAATTTCAAAGAATTGTGTATTTCTCATTATATGAATTTGGCGTACATTTGTTGTATATATAGACAGTGACTAACCACCTAACAAACTCTAACAAATTATATTCTGCAGTAACATGCCGGATGGCATTGTCATGTAATGGCCGAATCTTTAGAGAATGATGTAGAAGGCTCTGGCGTAGAGGCTATGTAATGCTGAGCTAGAGACAAATGTTGTGATGATGAAGTGGCAGTTGACATGGCAGTTGACTGGGTCTCAACAATGTATGTAAGGTCAACTACGAGACTTTGCTTTTGTTCAATTATATGCCTACTGCTTGTTTTCCCTTGTTAAGTTTTAGTTCATGTCAGCGGTTGAGTCGAATGACATTGCCAATTCTAAGAATGACAAGGATGGTAATATTCTTTTGGCGCCGAACCTACTTCGAACTTGGAGGCAACAGGTTTCCAATCTATAGTTTTTAATGTTTTCTTATTTAGTTGTTATTTTTTCTTTTGATTTTTGTTTAAGTTTTATATTTTATATTTTATTTTATTTATATTGTTAGGCATCTCGAATCCATGCTTCTACTTAAAGATGCAGAGAAACCTGTGAAAGCCAGAAAACAGCTACACTTTTTAGTGCTCGGTGCAGATAAAGAGTTTGCTCAAAAAAGCGTCTTTTTCGAATCACGTCCAATTTTATTTCCCATAACTTGTTTGCAAATTTTTTCATTCCAAATCAGGGATTTTTTTACCTCTTGCCTAGAGAAAAAAAAAAAAAAAAAAAAGTTACGAAATCTAGTTTGCTCGTAAAAAAAATAGAGGAATAGTCCTGACGAAGCTTCCTCATAACTAAAAAAAAAGTGCTAATTACTTCTACATGGATTTCCTTATAAGATAATAAGAAAACTTATGTCCTCACACTCTTAATAAAAATTATAATAATATAGTGCAATAGAACTCGAGGAGATCACAGTTTGTTTTGGAGTATTTTACTTTCTGGAAAGCACTTTCCATACTTTCGACTGTTTGGGGAGCCTCGTAAAATACGGTCAAATGAAACTCAATTCGGTCAACCATAAAAAATAGCTCAACTTTCTTAAAAGTGGTTTACTTTTTGAAACTAGTGAATCTTCTTTCCTCACTTGCCTCTCTCAGTCTTAAAGGTGGCCAAAACCCGGCCCAGTTCAACCCAAACTGCTCGGGTTACATTGTGGTCGGGATCGGGTTTTGAAATATGAACCTGAGAAAAATCAAGTGCTTGTTCGGGTCTCTAACCCGAAACCAAATCATTCAAAAGAACCGACCCCGAACTCGACAATTTTAGCTTTTTCGAGGTCAAGGTTGGTTTTGAAACATGAACTCGAGAAAAATCAAGTTCGTGTTTATGTCTCTAACTCAAAACTAAAGTATTCAAAGGAACCCGACCTCAACGGATTTAGCTTTTTTCGTGGTCGAGGTCAGATTTTGAAACACGAACCCGAAAAAACTTTTGTATGAGTTAGAGCAAATACATAAACTTTTGTAAAATTAAGACTTAATTAGTGTACCGGTCTCTGCGGCTATTAGAGCAAATGCATAAACTTTTGTGCGAGTCTCAATAGTCAAAATGGACATTCGCAGGTCAGATAGGCTGGGGGGGGGGAGAGCACCCTCTGAGCCCCAAATCAAGAAGCTCTTCTCCTCAAAAATCACCTTTTTCGATAAACTCATGTTTTAGGGATGGCCGAGAATAGATGATTTGAGAAATTAGGATCAACCAGGTGATTTGGGGAAATTTTGGAGGAGACAAGGGGGTTCGAGAATCGAGAGTCGCAGGGTGAAGTTGTGGGGTGACTTGGGCATCTAATTAACGTGGTATAAGAACGTAGCTTCCGTTTAAAAAAAAAAACATGTGTCAAGGCTTGAATGGAGATGAGGTGGCAGGAGCAGGCCACGTAAGCATACTGCTGTAAGTTGAGTAATGGCAGATGGATGAAAGGACCTATTTGTTGAAAAAATATGTCACAAGGACTAAATTGTAAAAGTATAATACCACATATACCAGTCCTAATTAAACCTTAATTTTAAAATTAGATTTATGCACCATTTTTCGAGGTTATCTAATATAATAAAAATATCTCCAAATCATTAAAATTGAAAAAAATAATCAAAATCATTAAAATGAATAAAAGAAAAATCCTGTCAGGGGTGACGCGGAGGACCTATTACCGTGTGGTGGTGGCAAGGTTGATCGCACCCCACTTCCCAGCGATGAGGCGCTGCAGATATAGGATGGAGACCTGCGAGAAGCCATAGAGGTTCTCACAAACAAGGCGATCACAAGGCCCAAGGTCGAGCATCACAGGACCAGATGGCCAAGTTAAGGCACAGTCAATCGGCTTGCGCATGCACTCACTTGTTTGGTAGGTACAATGCGAATTTTGTGAAGAGGAGTTGGTGGAGAAGTTGAGACTTGTTAAGAGTCGTGTGAAGTAGTTTAGGGTGAGAATAGTGAGTCGGAGGAAAAATAACATGTGAAGAGGAGTGTAAGCGAGCTGAGGTGATGATACAAGGTTTGGAGTTGGAAGTTGATTTGCACATCTTACAAATCAAAAGGAGTTGGAGTTGTGAAGTTATGAAATCAAGTGGCTGTTGTGTTTAGCAAGTCTTTGGGTGGTAGTTGGTTGAAGTTTATTTGTTTCAAGCTGGACTTGTATGCTAAATAATGTAAATGTGTAAGGGGAAACGTATCATTTTGACCTCCTCTTCTTGTCTCTTCTTTCTCCACTCGTTCTACGTCTCATGCTAAGAAGCAAAACAGAGAGCAACGTTGAGGTCGAAAACAGAGTATGCGGTTCTGCTATGTCATGAGTAACCAATATTTGAACAGGTGTGGGTGCGTTTGAACACACGACCATATGAGCAGGCAACACTGATTGAGCTGAAGACTATTTTTCCAGTCCTGTAGTAATATAGAAAGTCTGACCACAATCAAAAGAGAAAAAAAAAAAAAAGGAATATACATGTTCATATGTAACAAAGTTAACTGAAACAGAACAAAAAAGGTATGTTTTTAGGACAATTTTCAAAGCCGCGCGCTGTAAAAAAAAAACCCTAAAATACGCACTTCTGAAGTGACTCTTGTATTCTTTCTAAGCTTGAGAGATTGCCTGCTGAAGAAACTTCAAAGCCTTCTGATAATTTAAGAAACCCATGAACCAGAAGTCAAAATCGTCTTCGGTTAATATTTCTATATACTTTTGTGAGGGCTTCTTCAGATCTGCACTTTGTTTGACTCTCTTAATCTTCTTAAGTGGGATCATAACCTGCACAAAAAAGATTGAACTGAAGAAGTTAGCAACCGAGGAGTGGGGGTGGGGGGAGGGGAGGGGAGGAGCACAGAATGCGTATCACCCTGTGGCTTACCTTATAATGGGCTTTAATCAGTTCTCCTTTTGGACCAGAGATTTTGATAGGTCTCTCACTGCAGAAGGCAACCTTCTCAGTGGAGATGAAGAGTAGACCTGCTATAGGACCGGCTGTGGTTGATATGTAACACTGGGCAGCCTTGAATAGTTTTTCCCCTTCTTTAACACGAAATAACTGTTTGAAGATATTGTCCACTCCACCTACTTGAAGAATTCTAGCCCCCAAGCTCAACTTTCCCTTCACAGTTCCAGTGATCTTAGGCCCGAGTCTTACTGCAATTTATAAAAATATATTCATTAAAATTCATTTCATCAATAGATACAGGGAAGAAATAAATGTTTGAATCTGAGAAGGGTGGAGTATTCCAATTTTAGAAGGTTTTAACAACTTAGTTTTGCCCTTCAGCCTTCATCTTCATGTCAACTGAACAAAAACCTATCGGTGGAATTCAAAACCTTGAAATTAATAGACAACTGTGGATTGCATCAAAGGCCAGAAAATTCATGAACTAGACAGCAATTATACCATGCTCCCGAACTCCATGTGCTAAATTGTCTGCTCTCTTTGCAAGTTTATTCATCATATTAAGCAGAGCACCTGCTCTACCTGCAATAAGAAGACCAGTTAATTGCTAGAACAAAATTCATTTCGAGGTCGAGAGAGACAGAGATGCAAGAGACGGAGAGACTGACATTGGTTCGAGGTAGGAGGCTCATTTGCAGGAGAGGGAATATGATATTCGCCGGCAGATTCCGATACATATCCCCTTGATGACCCCTCAACTTCTGCTGAGCCGATTGGAATTCCAATTACAGTTTCTGGGCTCGAGTTCTTCATATTCAACAAATAGCCACAAATTCACTTCTGTCCCTGAACCTTTTTTTCTGCAACAGTTTTGTTCCGAAAGCTCACCCTCACCCCGGTCCGAGATCAAGCAAGAGATGGCTTGCTCAGGTTGTACTCCAGGAATGCATTTAAAGGTCTTGATATGGTCGTAGATTCTTTACTTTGCATTGCATGACTCAGCTATGGCTCATTAAACAGGAATAAAGTCAAGTCGGAGACGCGGATTGGAAAAGATGATAATAATTAAGAAAAGATATGAAGTAGATTGTGCGTTTGGTTGCTTTTCCAAGTCTTGCACTTGCAGACAGATTCATCCCCTGGTATGGGGTGGATTTTTCCTTTCTTTAATAAGGTCGATTAGTAAGTCATGCAAGACTTCCCGAGGAAGGGTTCCAATTAGCTGACGAAGACCCACAACATACAAAATGGGACGCGGTTTGATTAGATTTTGGACTTATTATTACTAATCTTCTGCCTTCCCCTTCCTACCGGGAATCGCACGTTGTAATTCAGACAGACTGGGTCGTGATTCTTTTGGTGTATATATATATATTTATTTTTTATTTTTTTTCCTAATTGAGTGTTCGGGTCAATTTATGCACACATCTACTAATCTTAGAGTCTTTGCAGTTTAATCATCTCGCATGAATTAACCAGGCAATTACTAGGTCAAAAATCCTAGGAGTGATCCCAAAAGAAGTTAGTAGTACCTATAGAATTTTGAAATTTTCTCTTAAATTAATACAAAAACAATGAATCAGTCCCTTTGATCAAGACGAGAAGCTTATACATGAATTAGTCAAAAACTAGAATCTAATTATTCGATGAAGTCATAGCGATTTTAAGTATTGAAGTATATATTGAGCATTTTCCTAGAAAGTTTGCAGAAAATGACACAAAGATAATCTCAAATCTGATGTATAAAAAAGATTAATTGTCTCAAATCTATGTGTGGATTTATCTCCTTGAACTTAGAATTATGTGGTAATTTATAAGAAATTCCACGGGAAATTAAGAAGTCGAGTTTGTCTGATTCTTTCTATATCACTTCAAGCAATCTGTGGGTGATGATGACATCGTACTGCATATGATCTATGAATCTAAGGAATTAAAAATCTTGGTTGGTATGGACACCTTCCCAATTCATACAATACCAACACGCGTCTTGCCATGCGTAGCCCCTTTCTTTAAACATGGTGACTGTGCGAGGGTGTGGCACTGGAGCTTTATGACCTGCAAATACTACTACTTTTTTGTAGAAGTATCGAATACTAACTTTCTTAATTCCCACTTCATTAAATTTATGAAGCATATTTTATTGTGAATAACTTTTAGTTTCTGCTTGATGTTTAGAATTCAAACAGGTTTTTTTTTTGGTAATTATTTCAAAAACAAGTTCTGAACATTGAATCTACACGATTATAAGTGGTGCCAATATCTATCCTCTCATTTAGTCTCTGGAATATGGATGAGTTGGTTTAGGATATCATAAATCAGCTGACCGACCCTAGTTCAACTCTCCATAATAATAATACTCGACTTAAATGATGTGTGTGATGAGATTTATTATGACATTAAACCCTCTAATAAGACGACTGAATTCTTCCGAACCCAATACAAGAAATGTGACACCCTAGCAACCAAACCAATAATCTACTTAAGATAATAAGTGTCACACCCTAGCAACCAAACCCAAAAAGAAAATTCGATCAAGTTGTGAGAGAAAGGAGAAGAAGCCTTTGAAAAGGGTTAAACGACAGTTGGTTAATTAATTCAATTAAAGAGTCTTCCTAAGATAATGAGTTGACAGTTTATAGTTGATAAGTTATCTCGTACTCCTTTATCAATCTGTTAACCACTTTGAATAACCGCTACACGTGTTAATGTAAGATTATACAAACACTATATTAGACACTACTTTTTTTTTTCACAAAACAAAAACAGTCTAAATAGAGAACAAAAACCTAAAAGGGGAGTCAAATCCCTCGTAAACTCAGGGATAAGAACCATACCCTTTGATGAAGGGCATGTCTTCCTCCAACTTGGAGGAAGCGGCCTATCCCAGACACTACTCATGTCAAGGATACCTTCCTGTAAAAATGGGCTTTTATTCGCCTGCTACCTTAAACCCAACTGTCACGAAACGCGTCTAGAGAAAGAGGGTCCCCCTTCTCTCTAGACTACCCCCACCCATTTCTTCTGAACCCTCTCTTCCAGCGTTCGTCTCTTTGCTGGGCGACGGGAGGAGCTCCTCCTCCTCCCTTCCGCCCACCTCCTGGTTGGCCGGTGGCCAACCAAAAGCTGTTTTCCTTGTTTTGCCTCCTCCTAATAACAGTGGCTTGTTCGTTTTTTGCTTTGGGTCTTTGTTTTGGTGAAGAGAGAGCGGCGACCACCTCGGCAGGGCATTCTCCGGCGAGCAGTGGCTCCATATCTACGACGTCACCCCTGTCCTCACAACACCATCTCCAGATCTGTGTTTTTTGGATTGCTGCCCTCTCTTTCTCTCTTTTTGGCCGGGGTTCTCCTCCGGGTACCCCTTTGCTGTAGGTGTTGGTGTAGGTGCTTCTCCGGGGAAGTAGGATCAAGGCTCACGACCTCCTCCAACAACTGTATCTGCGTTTGTGTTGTGCCCCGGGTCTGAGGACCCGGGTTGGGTTGGTGGGTCTTTTGACCCGTTTTCATGAGGCCCATGTGGCCAGTAGTGTTGGGACCCTTGCGGTCCATTGGATTGTGGCCTTTAAGGCCTTAAGGTTTATGGCCCTTGAAAATGTTGTAGTGGGCTTTTGTGCCCCATTTAAACGTTTCCGGCCCTGGTTGGCTCTGTATTCAGCTCTTGTAGTTCGTAGGGGTGCACAGAACCGAGCCGGACCGGACCGGACCTGTTTTGCGGTCTTAAAAGAAAAAATCCAATCCGGTCCGGTCTAGATATTTTTAATATCCTGTCTGGACCAGACCGGACCGGATTGTGAAGTTATGAAATCAAAGCGGACCAAAATGAGCACGAAGCGATCAAGTAACATCTCCTTCAATGGAAGTGCTCTTAAAGTGAAGACTCAAGATGCTAGGGTAATCTTTGTAACTCTAAGTCTTCATCTTTAACAAGGATTTGAACCACACACTTGCATATTTCTTCAAAACTTGCATGAAATGTTTTACCTCTTGTTTTGAAGATTTAAAAATGTTGCCTCTTGAGTTGATGAAGAGATCATTTCATTTTCATGTTTGCATGTGAGTTTTAAGTCATATATGACATGATCCTTTGAAAGTTTTGAGTTTGATTACTCCAAATCTTGTGCATGTGTGATTTATTAGTTGAAAAATGTAAAAATTGAACCATTTGACAAGGAGGGTCATGGTAGTGCCCTAAAGGGAACTCCAAGGGAGCTTGATGGCCTTGACATGGCATGAGAAAAGGTAATAAAGCACATGCAAGGACTTTGGCCTTATGGATTGGAAAATGGAAGCGAAAGGGCTTGATGGTTGCTGTTGGATTTGGAATGATGATCAGGCAATGTTTTTGTGTCATTAGTTGCATAATAACCTAGATGGACACTTAGAGAAAAGAACAAGGAAACAACATGCATGCATTTTTGTATAATTTTCATAGTACCTGAAACACACTGATTAGTATCTTATGTAAAAATATGTTGCATTTACCACGAAACTTTCCAAACATGAATTTTAGGAACCCCTGGTTGTACCCTAAAAATTTCAAAGAAAAAGAACAAAGAAAAATGCCAGAAATGCCCTTAGGAGCCGTTAGGGGCAATTTCGATATTACTGAAAACATTGAAGGGTAAAAGAGTCCAAACACGAAAACTGGGCTCATGGCTACGTTAAACACTAAAAAAGAATGAGAGTGTAAAAATTTGAGCCCAAACTCAAAACCATATGGGGCCCTTAGGAGCCGTTAGGGTCTAATGCGGACCCATTAAGCTAAAGGTTTTAAAATATGCTTCTTAGTATTAATAGAATAGTGCACTGACCCATTTGGGTCCAATGGGGCCCATTTGGCCCCTGTAGTAATAAAAATGAAAATAATTATAAAAGAATTTAATTACTCAATTACCTTGACTTATAAAAAGATAAAAGTGCAACAAGTATAGGTAAAGAGTTAAAATTTCTTAAAGAGGGTAATAATTTAATAGGAGAGTAAAAAGAACTATTTAATTTGATATAGGAGCTTAGAAAAATTCCAAGGAAGTGAATGAGTCATTTTATTGGAAACTAGTAATTCTTTTGAACTACATGAATAAATACATTTTGTGATTTTCCATTGTGAATCGGAAAGTGGAAATGAATTGCAATTATTTGAGTTCTTAATTAATATTGCATCATGTGATTGAGCATCTGTGATTGCATACATGACATGATGAGAGTGAACCAAGACCGGGAATTGGAAACTGAACCTATCTAAGGTGGTTCCCGAGAAAAGGGCGACAAAACTGGGCATATATGGAGAAAGTGCAACCCCCCATTATAGGGAGTGGGTAGGCTCCCATGGGGTATTTATGTCCTTGACAGGTTCCTAGTGCAGGTGACACAGGATAGTCCCAGTAGGACAAGAGGGACGCACAACACGACTCTAGGAGTGAACAAAGCAGGTACCGGGAACACTGCAACCCCAATCGAAAGGATGGGAAATGGGTGTACGACATCATTGCATTTCCACGAGCATTTGCACTTGGCTGAATTTCGATCTATGATTTATGAATCTCCTATTGCATTTTCATATTTATTTTTTGCTATTATGTATGCCATGTCCCTTCCTCGACCTTACTGAGTCCTTATGACTCACTCCATCTTTTTATTTTGTTTGCTTGTGCTTTAAATATTTTGACAGGAAATGAGGTTGTTCGAGGGCAGCAAGTCATAGACCTAGACCTTTATATCATGGTCCTGCACATTCGAGCTTGGGTCTCAGACTCTTTTGAGATATCGTTGGAGCATACCCCCCACTTATACCTCAAGGATCCACCCTTGCTCGAACTTGGGCACTTCGGGTTGGTAGATGCCCTAGTAGAGCCGATAGTTCCATATCCTTTGCTAGATGCCCTGCCGGTGGAACCTAGTCGGGAGACGTCGGGTGACGGCGTGGTGGATCTTACCTCTGATAGCTTGGAGGAGTAATTTAGTTAGATTTTTTTCCCTTGTGTTTTTAACGTTTTTCCCAGTTTGTATTTTGGAAACATTTTCCCGTACATATATCATGGATATATAGGCTCATATATCATGGTTATATAGGCTCAGTGAACTATAGTGCGCTCACGCTTTTATAACATTAGCCTTTTTATTGTAGTCCTCAAGAAGGACATTTTTTGTCGCCGTGATGTATTTATAAAACTTCATATTTGTTTGAGTCATCTTATAAAAATCAGTATTAGGGGTCATAATTAATTTCGTAACCTCAAAGTTTAATCAATATTTTGCGTAAGTCTTCTGCTGGAACTTTATGAGGGCAAAACAATCTTTTAACATCAACTTTTATTTCATGCCCTAATCCCCGACTTGTGTTCGTACTATTCCTATAAGTGAGCCTAGGGGGTCAGTATGAGCAGAGGGCGTAAGAGACCCTCTATCTGCAGAAGCTTTTGCAGCTTTGTTTGCGGCGTCCCTTGCAAATAAAATGGGCTTTAATTCGATCTTATTGGAAGGAGATTCTAGTATTGTCACTGTAGCTTTTCGGAAAGAGCATCCTGATGTGGAATGGACCATTCTCAACACCATTTCAAATTCTATTTCTCTATTATCTTCTATACCATCATGGACTGCTAGGAAAATTTCACGAGCACAAAACTTGCAGGCGCATTCATTGGTGCAATGGGCTATGATAAATAACTTTAGTGATCACCTTCCCCCTTCTTTGTACTGTTCTATTTGGAAATTTGGTGGGATTAATCCACCATAAACTCTTGTACATCATTTTTAGCTTTAATATATTGTAAACGTCTGATAGAAGAAGAAATGTATGAAGAATTTTAAAGAATTGTGTATTTCTCATTATATGAATTTGGCGTACATCTGTTGTATATATAGACAGGTGGCTAACCACCTAACAAACTCTAACAAATTATATTCTATCGTGTAAAGGAGTACAGTAGCGTGCAGGATGACATTGTCATGTAATGGCCAAAATGTTTAGGGAATGATGTAGAAGGCTCTGGCGTAGAGGCTATGTGACGCTGAGATGGAGACAAATGTTGTGATGCTGAAGTGGCAGTTGATGTGGCAACTGACTGGGTCTCAACATCCCTCTGCAAATTGAACGGGAGTATCACAACTATGAGGTTTGATCGGAGAGACTAAAAACAAGAGATGGAGAGTAACTTACTGAAAATATCGGCCAGTTGATCAGTGCTCGAGAAAAAGGAAACAGTGAGGGATCGGTTGGCCACTAAATCATGAACAAAGTGGACATCAATATCAACATGTTTGGTACACGAGTGAAGAACTGGATTCACCGAGAGGTACGTGACACCGAGATTGTCACACCATAAAATAGGAGGCTTCTGAAGGAAGACGCTAAGCTCGCTGAGAAGAAACTGGACCCAGATAAGTTCAGCAGTTGTGTTTGCCACACACTTGTACTCTACTTCAGTGCTAGGACGGGCAACAGGGGGCTGTTTTCGTGAAGTCCAGGAGATCAAGTTTGAACCAAAGAAAACATATTGTCCACCAATAGAGCGTCGATCATCAGGATAGCTAGCCCAATCGGCGTCCAAAAAAGCAGTGAGTGAAGGAGAACCAGCAGAGCAGAGATGAAGGCCATGGTAAGAAATATGCTTGAGATAACACAAGATGCGTTTAACGGCTTGCCAATGAGAAATCCTAGGAGCATGCATGAACTGGCAGACCTTGTTGACAGCGAAGGTAAGATCTGGACGTGTAAATGAAAGATATTGAAGACCACCGACGATGCTTCGGTAACCAGTACAAATCACTGATATGAGCTGAAAGCTGAGTTGTATAAGCCAGAGGAGATGAGATCGGCTTGGCAGAAATCATGTAGGACCGATATAGAAGATCATGAACATATTTCTTTTGTGAAAGAATAAGACCAGTAGCAGAACAATGAACTTCAATACCTAAAAAATTGGAAAGATCACCGAGATCTTTAACTGGAAAATCGGAGGCAATGGTGGCAATGAGAATGTCCATAGCGGAGGAGCTCGAACCGGTGATGACAATGTCATTAACGTAAACAAGGATATACAAAGTGAGATTAGGACGAACGTAGATGAATAGAGAGCAGTCTGACTGAGAGGTGATAAAACTGATCTCTAGCAGTCGATGACTTGAGTAATGGAACAAGGCACGGGATGCCTGTTTCAGACCATAGAGCGCCTTGTGAAAATGACAAAGATGATCTGGAAGTTCTGGATGATGAAAACCAAGAGGCTGGCTTATGAAAACAGTTTTAGTGATCTTTCCATGAAGAAATGTGCTCTGAATATCCAACTGACGGATAGGCCAATGTGATGTGACAGCAAGGGACAGTACTAGTCGCACAGTAGTGGGCTTAACAACAGGACCGAATGTCTCTGTGTTGTCGACCCGAGGTAGTTGATGGTAGCCTTTGGCCACAAGGTAGGCCTTGTGACGTTCTAACGAGCCATCAGTACACCTCTTGGTCTTAAAAATCCACCTGTAGCCAACAATGTTGTTAGAAGCAGAGGGAGGCACCAAGGTCCATGTGTGGTTGTCAAGGAGAGCTTGAAATTCAAGCTGCATCGCATGACGCCACTTAGGGAACTTGGATGCCTCTGTAAAAGAAGGTTCCTCAGGAATAAGAGAAACAGAGGAGAGATGAGCATGAGGTGGCCAAGAAATGGTGTCATATGTTCGAATCTTAGGACAGGGAATATTATGTGAAGTACGAGTAGAGACTTTAGGTGGTGGAGGAGGGGTGAGGGTATTGGAGAGGGTGAAGGAGAGGGACACTCGAATGTATCAGAGGTAGATGAAGTTTCTGTAAAAGGTGGGACCACAGAGTGGGACAATAGGAAAGTGGTAAAAGGGTGGATATTAATGGGCAAAACTAAGAGAGGTTAAGGCAGTAGTGGTGTAAGAGGTGCAGAAGAGGTATTAAAAGGAACAGAGCCCTCATAAAAAGTGACATGTCGAGATATATAGGTGCAACCCGTTGGAATATAGTGGCATAGTTAACCTTTGTGTAAGGTGCTATAACGAAAAAAAGGCACAAAGAAGAGAATGTGGTTGAAATTTGTTGCTGATGTAGGTCCATAGGTGAGGCTAGCAGGAGTAGCCAAAGGTGTGAAGAAAGAGGTAGTCGGGCTGAGTATGAAAAAGAAGAAAATAAGGGGAAAGGTGACTAATGGTAGGAGAAGGCATGTGGTTAATCATGTAGACCGCTGTGTTAAAGGCCTCAGGCCAAAATCTGTGAGGGACAGACGAATGAGCCATGAGGGTGGGACCCATCTCAACGATGTGAAGGTTTTTCCTCTCTGGCCTGCAGTTTTGTTGAGGCACATGAGGACATGAAACACGATGAAGGATACCAATTTTAGGGAAATGTTTGTGAAGAGGTTGAAACTCACCAACCCAGTCAGATTGAACAGATTTAATGCGAGTGATAAAAATATTCTCAACAAGTTTCTGAAACATGATAAAAACCGAATAAACATTAGATTTGTATTTAAGGGGGTACAACCAAGTATATCTATTATAGTCATCAACAAAAGCTACATAGTAGCGAAAACCAGAAAAAGATAAGACTGGCAAAGGTCTCTAGAGGTCTGTGTGCACAAGTTGCAGAGGTGCAGAGGAGTGAGATGTGGAGCTGTTAAAAGGGAGAGCATGACTTTTCATAGTTCGGCAAGATGAACAGACAGATGCAACAAAGGATAGAACTTGAAGCTGAAAACGATACAAAACTGACTGAATGATACGGAAGGAAGGATGACCCAGGCGATGATCCCACCCAGAGAGACAAGCACGTTCATCGATGAAAGCTGCAGCAGACACAAGAGTAGACGTAGAAAAGCATAGAGACCATTCTTAGTTTTGCCATGGAAAAGAACTTCTTGCGTGAGAGTATCCTTCACAAAGGAGCAATCAGAGTGAAACTCAAACATAACACGGTTATCAACACAGAATTGAGAAATGGAAACAAGGTTTTAGTGAGAGAAGGAACATGGAGTAATTAGATAAAGAAAGAGAATGAGAAGGAGTATTAAAAGAGGAGCTACCAGTGTTCTATCTGGGTAATGAGGAGCCATCACTGATACGAACGTCGTCATCACCAAGGTAAGGCTGAGAGGAGAGATAGAGATTCTGGAAGTTAGAGGCCATATGGCTTGTGGCAGTAATGTCGGGGTACCAAGTGGTGTCCACAGGAGCAGAGGGAGGTGGTTAGGAACCATTCAGAAGGGCAGTGTAATTTGCAGGAACAGATGGTGGATGTGGAGCCTAAAAAGACTGATTAAATTATCTGGAAAGGGAGAGGGTGGACAACCACCACGTGCACGACATCGATAGCCTCTGTAGCCACGGCCATGCTGTCCTTGAAACCTGTGGCCAATGTTTGGCTGAGGTAAAAGAGGAGGAAGGGACTGTTTGGTGGAGACATTCGTAGAGATGTCTGTGGTAGTGTGGTGTGAGAGACAAGCCTCATGCATGAGAAGATGGCTGAAAGGAGCATCAGGAGAAACAAAGTCAACTCGAGTTGTAATCGAGGTGACTAAGGAGTCGAGGTTAGACTCCAAACCAGCCAAGAGGTAAGTTGTGAACTCAGTATCAGAAAGAGATTTCCCTGCAGCAGCAAGGAGCTTGACTTTGTTAGAGTAAATAGGAATGGAGTCCATGTTTTTGCGAAGAGTAGCAAACTGGTATTGTAAATAGAGTAGACGAACTTGCGACTTAGAGGTAAAAAGGGTGTTGAGGTTAAGCCAAGCAGACCGAGAAGAAGTTTGCCCAATCACATAGGCAATGAGAGGTTTTGAGAGGGAAGAAATGATAGCACTAAGGATAAGTTGGTCTTGTAGATACTAGGAGAGAAAAAGCAGGGTTCATGGTGAGGTTATCAGTAAGAAATTGAGCAGGAGATTGAACAAAGCCATCGATGTAACCAAACAGCCGCTGTCCATAGACATAAGGAAGGAGTTGGGTATGCCATAACAGGTAATTATCATTGATGAGTTTGACAGTGACTAGGTGAGGAAGAGAAGAGAGAATAGGGTTAGAGGATGGAGGGGTTGTTGTAGAAACAGCATTGGAGATAGGAGGCTGGACGGGATTTTCTAGAGGAGGGTCTGCCATGGACGTGAGTCCTTTAGAGCTCTGATACCATAAAGAATTTCAAAGAATTGTGTATTTCTCATTATATGAATTTGGCGTACATTTGTTGTATATATAGACAGTGACTAACCACCTAACAAACTCTAACAAATTATATTCTGCAGTAACATGCCGGATGGCATTGTCATGTAATGGCCGAATCTTTAGAGAATGATGTAGAAGGCTCTGGCGTAGAGGCTATGTAATGCTGAGCTAGAGACAAATGTTGTGATGATGAAGTGGCAGTTGACATGGCAGTTGACTGGGTCTCAACAATGTATGTAAGGTCAACTACGAGACTTTGCTTTTGTTCAATTATATGCCTACTGCTTGTTTTCCCTTGTTAAGTTTTAGTTCATGTCAGCGGTTGAGTCGAATGACATTGCCAATTCTAAGAATGACAAGGATGGTAATATTCTTTTGGCGCCGAACCTACTTCGAACTTGGAGGCAACAGGTTTCCAATCTATAGTTTTTAATGTTTTCTTATTTAGTTGTTATTTTTTCTTTTGATTTTTGTTTAAGTTTTATATTTTATATTTTATTTTATTTATATTGTTAGGCATCTCGAATCCATGCTTCTACTTAAAGATGCAGAGAAACCTGTGAAAGCCAGAAAACAGCTACACTTTTTAGTGCTCGGTGCAGATAAAGAGTTTGCTCAAAAAAGCGTCTTTTTCGAATCACGTCCAATTTTATTTCCCATAACTTGTTTGCAAATTTTTTCATTCCAAATCAGGGATTTTTTTACCTCTTGCCTAGAGAAAAAAAAAAAAAAAAAAAAGTTACGAAATCTAGTTTGCTCGTAAAAAAATAGAGGAATAGTCCTGACGAAGCTTCCTCATAACTAAAAAAAAAGTGCTAATTACTTCTACATGGATTTCCTTATAAGATAATAAGAAAACTTATGTCCTCACACTCTTAATAAAAATTTATAATAATATAGTGCAATAGAACTCGAGGAGATCACAGTTTGTTTTGGAGTATTTTACTTTCTGGAAAGCACTTTCCATACTTTCGACTGTTTGGGGAGCCTCGTAAAATACGGTCAAATGAAACTCAATTCGGTCAACCATAAAAAATAGCTCAACTTTCTTAAAAGTGGTTTACTTTTTGAAACTAGTCTTCTTTCCTCACTTGCCTCTCTCAGTCTTAAAGGTGGCCAAAACCCGGCCCAGTTCAACCCAAACTGCTCGGGTTACATTGTGGTCGGGATCGGGTTTTGAAATATGAACCTGAGAAAAATCAAGTGCTTGTTCGGGTCTCTAACCCGAAACCAAATCATTCAAAAGAACCTGACCCCGAACTCGACAATTTTAGCTTTTTACGAGGTCAAGGTTAGGTTTTGAAACATGAACTCGAGAAAAATCAAGTTCGTGTTTATGTCTCTAACTCAAAACTAAAGTATTCAAAGGAACCCGACCTCAACGGATTTAGCTTTTTTCGTGGTCGAGGTCAGATTTTGAAACACGAACCCGAAAAAACTTTTGTATGAGTTAGAGCAAATACATAAACTTTTGTAAAATTAAGACTTAATTAGTGTACCGGTCTCTGCGGCTATTAGAGCAAATGCATAAACTTTTGTGCGAGTCTCAATAGTCAAAATGGACATTCGCAGGTCAGATAGGCTGGGGGGGGGGAGAGCACCCTCTGAGCCCCAAATCAAGAAGCTCTTCTCCTCAAAAATCACCTTTTTCGATAAACTCATGTTTTAGGGATGGCCGAGAATAGATGATTTGAGAAATTAGGATCAACCAGGTGATTTGGGGAAATTTTGGAGGAGACAAGGGGGTTCGAGAATCGAGAGTCGCAGGGTGAAGTTGTGGGGTGACTTGGGCATCTAATTAACGTGGTATAAGAACGTAGCTTCCGTTTAAAAAAAAAAACATGTGTCAAGGCTTGAATGGAGATGAGGTGGCAGGAGCAGGCCACGTAAGCATACTGCTGTAAGTTGAGTAATGGCAGATGGATGAAAGGACCTATTTGTTGAAAAAATATGTCACAAGGACTAAATTGTAAAAGTATAATACCACATATACCAGTCCTAATTAAACCTTAATTTTAAAATTAGATTTATGCACCATTTTTCGAGGTTATCTAATATAATAAAAATATCTCCAAATCATTAAAATTGAAAAAAATAATCAAAATCATTAAAATGAATAAAAGAAAAATCCTGTCAGGGGTGACGCGGAGGACCTATTACCGTGTGGTGGTGGCAAGGTTGATCGCACCCCACTTCCCAGCGATGAGGCGCTGCAGATATAGGATGGAGACCTGCGAGAAGCCATAGAGGTTCTCACAAACAAGGCGATCACAAGGCCCAAGGTCGAGCATCACAGGACCAGATGGCCAAGTTAAGGCACAGTCAATCGGCTTGCGCATGCACTCACTTGTTTGGTAGGTACAATGCGAATTTTGTGAAGAGGAGTTGGTGGAGAAGTTGAGACTTGTTAAGAGTCGTGTGAAGTAGTTTAGGGTGAGAATAGTGAGTCGGAGGAAAAATAACATGTGAAGAGGAGTGTAAGCGAGCTGAGGTGATGATACAAGGTTTGGAGTTGGAAGTTGATTTGCACATCTTACAAATCAAAAGGAGTTGGAGTTGTGAAGTTATGAAATCAAGTGGCTGTTGTGTTTAGCAAGTCTTTGGGTGGTAGTTGGTTGAAGTTTATTTGTTTCAAGCTGGACTTGTATGCTAAATAATGTAAATGTGTAAGGGGAAACGTATCATTTTGACCTCCTCTTCTTGTCTCTTCTTTCTCCACTCGTTCTACGTCTCATGCTAAGAAGCAAAACAGAGAGCAACGTTGAGGTCGAAAACAGAGTATGCGGTTCTGCTATGTCATGAGTAACCAATATTTGAACAGGTGTGGGTGCGTTTGAACACACGACCATATGAGCAGGCAACACTGATTGAGCTGAAGACTATTTTTCCAGTCCTGTAGTAATATAGAAAGTCTGACCACAATCAAAAGAGAAAAAAAAAAAAAAGGAATATACATGTTCATATGTAACAAAGTTAACTGAAACAGAACAAAAAAGGTATGTTTTTAGGACAATTTTCAAAGCCGCGCGCTGTAAAAAAAAAACCCTAAAATACGCACTTCTGAAGTGACTCTTGTATTCTTTCTAAGCTTGAGAGATTGCCTGCTGAAGAAACTTCAAAGCCTTCTGATAATTTAAGAAACCCATGAACCAGAAGTCAAAATCGTCTTCGGTTAATATTTCTATATACTTTTGTGAGGGCTTCTTCAGATCTGCACTTTGTTTGACTCTCTTAATCTTCTTAAGTGGGATCATAACCTGCACAAAAAAGATTGAACTGAAGAAGTTAGCAACCGAGGAGTGGGGGTGGGGGGAGGGGAGGGGAGGAGCACAGAATGCGTATCACCCTGTGGCTTACCTTATAATGGGCTTTAATCAGTTCTCCTTTTGGACCAGAGATTTTGATAGGTCTCTCACTGCAGAAGGCAACCTTCTCAGTGGAGATGAAGAGTAGACCTGCTATAGGACCGGCTGTGGTTGATATGTAACACTGGGCAGCCTTGAATAGTTTTTCCCCTTCTTTAACACGAAATAACTGTTTGAAGATATTGTCCACTCCACCTACTTGAAGAATTCTAGCCCCCAAGCTCAACTTTCCCTTCACAGTTCCAGTGATCTTAGGCCCGAGTCTTACTGCAATTTATAAAAATATATTCATTAAAATTCATTTCATCAATAGATACAGGGAAGAAATAAATGTTTGAATCTGAGAAGGGTGGAGTATTCCAATTTTAGAAGGTTTTAACAACTTAGTTTTGCCCTTCAGCCTTCATCTTCATGTCAACTGAACAAAAACCTATCGGTGGAATTCAAAACCTTGAAATTAATAGACAACTGTGGATTGCATCAAAGGCCAGAAAATTCATGAACTAGACAGCAATTATACCATGCTCCCGAACTCCATGTGCTAAATTGTCTGCTCTCTTTGCAAGTTTATTCATCATATTAAGCAGAGCACCTGCTCTACCTGCAATAAGAAGACCAGTTAATTGCTAGAACAAAATTCATTTCGAGGTCGAGAGAGACAGAGATGCAAGAGACGGAGAGACTGACATTGGTTCGAGGTAGGAGGCTCATTTGCAGGAGAGGGAATATGATATTCGCCGGCAGATTCCGATACATATCCCCTTGATGACCCCTCAACTTCTGCTGAGCCGATTGGAATTCCAATTACAGTTTCTGGGCTCGAGTTCTTCATATTCAACAAATAGCCACAAATTCACTTCTGTCCCTGAACCTTTTTTTCTGCAACAGTTTTGTTCCGAAAGCTCACCCTCACCCCGGTCCGAGATCAAGCAAGAGATGGCTTGCTCAGGTTGTACTCCAGGAATGCATTTAAAGGTCTTGATATGGTCGTAGATTCTTTACTTTGCATTGCATGACTCAGCTATGGCTCATTAAACAGGAATAAAGTCAAGTCGGAGACGCGGATTGGAAAAGATGATAATAATTAAGAAAAGATATGAAGTAGATTGTGCGTTTGGTTGCTTTTCCAAGTCTTGCACTTGCAGACAGATTCATCCCCTGGTATGGGGTGGATTTTTCCTTTCTTTAATAAGGTCGATTAGTAAGTCATGCAAGACTTCCCGAGGAAGGGTTCCAATTAGCTGACGAAGACCCACAACATACAAAATGGGACGCGGTTTGATTAGATTTTGGACTTATTATTACTAATCTTCTGCCTTCCCCTTCCTACCGGGAATCGCACGTTGTAATTCAGACAGACTGGGTCGTGATTCTTTTGGTGTATATATATATATTTATTTTTTATTTTTTTTCCTAATTGAGTGTTCGGGTCAATTTATGCACACATCTACTAATCTTAGAGTCTTTGCAGTTTAATCATCTCGCATGAATTAACCAGGCAATTACTAGGTCAAAAATCCTAGGAGTGATCCCAAAAGAAGTTAGTAGTACCTATAGAATTTTGAAATTTTCTCTTAAATTAATACAAAAACAATGAATCAGTCCCTTTGATCAAGACGAGAAGCTTATACATGAATTAGTCAAAAACTAGAATCTAATTATTCGATGAAGTCATAGCGATTTTAAGTATTGAAGTATATATTGAGCATTTTCCTAGAAAGTTTGCAGAAAATGACACAAAGATAATCTCAAATCTGATGTATAAAAAAGATTAATTGTCTCAAATCTATGTGTGGATTTATCTCCTTGAACTTAGAATTATGTGGTAATTTATAAGAAATTCCACGGGAAATTAAGAAGTCGAGTTTGTCTGATTCTTTCTATATCACTTCAAGCAATCTGTGGGTGATGATGACATCGTACTGCATATGATCTATGAATCTAAGGAATTAAAAATCTTGGTTGGTATGGACACCTTCCCAATTCATACAATACCAACACGCGTCTTGCCATGCGTAGCCCCTTTCTTTAAACATGGTGACTGTGCGAGGGTGTGGCACTGGAGCTTTATGACCTGCAAATACTACTACTTTTTTGTAGAAGTATCGAATACTAACTTTCTTAATTCCCACTTCATTAAATTTATGAAGCATATTTTATTGTGAATAACTTTTAGTTTCTGCTTGATGTTTAGAATTCAAACAGGTTTTTTTTTTGGTAATTATTTCAAAAACAAGTTCTGAACATTGAATCTACACGATTATAAGTGGTGCCAATATCTATCCTCTCATTTAGTCTCTGGAATATGGATGAGTTGGTTTAGGATATCATAAATCAGCTGACCGACCCTAGTTCAACTCTCCATAATAATAATACTCGACTTAAATGATGTGTGTGATGAGATTTATTATGACATTAAACCCTCTAATAAGACGACTGAATTCTTCCGAACCCAATACAAGAAATGTGACACCCTAGCAACCAAACCAATAATCTACTTAAGATAATAAGTGTCACACCCTAGCAACCAAACCCAAAAAGAAAATTCGATCAAGTTGTGAGAGAAAGGAGAAGAAGCCTTTGAAAAGGGTTAAACGACAGTTGGTTAATTAATTCAATTAAAGAGTCTTCCTAAGATAATGAGTTGACAGTTTATAGTTGATAAGTTATCTCGTACTCCTTTATCAATCTGTTAACCACTTTGAATAACCGCTACACGTGTTAATGTAAGATTATACAAACACTATATTAGACACTACTTTTTTTTTTCACAAAACAAAAACAGTCTAAATAGAGAACAAAAACCTAAAAGGGGAGTCAAATCCCTCGTAAACTCAGGGATAAGAACCATACCCTTTGATGAAGGGCATGTCTTCCTCCAACTTGGAGGAAGCGGCCTATCCCAGACACTACTCATGTCAAGGATACCTTCCTGTAAAAATGGGCTTTTATTCGCCTGCTACCTTAAACCCAACTGTCACGAAACGCGTCTAGAGAAAGAGGGTCCCCCTTCTCTCTAGACTACCCCCACCCATTTCTTCTGAACCCTCTCTTCCAGCGTTCGTCTCTTTGCTGGGCGACGGGAGGAGCTCCTCCTCCTCCCTTCCGCCCACCTCCTGGTTGGCCGGTGGCCAACCAAAAGCTGTTTTCCTTGTTTTGCCTCCTCCTAATAACAGTGGCTTGTTCGTTTTTTGCTTTGGGTCTTTGTTTTGGTGAAGAGAGAGCGGCGACCACCTCGGCAGGGCATTCTCCGGCGAGCAGTGGCTCCATATCTACGACGTCACCCCTGTCCTCACAACACCATCTCCAGATCTGTGTTTTTTGGATTGCTGCCCTCTCTTTCTCTCTTTTTGGCCGGGGTTCTCCTCCGGGTACCCCTTTGCTGTAGGTGTTGGTGTAGGTGCTTCTCCGGGGAAGTAGGATCAAGGCTCACGACCTCCTCCAACAACTGTATCTGCGTTTGTGTTGTGCCCCGGGTCTGAGGACCCGGGTTGGGTTGGTGGGTCTTTTGACCCGTTTTCATGAGGCCCATGTGGCCAGTAGTGTTGGGACCCTTGCGGTCCATTGGATTGTGGCCTTTAAGGCCTTAAGGTTTATGGCCCTTGAAAATGTTGTAGTGGGCTTTTGTGCCCCATTTAAACGTTTCCGGCCCTGGTTGGCTCTGTATTCAGCTCTTGTAGTTCGTAGGGGTGCACAGAACCGAGCCGGACCGGACCGGACCTGTTTTGCGGTCTTAAAAGAAAAAATCCAATCCGGTCCGGTCTAGATATTTTTAATATCCTGTCTGGACCAGACCGGACCGGATTAATAATAAATAAATTTTTTTAATATAAAACTTAAAAAAAAAAAAAAAAAGCATTTGCATAAGTCAAGCACAGTTTTGACGCCCTCTTTAGTCTTCTCTTCCCCCTTCGAAATCACGCCCTCTTCTCTTCCCCCTTCATTCACTCAGTCTCCTCTTCCGTCCCCCTTTCACGCGATTCACGCCCTCACTCCTTCAGTCCTTCCCCCTTCGAAATCAATTCCCGAGCGGCCGAGCCACCCCACTTCGGCACTCCCCAGCAGCCACGTCAGTGCCCACTCCGGCACTCCCCGAATCCCCACTCCACAGCGACGCCCAGCCACCCCCAGTGCACGACGCCTCCCCGAAGCCTCACTCCGCAGTGCCCAGCCAGCAGCCACAGCCCCACTCCACAGCACCCTGCCACAGCAGTGCCTGACCCCGACTCCCCAAGTGCTCAGCACCATTCTTCCCCCACCGGTGCCGTTCTCAGCTTTCTTCTCATTTTTGGTGAGAAATTTTTTGATGGCTCATGCGATAAGCTATTGATCCATGGCCTTTGCTTCGGTTGAGTGCAATGGAGAGGGTTTTGTATCTTGTTTAGCTGCTGGTTGGATTTTTATCTTATTGTTTCAGATTTGCTTAGATTGTGGTGTAATCGTGTACGATAGTGAGTGCTATGTTCATAGACTTGTAAGCAAGGGATTTGTAAAATGAGTGTTATGTTAAATGTTAATGATCATTGTATTATTGTAGTGTCCAAGCATGCTGAAAATTGCAATGGGGAGGCGAGACCGTGAGGGCTTTAGTTTGACAGTGAAGGAAAGCTTTGTATATCTAGATAATTCAAAACCCAGCCCTTTGTATATCTCTGAGACATCGATTGGAAATTTGGACCCCTTCGTGGGGATTATGTGTTCAAGTCCTCAAGTTAATTTTATAATCTGAATTCTGGAGTTCATTTTATTGCTCTTTTTCGTCTAAGCCTTTATTTAGAAGCACTTGGCAAATAAGTTGAATTGGACCCTGTTTTTCTTCTAAATGGGACTTTTTAGGAGCATCCGGTTCTCTTTGAATATGCAAAAATGAGAGTTAGTTCCTAAACCTGAACACTTATTGTAATCTCTCTCCTTAAGCATACACAAAGCCTTGTATATGATGTAATAAGCACATACTGTTATGGTTCTTAGCCCTTAATTTTTTTTTTCATGTCTTGTCTTCTTGTTTAGTTTTTTGAATATGATGTAATGGTTTTTTTTCACTTCAATATTTTTTTGGCAGAGAGAGTTTCTCACAAAGCCTTGTATCACTATTTCTCGTTCTCGTAATCGTTCGGAACGTACTGTTGATGCTAGGGGATTGAATTTAGAGGATGTGGATATGATGGTTGAGGAGGAAGATGTTGCAGAAATTTCCGCACCAAGTTCTGAACCACGTAAACCAAAAAGAAAGAATCAATCAATGGTTTGGACTTCCTTTACAAAGATGTTGGTGACCCACCACGCCCCAGGGGATTATTTTGCAATTATTGTGATGCTGATTATGCTACAAATGGAAATAGGAATGGAACGAAGAATTTGTTGGACCATCTTAGTAAATGTAAGGAAAATCCCAATCAGCTACATCCAAAACCAGACAAGAGGCAAAAAAACTTTAGCATATGAGAAAGGAGTTGAGGGTGATGAGAACCCTAGTAATTTGGTGATGGCCAAAAAATTTGACCATAATCATGCCATAGCTCTTCATCAAGCTTTGGCAGAGTTTCTTATTGTTGATGAGCTCCCTTTCAGGATTGTGGAGTCTCCCCAATTTAGAAAGTTTGTACGGATGCTAGAGCCTTGATTTCAAGTCCCATCTCGCATGACTATTGCTAGGACTTGTATGGATATTTTTAAGGATCAAAAAGCATGGTTGAAGTGTATGATGAGGGCTTGTGATAGTAGAGTTTGTCTCACCACTGATGCTTGGACTTCGATTCAGAATTTGAGCTATATGGTTGTCATTGCCCATTGGATTGACAGAGAGTGAAAATTGCAGAAAAAGGGTGCCTCAGGCTCAGGTGCATTCATCTACTAGTAGTGTGCCTCCTCCTCCTCCAGTGGTTGTGGGTTCTGGCAGCAAGCTAACTTTATTTGAGGATTATTGGAGCACGGCTGTGTCGTTTGGAACATTCATCAAGTCCCAGTGCAAACTCAGAAATTGATCGGTATTTGGCTGATCCACTTGTTGCTCCAGACAAGAATTTTGACGTATTGAAATGGTGGAAGGATAATGATTTACGATATCCCGTCATTGCTAAGATTGCATTGGATGTATTGGCTATCCCTATCTCCACTGTGTCTTCAGAGTCTGCTTTTAGTACAGGGGGGACGTGTACTTGATCCATTTTGGAGTTCATTAGCTCCAACGACTGTGGAGGCACTCGTTTGCACCCAAGATTGGTTGAGGCGTGTGGATGAAAAGGAACCAATTAATATCAAAGAACTTTGGATTGTATCGAGAGTTATGACATGGATTATGGTAAATAAAATTTGTTTGTAATTTTAATTTGCTTTACTTATATTTATTTATTTTTAACATTTATTGACATTTAAAGTTTTAAACATGCAGAAATAGCAAGCAATAGCACAGCAGCAAGCGAACTTGGGACATCAACCACTAGCAAGACTTAAAGAGAAAACTCATTTGTAACATTCGCAAGTTTTTTAGTTTGTTAATGTATTTGTTTATGCTTGTTTGATACATTTGTATTTTTAACTTATGGTGCTTAATTTTGTAAGATATTTGCAACTAATTTATTATCTTATGTCTCATATACAATCAAAATTATTTTCTTTTCACGTTAACTTTACAATTCAATAATCATATTAGAAATAATACCAACAATTTTTCCAACTTAAATAGGAATTGTATGTCTTATAAAATATCACGTACTATTTATTTTATACATAATTGTTTGTTCCATCCTATATGATTTTGTAAGATATTTGCAACTAATATATTATCTTAAGTCTCATATACAATCAAAATTATTTCATTTTTACGTTAACTTTACAATTCAATAATCATATTAGAAATAATACCAGCAATTTTTCCAACTTAAATAGAATTGTATGTTTATAAAATATCGCTATTTATTTATACATAATTGCTTTTCGATTTTAGTATAATTACATATTTAACATTAATATACTATATAACATTAAATAATTCATAAAATAATCATTCATATATTTCTATTTACTTGGAATAATACCATATTTGAAATAATGAAAACAATCTTATCTTTAAATAATAGTAAAGTATTAAATGAATTACTTTAAATGAATTCACATTTTTTTTAAATGAATTCACATTTTAAATTAATGAGCAATTCACATTTTTAAGTTTTAAATAGTATGTAGAGTTAAATGAATTCATATTTTTAAGTCTTTAAATGAATGAGAGCAACTATCACATGTCTTTAAATGAGCAAACTATAGTAGTAGTTAAATGAATTCATATTTTTAAATAATTTGAGTTCATACTTTAAGAGCAAACTATAGTAGTAGTTAAATGAATTCATATTTTTAAGTCTTTAAATGAATTTCTTAAGTCTTTAAATGAATTCACATCTTTAAATTAATAAGCAAACTATGGTAGGAGTTCACTTTTTTTTTTAATCTCAAAATTAAAAAATGTGTGTTGAAAATGAAAAAAAAAGGGAAAAAAATTGAAACCAGTCTGGACAGCTTAAGTGGTCCAGACCGGACCGAACCGGACCACTTATAAGTGGTCCGGTCCGGTCCTCTATTTTAGTAGGACCGAAAATCCGGTCCGACCGCATTCCGGTCCAAAAATCGGACCGGATTTCCGATCCTGTAGCCCTAGTAGTTCGATCCATTATGAAATGAACTCCACCATTACTTAGAAAAAAAAAAAAAAAAAAAATTCGCCTGCTACCTTTATGTTTTACGACGAAATACAAAAAACAAAAAGAACACCAACCTACACACAACCGCATATGGGTTATATCGCCTATAAGTTGGGGATTAGTGTCCTTTCGTCTTATATCTCATTCCGTTTTTTTTTTTTTTTTTACTTAATTACTTTATTATCCTGTGTTACTTTAAAATCCTAAACTTGTCCTCAAACCGTTCATGTGGAATATTACTATGTCAAAACAATTATTTCCATTAATTGTCACTTGTATCTAGACGACAAAGTCATAGTTATGACACTTTGCACTTCGAATTATCAATTTCGTTATATTTTACGTCTTAATTACTAACCGTTACATTTTACATCCTCGGCCATTAACTTGGACGGAAATTAATATCTTTATTAGTGAAATGACAAATTTACTCCAACAAAAAATATAATGGTGAAAAATAATAAAGGTAAAATTGTCATTTGACTAAATCAGAATATCAATTTCAGTCCAAATAAATAACAGAGAGTGCAAAGTGTACACGAATTATTGTTGATGGACAAAATGTCACAAAATTAATAATTTGGGAAACAATGTGTAAGCACTCTAATTGTTGGTGGGCAAAAAATGTATTTTTTTCTTAACTACTACCAAACATCCACGGGTCGATCTTTAGAAACTGTTTTATTTTTAAAAAAATCATATTTTACACTCGGTAACTACCATACGGTTTGGAATTTGCATTCTAACTAACAAGTTTGATACATTTCACTCCAAATTATAAATTGCTTTATACTTTGCACGTATGTGATAATTTAACCGTCTAGAGAGAGATCACGCGGAACTCCTTTTGTGAAAATTAATGTATCTTTCAGCTTGAGGCGGGAATCAAATAGATCACATTAGGACACGTGACAGATATTGATTGAAGATTGAAGATGTCTTACTTCTTCCATTGACTTATATATATATTAATGGCTCTTTTTTTTTTTTCTTGAACTGCACGCTGACATTAAAAAATAGAAGGATTTTCCACTTGTCCGTCAAGCGCTCAAACTTTGCAAGTCCAACCGTAGGTCGCCAATTAAGCTTTGAGGGAGTCCAGGTATCATAAGGTGTGATCTCCAATAGTATTTGTAACTTTCGTTTGAATTAAGCTCTCAAACACAAAAAACAACTACCAAAACATATATTTAAGAGCTAGAATAAGTCAGAACATATATAATAATTCTGCAGATTTGCATTAGAGGTGATCATCTTAATTACGGGGAAGTTCCAGATCTTAAGTAATGTTTCATTCTTTGTAAATTATCCCTGTCATTGTGTGAATTAAAAGAGATAAGAAGCTTTTATTTTCTTATCCACTCTTTGAGAGAGTTTAATTCTTAGATCTTCCTATTCAAGAGAAGTGATTTCTTTAGCAAGGTTATTCACTAAAAAATATGCTTAGAGAGAGTATATCTCAAGCTTGGGTAGGTTATGAGTGGTGTGCCCAAAAAACCACTCGGATTGTGAGTGTTGAGCCCGAGAAAACACTTGTAAAGTTCTCTAGCACACCTGGAAGCTAGAGTGTATGCTATTTGGAAGATAGTGGGAAAACCTCAAGGCTCGGTAAAGGAGCTTTGAGGGGTGGATGTAGGCGGGTTTGCTGAACCACCTAAAAATCTCGTGTTTGTTTCTCTAACCCTATTCTTTACATTTAGCACTTATTTATTTGTTACATCTATATTTGCTTAATACTTGTGCTAAATTAGACTTTACTTTACAAACACGACTTTGGAAGTTAAAACCGAAAAAGTTTGAAACTCAATTCGCCCCCTCTTGGTTGCCTTAATCTATGAATTACAAAATGTTCAATAAGGAATCCACCAGTCTCTTTGTGAGATAGCATATTCAAGTATATCTGTATAGGGTTGGACTCAAGAAAAATAAATCTCTAGCCAGAGGAATTTTGTGAAAATATTTTTTCGAAATTAATATATAATATATATTTATTTGTGAAATTATTTTTGAAACAATTTGAACGTCCAACGAGTTACAGATTATAAAATTAAGAATTATATGACCTAGGATGTTATCAATGATAATATTCTGGTCCTATTAGCTCATATGGAATATAATACAATGGAAGAATAAATGAATGATTATAATTGTTAGCAAAAGAGATTTCACAAATCAATCTCAAATTCTCGGGGTGAATTGTAATATGTTGATGGACATGATTACAATTAGTAGAAACATGAAATTATGAATAAAAGAATATAAGGGAGTTAATGGAAAAAGAGTTTTTCCATGTGTTCCTACTGCCGATATCTAAGATCCTTAACGATCCCACATACTATGACAGCTAGAGTTTTCTTATAAAAGGATAGCTATGAAATAGTCTACTCTAATCATCAGTTTGAGAGTTGGCCATCAAAACTCAGAAAACGACTGTGAGCGTAGAGAGGAAGAAGGCAGGAACATTTGGATTGCTATTGTGGAATTCTTGAGATTGTGAGATTGACAAGAACCTGAATATTATTGAAGAATTCTCGGAGATCAAGATAGAGAATTGGTAAGTTAATTTTACGCAGGTGTAACTTTCAATATAGTGACTTAAAGCAAAAAAAAAAAAAAAAGGTTTTGATTGGAATTTCGAGTTGTTCCTATGCTTATTATTTGGTGTCATCCCTATCTTTGTGGCATGGTGTTGTTGTCTGACTGGATAGCGTATCATTCTACTTTCTTCATATCAAACTACAAGTGTTTTCTAAAGGAAGAGAACCTTTTTTGACTGTTTCTTCTTATTCTTTTTGGTTAATTGTTCGTTCTGTTGAGAGAAGAAATCTTAGTCCGTTTTGTTTATTGGAATGCAGATACTAGAGCGGATGGAGACGGGCAAAATCTACTTCTCTTCCACTGACCATGCCTTACGATTATATCTCATTTCTAAAACAAAGGGATTATTGCAGCTGAGGAATATTTCAGTGGTCTTCCACCAACTGGAAGGAACCGATTGACTTATGGAGCTCTACTGTGCTGTTATTGCAAGGAAATTATGGAAGACAAGGCATTAGCTTTCTTTAAAGAGATGGATGAATTGAACTTTGTTTCCTGTGATTTTCCTTTTAACAATCTCATGTCTATGTACATGAGAATGAACAGACCGGAGAAAGTACCTCCCCTAGTACAGGAAATGAAGCAGAGAAGCATCCCACTGAGCGCATATGCACATAATATATGGATGAATAGTTATGCATCTTTGAATGATATAGAGGGGTTAGAGAAAGTCCTGAGGGAAGAGGAAAGCAAACGCTATTGGACAACATATAGTAATTTGGCTGCGATCTATGTCAAAGCTGGCCTTTTTGAGAAAGCAGAGTCAGCTCTTAAAAAGCTAGAGGAATAGATGAAACGCCCAATGCGTGCGGCTTACCATTTTCTGATTAGCTTGTATGCTGGTACTAAAATTTAGTGGAGGTCAATCGGGTATGGAATTAAACTCAGTTTTTCGGACAACAAACAACGTGAGCTATCTCTCTATGCTTCAGGCTCTTCGCAGACTAAACGATGTTGATGGTTTGACAAAATGCTATAAAGAGTGGGAGTCCAGTTGCTCCAGTTACGATGTAAGGTTGGCAAATGTTGCTATAAGTGCTTACCTAAGTCAGGACATGTACCAAGAAGCTGCATTGGTCTTTGGCAATGTCCTTAAAAGGTGTGAAGGACCTTTCTTACCAGCTGGGGAGATATTCATGGTTTACTTCCTTACCTAAGTCGGGACATGTACCAAGAAGCTGCATTGGTCTTTGACAATGCCCTTAAAAGGTGTGAAGGACCTTTTTTTCCAGCTGGGGAGATGTTCATGGTTTGCTTCTTAAAGACCCATAAGGTGGATTTGGCTCTTAGTTATTTGGAAGCAGCTGTTTCTGATGTTAAGGACAACGAATGGCATCCGATCCCAGCAACAGCAACTGCATTTTTGAAGCATTTTGAGAGGGAGAAAGACGTAGATGGTGCTGAGGAGTTTTACAGGATTCTGAAGACTTTTAAGTGTCTTACTTCCAATATCTACCATTTGTTGCTTAAGACATACATAGCTGCGGGCAAATTGGCTCCCGCGATGCATCAGCGGTTGAAGGAAGATAATATTGAAATAACCAGTGACCTAGAAAAATTGCTTTAAAGGGTTTGCCCTGAATAGTTTTAGTTTGTAGAGCAGGCCCTTGGTTCCAATGTCGAGAGATCTCCCTCTAATCAGTCTCGGAAAATGGTCTTTGTTTTTAAAGACGTTGAATTTGCTGTGCAGTCTAAAATGAACTCCCTTGGTGGCTTCAAGAGGTCCCCACGGGAAGAAGAGCTTGCTGGTTAGGGGGGTGGTGCTAGTTGAGGGCCACGGCCCCCCCAAAGTTTTTCAAAATTTTTTAATTTTTTTTATATTTGCATAAAATTTCAAATTTTAGCAAAATTTTTTTAATATAAGGGCAAAATTGATAGTAATCTTTGTAATGGCCCCTCTAAAAATTTTAGAAAAATAAACCTGAGAGAAAAGAAGAATTGAGAGGGAAAATAACTACTTTATAAGTGAGCACTCCAATTTTTAAAAGAAAAAAAATACTAAGTGTATCTTTTTTACTTATCTCTCTCCCTCTATTTTTTTTTAAATTCCTCCCTCCTTCCTTCCCTCACTCCCTCTTTTATAGAATGTATCTCTCTCTCTCTCTCTCTCTCTCTCTCTTTTCTAGATTGTGTATTTTCTACTCTTCTTTCTCTCTACCTCTTTTTTAAAATTCATCTCTTCTTTCTCTCTCACTTCTGCCTCTCACTATTTACACTCTTATTGTTCAGATTTTCTCTCAATGGCCTCTCTATTTTCTCTCTCTCCCATTATTTTACCTCATATATAAAAATAGCAAAATCCATATTCAATGCTTGGAATACAACAAACTTTTTGCATTGCAGATAAACAAATTCTTTTTCAAAGTTAGAATTCTAAATTTATTACATTTAATTATTATTGTCTTTTTTTTCCTAAAAACAAACTCATTTCATTATTATTGTCTAATTAAAATATTATTGCTCTATTTTTTTCTAAAAAAATAATTATTAGTGCTTTATTATTTGTGTGTATCTATGTTATTTTGGCTAGATTTTAACATTGCTCCATGCCTTTGTCAATAACTTATAAGCACTTTATTCCAAAGATTTTAAACTTTTGATTATATATAGCCGCACAAGGTTTTAGTACTGATATAATAATTGATGACTTTTACTCGTTGAAGGAATGTCCGGTTCAATTGGCATAATTTATGAAAATTTGGCTTTTACACTTAAGTTAAAGTTTATAATTTTTTTTTGAAGTTTTAAAATACATTGTAACATTTTGATTATAATAAAAATTTTAAGGCCCTAGGATTAGTTGAAGTACACGTAAGATTACCTCGACACCTAGTTAAAAAAAAATTTAAGCAAAAATTATATTTGGCCCCTTAAGGGCAAATCCTGGCTTCGTCCCTGTGATTAGCCATAACATGCAGGAAAACCAAGAGCAGTATCATGGATTAAATACTTCATGAATGATCCCAAGATTATAATTCCAAGCTGCACCCTAGTTCCTTGGGACATAGTTATGTAGAAACGGATGAAGCAGAGCTAAAATGTTCTTCATTAAGCAGGGAAGCCTTCAGATTTTGTGTCTCCAACTCACGTTAATGATCCCAATGGAGGATTTAGGTTGATAGTTTTCGTCTGTATCCACCTCTTCAATTTCCTAGGAATAACAATATGTGACAAAACCGACATTTACCATCATTGTAAGTGAAAGAATTGTAGTTTCCAACATAAAATAAGTAATAAAATATAAAAAATGTGGGATGATCACACCATAACATTGGTGCCCATATTCGAATATACCCCTTGGATGGTGATGTACTTCCATTTAGGGGTCGACTAAGTGATGTATCAGTTCGAAGTGAGGTGACTTTTCGTAAAGTCACAATACTTTGCAAAGTGTTGCAAGGGAATCTATAAATATGTGTTGAATGATTCATTTCATTTAATTCAATCTTCTTCATTCTTGACAACATTGTTGTCGATTTACCTCATGGATTTCTTATTCTAACGGGAGTATCCAAGATTGATCATTCTATGCAATAGTTTGATGAGCGATCATTTAAAATCCAATAGTGGTATCAAAGCTAGGTTGGAGGAAATCGAATCGACTAAGTGAGATGACTTTTCGTAAAGTCACAATGCTTTGCGAAGTGTTGCAAGGGAATCTATAAATAGGTGTTGAATGATTCATTTCATTTAATCCAATATTCTCCATTCCTTGACAACATTTTATCAATTTTACCTCTTGGATTTCTTACCCTAACGGGAGCATTTAAGATTGTTCATTCTATGCAATAGTTTGATGATCGATTCTTCAAAATCGAAAAAAAAAATAAGAAAGATTACATGATCTTTCTAATCTCGCAAACAAAATTTTTAAACATAATACAAGGTATATATGACACTTTTGGAATGTCAACATGGAACACATCACCAATGTTAAACAACATCAGAGGCAAATGCAAGGGGTAGTGGCCCTAGGCGGCCGCCACCCATTGCATCGCCCAAAAGAAAAAATACATGTGTTTTTTTTTTCAAAAGTTGGTCTGGGCCCGACCCCCATAGGCCCAAGCCAACTAGAGCCCAGTGGCTCTAACTATTCTGCACAGCGAGCCCAGGCCCTTTATTTTTTAATATGCAGAGGGTGAAACGTTGCATTTCACCTTGTTTTGAAAAAACTCCTATCTCTCTCTCTCTCTCTCTCTCTCCGAACACGTTTATCCCTCTCTCTCTCTCTCTTCGAATTTGCTCTCCCTCTCTCTCACAGCTTCTTTGATCTCCGTTGCCCGTTGCCCACCGCCGCACCAGCCACCAGTTTCTCCCGCGCCAGCCACGGCCACCGGCCCACCAGATGCTTGTGCTCCACCGCCGCACTGCCGCTGCTCAACATGTATATAACCATTAATAGCCAGTTTTTTCTTTTAAATTCGAATTTTCTCACCTCTCTCAGTCTATCTCAATGATGGAGATCAAGGCACCGTTTCGAAGGATTTCGTTCAAGTACCAATTGGGCCGGTTACAAGAGCACGGGCAAAGAAGTTCAAGGATGTACTCAACGGACTTATTCAAGAGTTATGGGCTCAAGCAAATGCGTGGAGGCCCATTGAGCATGATCCACGTGAACAACAAAGGATTGTCAACATGATTCAAGTTCTAGAAGGATCTGGTAAGGCTAAGCTCAAATTGGCAAGATAATATTCTAGAAGACTCAATTAGGCGCCACTTTAAGGAGATCCAATTAGGCGCCTTTCTTTCCTTCTTGGTTCGGATTGCATGGTTGTTTTAGGCGCCATTTTGTTTCCTTTCTTGGCTCTTGTAGGCGCCAACTTTTATTGCCTTTTAGTGTGTTTTGTTTTAGGCGTGTTAGGCTTTATTTCCTTATCTAATTTCAGGGTTTAATTAGGTTTCCATGTTAGGGTTATTTTCCTTGTAACATTTAGCCTTTAAATAGGAGCCTTTGCTTTGTAATTCGGCAGATTGCTTAATCAAAATTGTGAGGATTAATTCTCTTTGGTTCTTTGAAGAACTACTCGAACTTATCGGGATTTCCCGTGGCGTTCAACTTGACTTATCAAATGGAATTTCCATCACCGTTTGTGGCGTCTTCCTTATACCGAGGTTCTTGTTTTCATAAACAACGGGTCGAGGTCTTCCATTCGAATCAGTCCTAGAACGATCTTGGGTTCCCTTTCGTTGTTGGGTCTCGTTATTCTTGGCGAGGTTCACATCACTCTCTCTCTCTCTCTCTCTCTTCTCTCTTCTCTCTCTCTTTTACGAAGGGAAAAAAATTCTTGTCATTTCGCCTTTACAATTCGACCCTTTGGATTTTCATCCTGGCTCCGCCACTGAACAGCATTCATGTCACTACTGATCACATACACCAGATGGTGCTGATGTGGTATGAAACTAGTGCAAGACATCTAGAAGGTTAGTTGCTACAACATACCATCACAATTGTACCATGTATATTACTAACACAACAAAATATGATCATGTGTCTAGAAGAGGTGCTGATGCACAATGCTAATCGCTATTAGGTGGTATTTGCAAACCAAAATTTTGGAAATGTTGTAAAAATTGAGGTGAATTAGAATTTTATTGGATTTTGATAGAACTAATAAAAAAATAGAATTTTTGGGGAGTTAGTGAAAAAGTGGAGAGAGAGATAATTTAAGCGAATTTTTATGTTTATTGTAATGAAAATAGATGATTTGATGGGGAGAGAGAGATTAATGTAATTATTTTTATAGACAATTTGAGTGAATTTTTATGTTTATTATTTGGTTTGCAAATACCACCTGAGTAAGAACAGAAAAGCAAGAGAAATCATCACAAGTAGAAGAAAGTGATGTTGTTTGTCACCCAAACAACTTCCTCTCCTTTGACGACACGCCCAAACACAACAAGCTTTTCATTTAAATCTGGGATTAAAAAGGTTTCAAATTTAGCCATCAACCTTGAGTCGAGATGATTGTAATTGTTTCCTCTCAAAGTCCAATCTTCAGTAGCTCCCTCTCTTTGAGCATCCCCTGCTTGAATCACATAGTGCTTTTATCACATGATTGAAAATCATCCGTTTGAAGTGTCCCTTTTGACTGAAAAATCAATTATATCAATATTTAAGGTCTGTTTGTTTGATTGTAAAATAAATTTCATTCTTGTTTTTAGGTATTTGGCAAGCACTTGAAAATGAAGTCAACTGTAAAAATTCTATTATTTTTCAGAAAAAAAAAAAAACTAAGCTTAAATTTTCAGTAAACCAAAAAATTTTTCTTGGGAGAACATTATTACGCCCCATATCTATGGACAAAAAAAATTAGTAAGTCTCCCTCAAGTTTCAAAATATTTTATTTGGCCGTTAAACCACATGCAATGACCAAAATGGTCCTCCAAGGCAAATTATTAAAAATATTAAAATTTTCTTTAAAAAAATAATTATAAAAAATAATAATATTTTTTAATGTTTGACACGCTTAATGATTTACGTATTTACATAAAAAGACTTAATTACTATACAGGTCTATGTAGTTTATACTTTTGACATTTTAATCTCTTCAGTATTAATTTCAACCCTTGAGTTCTTGAGGTAAGGTTTTTAGAAAAATACATAAAAAAAACTTAATTACCGTATAGGTCTCTGTAGTTTATACTTTTGACATTTTAATCCCTCAAGTATCGATTTCAACCCTCGAGTTCTTGAGGTAAGTTTTTTAGACAAATAGATTCTCATCCAATTGTAGTTAGCCAAAAGACGGAATGGTACTTACGTAGATTTTAGATGTCATCTTAATGCCAAACGTAGGCTACTCCATGTCATGAAAATTTTTTCTTAAAATTTTAATATTTTATTCCCAAAGTTACTGATTTCAATGTGAAAGTTCTTGAGGTACATTTTTGAGATAAAATTGGTCCCCACAGTTCATTTGTCCTTAGCCAAGTATGGAAGAAGTGTTCACGTGGCCTGGAAAAAAGAAAAATATAAAACTTTCATATGCAATTTTCAAATTTAATTTTTATGTTTTTGAAAATATTTTAAAAGAATAACCAAATACTGCGTGAAATAATAATTTTACAAGTGCGTGAAATAATAATTTTACAAGCAAACAAACGGACCTAAGTGAAAAGGTCATGAAGAGCATGTATCATGCCTCGGCAAACTCCTGCAGATGGTAGAGCATTTAGTGGAGAGGTCGGACAACCGCACACAAAAAAAAAAAAATTGCGAACAGTCAAGTATCACTCGCGATTAAAAAAAAGAAAAAAAAGTATCACTCGCGATGATCGTTTACTCACTGAGTCGATCATATTATTGCTCATTCATTTACCGCATGACTTCAAGGAAGTCCAGTAATCCCACGTGCACGTACTAAAATTTGAAAAGAAAAGGGAAAACGACGACAATCCTTAGAAAGGGATCTTTTAGGGAATAACAGAGATAACCTTTTTTTTTATTATTCTGAAGAATAACAGAGATAACCAATCAGTAAAGATTGTTAGAGCCGAGGGATGTTCGCAAAAGTATTTTTTGAATACTATGAATACGACAAAATTTATAAAATAAATATTCAAAATTTCAAAAAATTCTACCCGAACTCAAAGGCTTGGTGAGGGGCTTAACAAGACAGTCAACAACGGGTTCGGGCAACACCAGGTACGATGCGGAAACGAGTTAGACCGAAGACTCAGTCTGGTACGTCCGGGTCTAATTTGCATGGGACGTCATTATCTAGTGGCGAGGAAAAGGCAGTGGGTGGTGTGAAGCGTAGTTATGTTACAGACGAGAGTGAAGCTGCTTTCCAGAGGGGAAAATCTCATCACTTCACTGGGGGTGCCCTGGTGGACTATCCCTTGGTAGACTCGTTCCATATGGGAGTTTCAAATACCGGGATGCTTGGAACGCAAAGGAAGGGGGCTAAACGTGGCCGGGGTGCTAAGACAGGAGTGAAGCCTAGCAACTTGTTGGGCGTGGGTGCAATCTCTGATGATAAAAAGGCTGAGAGGCGGGCCATACCATGCCCCCACCCTCCCCATGAAACTCATTATTTGGAACTGTTGAGGGTTGAGCCGACCTTCGGCAGCGAGAGCCCTCCTGGACATTGTAAAGTCAATGGATCCGGCAGGAATTTTTCTGATGGAAACTAGGATTGATTGCAGCTTTGTGGCCCGTGTTTTGAAGAAGATTGGTTTTTCATTTTTTATTTTGATCCCTCCAATTGGTAGAAGAGGACAGCTGGCGTTTTGTTGGTGCCGGGATTTTCGGTTTAAAGTTTTTCGTCGTCTCAGTATTTTTTTCACCTTGAGGTAGAACCTGGTGGGGAAGACCCCAAATTTTTGTGTTCTTTGGTGTATGGGCCTGTGGTGTGGCGGGAGAAAGAGGTGTTTTGGCAGGAATTGAGTTCTCTGGGTCAGGATGTTCATATGCCATGGATGTGCATGGGAGAAGTCGGGTACTCTCGTCTTCATCTTTGCGAGGTTTGAAGCATTTTTTATAGATTATGGACTTTGAGGATTTGGGCTGCGTTGGGACAAAGTATACATGGTGTAATAAAAGACCAGGGTTTGCCAATATTAGGGAGCGACTGGACAGAGGTATTGCAAATATTCCTCGGAGGGTGGCCTACCCGAATGCTATTATCCAGCATTATGATATCACTACATCTGACCAATTGCCGTTAGTATTGCTTCAGGATGGGATGGAGCAACCCGCACCTAAAGCTTTCAAGTTCAAAAACTTTTGGACGAGGGACCATTTCTTGTTTTGCAGTGGTGGCAGCGGCATGGTCACAAGAACAAGGTGATTCTCCAGCTTACTCTTTGTTTAAAAAAATAAGGGCCACGAGATATGCCTTGAGGAGATGGAACAAAGAGACATTTGGACGCATCCAGCAATCTATCCGACACGTGAAGGCTCAATTAACAAACTGTCAACAATCATCCCCGTCCAAGTAAAATTTTCAGCTGGAAAATGCGCTTCTTTTGGAGCTGAACGAACAAACGGCTAGAGAGGAGCTGTTATGGAAACAAAAGTCCCGGGTCTCATGGCTTGTATCTAGTGAGCTGAATACGAAGTACTATCATGCTTCGATGGTTATTCGGAGGTGCCGAAACTCTATTTTGAAATTGAAAAGTGATGATGTTGGGTGGATTTCGAGGCGAGCAGCAATTGGTAATGAGATGATTGCATTTTATATGAATTTGTTTACTACCAGCAACCCGGTGATTCCTGAAGAGATGGAGAATTTAATTGAGCCTTTGTTTACTCAAGATGATAATGAGTTTCTTACTCAAGTGTCCGATGCTGAGGAGATTTATGACACTATTCGGAGGATGAGCTCAGATAAAGCCCTTGGCCCCGATGGTATGACGGTCTTTTTCTTTAAACAATTTTGGGAAGTGGTGGGAGTGGATGTTATTAGAGCGGTCCAAGATTTTTTCATTCAAGGTGTGTTGCTCCCTGAATTGAATAGTACTAATATCACTCAAATACCGAAGATTGACAATCCCTCTAAGGTTAGTCAATTTCGGCCTATTAGCTTGTTTAATGTCATTTACAAGCTCATTTCTTGGCAGATAGATTGAAAATGGTGTTACCAAAGTTGATATCACCTTTTCAACTTGCTTTTGTCCTGGAGAGGGCAATCCAAGATCATTATATTGCAGCGGCAGAGATTTTCCATGGAATGAATCATAAAAAAGGCCGTGACGAGTGGATGGCGATCAAAGCGGATATAGAGAAGGCATATGATAGGGTCGAATGGAGCTTTGTGCTGAAGGTCTTAGAGCAATTTGGGTTCAATGCTACTTGGATAACTTGGATTCAACAATGCATCTCTACTATGTCGTTTTCTATCCTTCTCAATGGGAGCCCCTTCGGTAATTTTCATCCAACTCGAGGCCTTGGACAAGGTGATCCAATCTCTCCATATTTATTTATTATTTCTTCTGAGGTGCTTTCACGACTATTATTACGAGAAGAACAAAGAGGGAATCTTCGGGGTATCAAGTTAGGGCGTGCGGCGCCGAGTGTTTCTCACCTACTATTTGCAAATGACCTCCTTTTGTTTGCAAAGACAACACTGGTCAGGTCAAAAACTGAATAGAGCTAAATCTTCTGTGCATTTTAGTAAGAATTTCCGGGGTCAAGCCATTTTGCCAATTTTGGACAAGCTGCAACTTAAAAAATTGCCCCCGAAAGCTAAACATCTTGGGCTCCCGTTGATTATCCCTCGTGATTGACAGAGTGTGGGGGCGGATATCAAAGAAATTTTTTTATAAAAAATCTCGAAGTGGAAGGCTAAAATGCTATCACAAGCCGGTCGCACTGTTATGATCAAGGCCATTGCAAGTACGATCCCTTCTTATCTCATGAGTTTTTATTTAATGCCAAAGAGTTGGTGTAAAGATATGGATATAGCCCTCAAGAACTTTTGGTAGGGGTACTCGGAGGAGAGAAATAGGAACTTATCTTTGAAGTCTTGGTCGTCTATTTGTTTACCGAAAGTAAGGGCAGGTTGGGCATTCGTAGGATGTTGGAGATAAATCAAGCTTTGCTTGTTAAATTAGCGTGGAAGATGCTTACCGATCAAGGCAGCTTGCGGGTAAGGGTCTTACATGGGAAGTATCTTAGAGGTAGAGGATTTTGGCACGTAGAGGCAAGTGGGAATTCCTCTTGGCTTTGGAGAAGCATTGTGAATTCTCATGATGTCCTCAAGGCCGGATTATGTTATCAAGTTAGAGGGGGCAGGATATTCTTGTTGGGAGTGATCCGTGGGTGCCTACCATACCAGGTTTTAAGCCATGCTTTTGAAAGGAGACTGAAGAAGTGGGTCATACAATGACCGTCAAAGAGTTGTTAATGGCTGATGGTTACACGTGGAATCGAGAAGCGGTAATTTTAAAGCAACGGATTGAAGGTGCAAGGGCCCCAGACAAGCTTTTTGGACGTTGTCATCTTCTAGTGAATATTTTGTAAAATTCATGTACAACTATCTAGTGGGGCAGAGGTCAAGTGGATTATCTCCTTTGGCTGCTAAGGAGTGGCAAGATCTTTGGAAATTAACGGTCCATGCACGATACAAGTTGCTCATATGGAAGGTGGTTTGGGAGCTGTTGCCAACGAAAGTAAGAGTAGCTGAGAGGCTTGGGTCTTGTTCTAAGGCAGATCTAGACTTGTTGTGTTCTTTATGTGGAGAAGCTCCAAAATCTCTTCATCATTTGGTGTTGCTAGGTCCCTTTAGCAGTGCGATATTGAGTGAGTCATCTTGGCAAATAAATATAGTGCAGTTTGCGGTGGGTTCAGTTATGGATTGGGTAAAGAAAATCTGTCATCCTCACCAGTTTATAGGAATTCCGTCAAAGAGTTGTTAATGGCTGATGGTTACACGTGGAATCGAGAAGCGAATTTTAAAGCAACGGATTGAAGGTGCAAGGGCCCCAGACAAGCTTTTTGGACGTTGTCATCTTCTAGTGAATGGATTTTTGTAAAATGCATGCAGGCAACTATCATAGTGGGGCAGAGGTCAAGTGGATTATCTCCTTTGGCTGCTAAGGAGTGGCAAGATCTTTGGAAATTAACGGTCCATGCACGATACAAGTTGCTCATATGGAAGGTGGTTTGGGAGCTGTTGCCAACGAAAGTAAGAGTAGCTGAGAGGCTTGGGTCTTGTTCTAAGGCAGATCTAGACTTGTTGTGTTCTTTATGTGGAGAAGCTCCAAAATCTCTTCATCATTTGGTGTTGCTAGGTCCCTTTAGCAGTGCGATATTGAGTGAGTCATCTTGGCAAATAAATATAGTGCAGTTTGCGGTGGGTTCAGTTATGGATTGGGTAAAGAAAATCTGTCATCCTCACCAGTTTATAGGAATTCCATTGGAGGAGTAACACCGGTTCAGTTATTTGCAATTACAATCATTGATTCGTTATGGGCGGAATGCAATAGAGTGGTACATGAAGGTCGGCGGACTGAGCTGAGCGTTTTGGCTGATAGGGTCCACAAAATTAGAGAGGAACATTGGTGACTTAGAGACAAAAAATAAAGGAAGGTGGGGATGTTCGTTGGAAATCGCCGTCTCCGGGAGTCGTTAAGGTTAATGTGGATGTGGCGATCAGAGAGGAGTTTGCGGTAATAGCTGCCATTATTCATGATTCTCAAGGAGCGATGTAAGGGTCAACTTTTGCCAAGATTGAAGCTGTCCAACCTTTGGAGGGCGAAGCAGCAACAGCAAAATTAGGAATGGAATTCGCATGGCAGAAGGGATTTCGGGCTTTGTGCTTGAAGGAGATTCAGAGACGGTGATTAAGGCGATTGGAGTGGAGGATTCACCTGGGCTGGGCTGGTGTATTTCTGATGGGCTGGGCCAGTCATGTTATGGCCTATTAGTAGTCCCCTCTTTGAACAAAATTAAGCCAGCCAGGGTTTGTCAAATCGGTTGTTATCATGTGGCGCACCAGTGTTGGCCCTTTAAGTCGCTTGGGTCATGGAGGGAGAGCCGCCTCGTGGGCCTTGGATGGCGGTGTGGGTCCCACCTGATCCCATGGGTGCTATAATAACTTGTGGGTTAAGAGATGCTTACGAGCCACAGTGTCTGTTGTCCGAGCAATGAGGGTTGATTGGTTGTCATGGCAACTGCCACATTTTCAAAGTGGCAGGACTCAACCTTGACGTTACAGTAGACTATTATGACAATGATGTTTGTATGTACTGCAAGGCCAATCAGGAGAAGGCCTTTTTCATATATAGGCTCACCAACCAGTATCTGTTGCCTTTTTGAATATTGCCTTATACTGGCTCTTCTTTGTTATAAAATTATGTTATTGCCCGTTGTCTGCGTACTTTCTTCTATTCCTTGGGCTGGTGTGGAGGTACCTCCGTCTTGGTGTAGAGATAACTCTGTGTCGATGTGGGGGTGCCCTTGGCACCACGAAGTCAGATAAGCGTTATGGGGGTGTCCTTGGCACTGTCACTTCATAGTACTCTTGGCACTGTAACATCTGGGGTGCACTCGGCATTGTAACATCTAGGTTGCGCTCAGCATGGGTGAGTTAGACCAGCAGTGTGGGGGTGTTCCCGTCACGAGGGTACTCACTGGGGTCGCCGAGACCAGGGGGTGCTTGTGGCACTAGTTAGACCAGTTGTGTTGGGGTATTCCCATCACAGGGGTACTCACTAGGGTAGCCGAGACTAGGGGTCACTGAGACCAAGGGGTGCTTATGGGATGGGTGAGTTAGACCAACCGTGTGGGGGTGTTTACTGTCATGGGACTCACTCAGGGTCGCCGAGACCAGGGGTCACTAAGACCAACCGGGGTGCTTATGGGATGGGTGAGTTAGACCAACCGTGTGGGGGTGTTCCCGTCACGGGGTACTCACTAGGGTCGCCGAGACCAGGGGTCACTTGCTTATGATGGGTGAGTTAGACCAACCGTGTGGGGGTGTTTCTGTCATGGGGTACTCACTAGGGTCGCCGAGACCAGGGGTTGTTGAGACCAAGGGTGAGGGGCAATGTAGGAGAGAAATTACTTACTCTTTTATCAAAACTTAATAACATGATATTGACAAGTAACGTGAGCAAATAATGAAAGAAGTGGTATGAATAGTGATACAAATTCTCGTGATGTCAACTTACGGATGGTGGCTTGAATCGCGTTCTCGTAGTGTGGGATGAGCCCGGGTGGTGAGTCTCTGGCTGGTTTACTGATAATAGCTATTCAGTTGAGTTGCGTTCCATGGGTGTGGGAGGCGCTTTCCTTGCATGTTCTCTAAATGGTACATTCCTGATTGGGTTATTTCCACAACCTTGTAGGGTCCTTCCCAATTGGCGTGGAGCTTGCCTTCAGCGGGATCAATGGCTGGTGGCAGCATCTCTCGCAGGACTAAATTGCCTATGACAAATCTTTTCGCTTTGACCCTGGTGTTATAGTACCTGTCCACCCTTTATTGGTAGCTATAGTTTCATAAGCTGGCTTCGTTTCTTTTGTCTTCTAGCAGGTCCAGGTTGAGCCTGGGGTCAACGTTGTTTTGATCGGGGTCGTGATTGAGCACTCGATATGTATGGACACCCATTTCTGCCAGGATCGTGACCTCCATACCATAGGCAAGGCTGAACAGCATCTCACCGGTGGGGGTTCGAGCAGTGGTTCGGTAGGCCCACAAGACTCCTAGGAGTTCTTCGGCCCACACTCCTGTTCTGCTGTCAAGCCTGACTTTGAGCATGTTGACGATTGTCCAGTTGGTGACTTCTACCTGCCCATTGGCTTAGGGATATGCTGACGAGGAAAAATGATGTTAGATCCCCAATTCTTCACAAAACTGTTTGAACCGATGATTATCGAACTGTCTCCCATTATCGGAAATTAGAATTCTTGGTGTGCCGAATCGACACACAATGGAAGACTAGATGAATTTCTTGATCTGTTCTTCTGTAATGGAGGCTAAAGTCTTAGCCTCAACTCACTTAATGAAGTAGTCGATTGCTATGACTAAGAACCTCACCTGCCCCTTCCCAAGGGGGAAAGGGCCTATAATGTCGATTCCCCATTGCGCAAACGGCCATAGGGAGCTGATTGGAGTCAAATTCTCTATCGGTATCCATTGAATAGCCGCATTGCGTTGTCATTTGTCACAGTGTTTGACCATGGTTATTGAGTCTTTTAGTACGATCGGCCAATAATAGCATGCTTGGATGACTTTGTTGGCTAGAGAGTGCCCTCCAACGTGGTTTCCACATATTCCTTCGTGGAGGAGGGGTCCAGATAAGCTTCATTTGTAGAGTTCATTTATTTGTATTGTGTACCGAGCAGCCATCATTCGTATTTTGTAGGCTTCCCCTTTATCAGCTAGGAATTCCCCAGTAAGAAGGAAGCGGCTGATTGGCGCACCCCACCATTCTCCTTGGGTAATCTGCCACACCTCATGTTTGAAGCATATGAAAGGCTTGTCCAATATTTCCAAGGGAACATCCATATAATTTTCAACACAGTCTGGGTCCGAGGCCATCTAGGCTAGACTGTTAGCAAGAGAATTTTCCTCTCAAGGTATTTGCTCTATCGAGAAGTACCGAAGTCGGTGTGTGAGCTCTAGGATGCAAGCCAAGTACTCTTTCATGTTACCATCTTTCACCATGAACGTGTCATTGACTTGTCCAACAACAAGTTGAGAGTCGATGTGCATGTCCACCCCATATGCACCCAAGAAATTTTAATGCTAAGGCCTGCCAAGACGGCTTCATACTCGACTTCATTATTGGTGGCCTTGAAGTTCAATCAGAGGGCGTATTAGACTATTCTCCGGTCAGGGGACGTCAGAAAATACCTGCTCCATTGGCCCATTTATTTGAAGAGTCATCGACATGAGCAGTCCAAATGTGTTCTGCTTTAGGAAGGGTTGTTTCGACTGTCTGTGCAGCCGCTAGTTGCGGATCTTAAATTTCGATTACAAAATCGGTTAAAACTTGCCCTTGAGCTGCTGTGTGAGGCTGATATTAAATGTCAAATTCGTCCAACTCAACGGCCCATTGTGTTAGCCTTCCTAAGATTTGAATGTTCTGCAATGTCTTCTTCAGCAGTAAGTTGGTGAAGACAATAATTGTATGTGCTTGAAAGTACCGGCAGAGCTTTCGAACTGTAACAAGGAGAGCAAATGCTGCTTTTTTTATGGAAGATCGTACCTCGGCTCTTCCCAGGGCCTGACTAACGTAATACACGGGGCGCTGGTGCTTGCCTTCTTCACAAAGCAAGACGGTGCTTAGGGCTTTGTCATTGATGGGGAGGTATAAGTAAAGTGAGTCGCCCTGGTTGGGGCGGCTGAGGAGAGCCGGGTTGCTGAGATATTCTTTTAGCTGAGCAAATGCCACGGTGAATTTGTTGGTTTATGCAAAACTGGCGCGAAGGGTTTTAAAGAACGGCAGGCACTTATTAGTGGATTGGGAGATGAACCGGGTAATGGCAAATACTCTGCCAATGAGGCGCTACATTTCCTGAGTGGTGTGAGGGGGCTGTAGTCTCAGGATGGCCTGTATCTTGTCGGGATTGGCCTCTATTCGTCAGTTGGAAATTAGAAATCTCAAGAATTTGCCAGAGGAGACCCCGGATGCGCATTTGGCCAGATTGAGCTTCACACGGTATTTGTCCAGGATATTAAAGGTTTCTTCGAGGTTGGCTAAATGATTGCAAGCTCCGATGCTTTTGACCAGCATGTCGTCCACAAAGACTTCGATGTTCTTTTGAATCTGGTCTTTAAACATGAAGTTGACGAGCCGCTGGTAAGTGGCCCTTACATTTTTTAATCCAAAGGGTATGACTTTATAGCAGTACAGGCCTTGGTCCGTGACAAATGCTACTTTTCTTGATTGGGGATTGTCATCCGAATGTGGTTGTACCCTTAAAAGGCATCGAGGAATTATAGCATTTCATGCTTAGTAGTAGAATCAACTAGTAGGTCGATACGAGGCAGGGGAAAGCTATCTTTCGGGCATGAGCGGTTGAGATCTTTAAAGTCTACGCACATTCGCCACTTGCCGTTGGCTTTCTTGACAATTACCACGTTTGAGAGCCAGTCGGGATAGTGTACCTCATGAATGAAATCGACGGCTAACAGTTTGCCAACTTCCTCGGCAACCGCTTGGTTGCGCTCGGGTGCAAATGTTCCTTTTTTTTTTTGTCAAAAGGTCTTGGCTTTCTGTAGGACACTCAAGTGATGTGCAATAACTTCAAGATTGATTCATTTCATGTCTGAATGAGACCATGCAAATGTGGTGCAGTGTTAGGTCAAAAACTCGATCAGACTGTCACGTAAGGTTCCAGTGAGGGCAACGTTGATGTGCACTGTCTTTCCCGGTGTGACTTCCACTTCATCTAAGTTCTCTGCGACTTTTGATTGGGTCGCTTTCTTCGAGTCTTGACTGCAAGTTCGAGGTCGGTGTCGACTGGAGGCTTCTCATCTTCAATGATTTTTTGTCTCTGCTCGACAACCTGTCAAGACTCACCTTTCAAAGCAGAATAGTAGCATCCCCAAGCAGCTCTTTGATCTCCTTTGACGACCCCGAGGCCCATAGGGGTAGGAAATTTAAGTGTTAAGTGATAAACAAAGGTGACAACGTGTAGGGCAGCTAATGTTGAACGTCTAATGATGGAATTGTATGAGGATTGCTTATTGACCACAAGGAAGTCAACTAGGGTAGTAGCAAAAGTGGGGTAGGTGCCCATAGTTATTGGCAGCAGCACAGAGCTGACTAGGTGAACCCTTTCCCCGACAAACCCGAACAAGTCGCCTTCAGAGGATACAAAGGTAAACTCCATGATACCCAGCTGGTTATAGGCCCCAGAAAAGATTATGTCAACTGAACTGTCGTTGTTGATGAGTACCTGCCGAAAAACCTGTTGATGACCAGTGAGTCATTGTGAAGCTGTACGACTCCTCTAGCATCTTCCTTTATAAATGTAATGGGTGTTCCTTCTATCTTTAGTCATTTCGGGTGTTGTTCTACAAGAAAAGCCTGTTGATGCTGGGCCTCCCGCATGTAGCTTTTTTGGGTCCACCTACTGGAGCCGCCGATGTGGTGCCCTTCTACAATTGTTTTGACTTCACCCTTGGGAGGTGGTGAAGGTAGGTCCACCTGCGAGGGTAAGTCATCCAAGATAGGTTGGCAATCCTAGTGTGGAGTTCGTTCCTGCTCCCGACCGCGAGGCCGGTCTCAGCGTGGTGCGCCATGTTCTAGTATGAACTGTCGCAACATACCTTGTTGGAGCAAATATTCTATTTTCCATTTGAGTTCAAAGCAATTTTTTGTGGAGTGTCCATGGTCTTCATGGAAATCGCAATACTTGCTTCGATCTCGTTTTTCTGGCGGCGATCTAAGCTTCGAAGGCCACCTGACATTTGGGTCCTATTTTATCTGCATAAAGATTTCTCTTAGAGGAGTGTTGAGAGCTATGAAGGTAGGGAAGAAGCGTCATCCTTGAGGTGATCGGTTGCGTCACATTGGCAATGATGAGCACTCCTTGTCAGAACGTCTTCACTAGTTTCTACAATAAGAACGATTGATGTCACGATCCCTCTTTTCCCCTACTGGTAGGGGATCGTTGTGTGGAGGCATGCAACAAACATGTCTTCGAAGTCCATATATTTCTATGCTCTTATCATGGCGTCAGTGAAACTAGTAAGGGCCTTTCACATTAGGGTTTTGAGGAAGTCGCTCAGTTGGAGGCATGTGATCAAAGCCATGAGTTTGGCTTCATCTATGGCTTGGAACACTATGGCGGCTTCACGATTGAAGCGTGCTATATAACGATGTAAGTTTTCTTTAGACCCTGCTTGATGCTGAACAAGTAAGAGGTAGGGCCCTTTGTTTGCCGGTTGAATATGAAGTGGCTTAAGAACTGCGTGTTGAGGGTATCGAAGTCGTCTATGGTGCCAGTCGGTAGACCAGAAAACTATCGTTGTGTAGATCCTGTGAGTGTTAGTGAGAATGCACGACAGAGGATGGGATCTGCGTATAATTGGACATGCATGTGTAAGCGGAAGATTTTCAAGTGGTCGCAGGGGTCACCAGAGCCATCAAACAAATTGATCTAGAGTGGACGAAAGCATGAGGGTAACTGGTATGCAAGCACCCTTAGCGTGAACGAGAAACTGCCTATGCTGGTTGGGAAGGCGTCATTCATCTTTGGATTCTCAACCTTGCTCCGCTACTGCTAGAGCAACCGGATTTGCTCCGCTTGCCCCACCATCTATTCATGCAGGATGGTTCGCCAATCATCCACCTCGAGCGGCTTAGGAGATTGGTGAGCTGAATGGTTGTCAGTTGTGTCCTCTCGTGAGGGAGACACCACAGATCCCGGGGGGGGGGGGGGGGGGGTTTAAGGTTGTTTGGGAAAGTATGGAGGGAGAAATTCATTTGTGCACAGGTCGGGGGGTCGAATGCATTTATGGACTTAAGGGGAACTACAGCTAGGCTGGTGTATTTCTGATAGGCTGGGACAGTCATGTTATGGCCCATCAAAACAAAAAGGCCAAAAAAAATTATAAAAAAGAGAAAAAACAAGAATATTTGAAATAGAAGAATTAACTTAAAATAAATTATACAATGTTTAAGTACATGTAATATAAAAAATTTAAAATACTAACATTAAAGCACCAATGCTAATTCTTCGAAGAGGAGGGTGGTGGTATTGGTGGGTGTTTTGCCACCCATCTCTTGCAAAGCGGGTGACCCAACCTTGCCGCACACACTTCTCTTGGAGGGTGGATCCTAGGCCAATAAGTTTATCTGAATATATTTTACTATTTATCTCTCTTTTTATAAATTTTTACTATTTTTATATTTTTTATAGTTTATTTTTTTCCTTGGTTTCCCTCTTTTTTTTCTTATTTATTTTCATTTCTTACTATTTATTTCGATTTTTTTTTTAATTATGTGGTTTGGCTTTTAAATTTGAGCCGTTTGTAAAAGCTGGAGAATTTGTTCTCATGTTTGTTTTTTTAGAATATTTTTGTTATTTTTTCTAATATTACTTTTTCGCCTTTTTTCCTTCCATTTACTTTGTTCTTAGGGACTTGCTGTCTCTTTCGTTTTGTATATTTTAGTTATTAATTCGATTTCCAAAGTTTCCTATTTTTTAAAGAATTTGAGGGTCATAGCTAAAGGTGAGCAAAAATTCTGGCCAATATTAGAATTTCGAATTCCGATTCCAGTATCAGAATGCATTTTTTGTATTTTTCGAAATCAAAACTGGAACCAAAAATTCCAACGGAATTAACAGAATTTTCGGTTCCAGTCTTTTTTTATTATTTTAATAAAAATATGGCTCAAAACCTTATAATTTTACTTTAGATTTTGAGTGAATATTTATTTTTTTTAGATAGGGTTTAAAACATTGTAATTTTAAAATAGGGCTCAAACCTTTTTTTGATGCCCATAATTTTAGAATGTTGTAATTTTATTTTAAATAATGTTTATTTTAGATTTAGATGAATATTTATTTTACATTTTATTTATTGTTAATTTATGATGTATAACAAAACAATTTGTGCAAAATTCCGGCACAAAATGCCTTTAGGCCCCAAAAAAAATCTAGCCAAAAAAGCCCACATAAGGAAACCGAAATTTTCGATTCCAATTTCAAAAATTTCAATTTTCCATTCTGGTATTTATTGGAATGGAACCGGAGTCAAATATTTGATTCCGGTAAGTACCGGAACCGGAATAGACCATTCCGATTCCATCCGTTCTGGTACTCACCCATTGTCATAGCCTCTTCTTTTTTAATGTGTTACATTTGCTGTAATTTTTTCTACAAATTTTCTCATTTGATTTGTATTTTTACAATTTATTTCTGCATTTATTAATTTAATTAAAATGTCAATTATCTATATTGATTTTGTATTATCAGAGTTAGTCACATGGACAATTTTGTTTGTAGGGTGGATCAGAGTACTATTTTTGAAAATGATCCCTATTTGAAGGATCTTCATAGAAAATTGTTTTATCTTAAAGACGAAACTGAGAAAATGAGTTAATTACATCAATGAAGATCAAGAGGGTGAATTATAACAAGCATAGTTCAAGGTATTTTTGAGAAGGAGTTGCTAGTTCACGGAGTAAATTCTAATTAACCCTGAGAAACGTGGAAATTATAAGGACTAACAAAGTAATTTAACCCAAATATAACGCACAACTCCCCAACCAAATCAAATTAAGAAATAAATTGGGGTACTCGCCTTGTGCCTTAAGAGTTATACCCAAAGGTTTGTATATTTTAAATTATTATATTTTTTTTGTACTTAATACTACTACGGGTGCTTAGGTAGTTGCTTAGACGAATACTCTCTGTACAATAATGAAATTCACCAATATTTTTCAAATAAGAGGGTCCAAAGTTGACTTCCTCTCACAAACTCATAAATAAACCAAGATTGAGATACGTAAAAAATAAAAATAAAAATAATAAAACCCAAGATCGAGATCAGAGGGAGGAACGTGCCTCAAATTCTGCCACCCCTCTGTGTTTATATTCTTAGGGATTAAAGTATGAAAGGGCTCTTTATTAAAATAATTTAACTAACAAACGAAATAATAAGGCCATTCAGCTGTTCCACCTCTCAATTTATCTCCTGAGTCACGCCAAGAGGCCCTGACATCTTCCTCGCCCACCCATAAACCAACGTGCAGTCATATTTAACTGATCTACCGAATTTGGAGTCGCCGTCTCTGATCCGTCGAACACACGATAGTTTCTGGGATTTATGCATCTAATGGGAGAAGTTAAGTCCAAAAGGAGGAGGAGATGCTGAGGATCAATTCCAAAATCAACATGCAGTTTTCAAGATGGATTTCGGATCGTGATTGGAGTCTTATTTTCCTTCTAATACTTCCCTTTTCTTTTGTTGTGTTTATCTCTCTCTCTCTGTAACAAATCGAAATTTGTTGTAAAATAATCCCACAAGTTGTATTGAATTTTAGTCACAAGAACAAGCTGTTTCAAGGCAGCTAACCTCCAGATCTCTCAATGAAACAATTACGTGATTTCTTACTTAGCACCGAACAGAGCCAAACAGGTATACCCTTTCCAATCATGGGTTGGGCTTGCTGACAATTGGGTTGAGTTAATCTCAGCCCAAGTTAACATAGCACACAACAAAGATCTAGGTGCCAAACTTAAAGAAGCTGGCCCATGTCCCATGGCCCACTACTTGGCCTTTTGGAATTGAAACCTAAACATAAATTAGCTGAACACACAACAAAACATGACAGCTGCATTCCATCTTCTTCTAGCTTCCATTCCATCTTCTTCTAGCTTCTCAAAGACTCCCGAACTCCCATTGAAAGCTCCCACCTTTGCACCTTTCTTCTTCTTCTCCAACGACCTATGACAATACCCCCCCAATTAGAACACCTTGCCCTCAAGGTGAGGAAAATCTGCCTGCAGCTGCTGAAGACACTCCCATGTCGCATCATCTATGGTTTGCCCCTACCAATGGACTAAAAGCTTTGTGACAGCCTTGTTGCCCAAGCGCACCATGCGACGGTCCAAGATAGCCAATGGGTCCACCTGAATCACGCCATTCTTTTCAACAGCAGGGAGAGATGGTAATGGATCTACACGTTGACCCACGTGTTCTTCAGTTGGCTAACATGGAAAACTGAATGGATCTAATCCCCGACTGGAAGATCCAACCGATAGGCCACTGCCCCTATGCGTTCCACCACTGGAAATGGCCCATAATACCGAGGAGACAGCTTCATTTTATGGCGTTGGCGGACCGACAATTGACGGTAAGGTTGGAGACGGAGATAAACCAAATCTCCCATCTGAAATTCTCTTTCAGTGCGTTTAATGTCAGCATATTTTTTTCATGCGAATGTGTGCTTTCTTTAGGTTCTCTCATAGCAAAGCCAGCATCTTTTCCCTGACCCATAGCTCAACATCCACTGAAGCGAAAAGTGTGGTCCTCGGTTCGTAGGTAGGTAACCGGGGAGGTAAGTACCCGTAGGTAGCTTCAAAATGAGAGAGCTTGGTTGACATATGCTGGTTGGTATTGTAATTCCATTCTGCCATTGGAAGCCAATGAACCCATTCTTTTGGTCTGTCACCAATCACACACCACAGATAACACTCAATACACTTGTTTACAGCCTCTGTTTGCCCGTCTGTTTGTGGATGGTAGGCTGTGCTATAGTGCAGCTTAGTCCCCTGCATATGGAATAGTTCCTTCCAAAAATTGCTTATGAACACTGGATCTCTATCTGATACTATGGTGTTGGGTAACCCATGTAGCTTGAATACATTTTGGATGAATGCATTTGCCACTGTTTTCGCTGTATAGGGATGAGATAGGGCCATGAAATGACTATATTTAGTGAACCGATCCACCACCACATATTCACACTGTGCCCTTTGATAGAGGTAACCCATCGATGAAATCCATGGATATATCCCTCCATGGGCTTGCTGAATGGGCAAGGGTTGCAGTAACCCTACTGGCAAAGCATTCTCATGCTTGTTTTGCTGGTATGTCCTACAATGCTTGATATAGTGTCTCACTGCCTTCTTCAACCCTTTCCAGTAGAAGTCCCTCTTGACTCTTTGGTATGTTTTTTCATAACCAGAATGCCCCCTAACAGGGATGTCATGTGCTGTCAATCGAATTTTATCCTTGAGGGTTTGACTATCTCCTATATAGATTCTCCCCTTATATAGGAGTATTCCATTAATTAAAGAATATTTTAAAGGATCTAACTTCCCTACCTGTAGCTGGTTGAAGAGATTTTGAACTTGACTATCAAGTAAGTAAGTCAGTTCGAGATCATTGAGCCATGTAGCTATGGGGAGGGAAATAGCCTTGTACTCTCCCTGTTCCTCCTGCCCTTCATACATTCTGGATAAGGCATTAGCAGCCTTGTTTTCTCTTCCCTGTTTATACTCCACCAAAAAGTCATAACCCAACAACTTAGTAATCCACTTCTGCTGAAGAGGAGTGCCCACCTTCTATTCCAGCAAGTGTTTGAGACTCTGCTGATCTGTTTTCACCTTGAATGTCTGACCCAACAAATAAGGTCTCCACTTCTTAATGGCACTAACAAGTGCTAATAATTCCCGCTCATAAGTGGACATTGCCACCATCCTCCCTTTAAGAGCTTGGCTGAAATAAGTCAAGGGTCTCCCTTCTTGCATCAAAACTGCCCCAATGCCAACTCCTGAAGCATCACACTTTATAATGAAGAGTTTAGTGAAATCTGGTAATGCAAGCACTGGAGGGTGGTGACAGCCTCCTTTAACCTGAGAAATGCCGCTATAGCAGCATTTGTCCAATGGAATCCATTCTTCTTCAACAAGTGTGTTAAAGGAGCTGCAATGGAACCATACCTTGGATGAACTTGCGGTAATACCCAGTTAAGCCCAAAAACCCCCTTAGGGACTTAATGTTTCGTGGCAGAGGCCAACTTGTCATAGACTGGAAGCTTCTTAGGATATGCCCGTACACCATGATCCGAAATTATATGTCCTTGATACTCAATTTTTGAACAAGCAAAATGACATTTGGAATGTTTGGCAAACAGTTGGTGCTGTTGCACCAATGCCAAAGTGATTTCCATATGCTATACATGCTCCTTTTCCCCTTGACTATACACCAAAATATCATCAAAGAAAACTAAAATGAATTTTCTAAGATAGGGTTGAAATACCTCATTCATAAAAGCTTGAAAAGTGGATGGGGCATTAGTAAGCCCAAAGGGCATTACGAGGAATTCATAGTGGCCTTCATGAGTTCGGAAAGCTGTCTTAGGCACATCATCTGCCCTAACTCGAATCTGATGGTATCCGGAATGTAAATCCAGCTTAGAGAACACCCTAGCTCCATGTAACTCATCAAGAAGTTCATCAATAACTGGAATTGGGAATTTATCCTTAATAGTGGCACTGTTTAAGGCTCGATAATCCACACACATTCACCAGCTTCCATCAGCTTTGCGCTCTAAAAGAACGGGAGAGGAAAAAGGGCTTTGCTAGGGTCTCACCACACATGATTGTAGAAGCTCTTTAACAATCCTCTCAATTTCATCCTTCTGAAAATATGCATATCTGTATGGTCTTACACTTATAGGTTGCATTCCTTCTTTCAACACAATTGCATGATCATGGGACCTTTGGGGAGGTAGCCCCTTTGGTTCCTCAAAAACCCTAGAAAATTTACTTATCAGTTGATTCACTACTACATTACTCTTTATTTCTTCACATTCAGCTCCTCCATCACCCATTAATTGGAGTATCAGCCCTTGCTTCTCCTCCTTTGCCATCCTAAATTGTAGGGAGTTATCCACAAATGTAGTGTAAGCCAACCCCTTCAATGTCACTTCTTTGTTTAAAGTGGTTAAACTTCATAGTTAACTCACTAAAATTCCATGAGATTGTACCAACTTGTGACTTGAATCTGCCTTCAATTTCGACCGTTTCAAAATTTCAGGATCAAAGAAATTGTGTGTACTTCCGCTATCAATCAACACTACACAGTCTCGGTGGTTAATTCTACCTCTTAGGCGCACGGCTCTAGGTGAACTAGAATCAGCAAGAGCATGTAGTGAAATACCCAACTCTTCAGTTTCTACCTCCTATAATGTCTCTTCTACCCCTAGGTTTTCTTCCCCTTCAATTCCCTCACTCAACTCCACCTCCTGCTCACCACCTTGCATCACATATAGCTTAAGGTTGTTGCATTTGTGTAATGGGTTCCACTTAAAATCACAATAGTAACATAGACCCTTCTCCCTTCTCTCTTTCATTTGTTGTGGTGTTATCTTCTATACTGACATCTTTGGTTTGTTAACAGCTCCTGTTACTTGATTTGGATATGTCTGAAACTGTCCTCTTGTATTAATGGGTTTATAGACTTTCTTGCTAACAAATAGATGTTCCTCCTGCATTATAGCTAATCCATAGGCTGCATGAATATTACTAGGGTTCAGGATCCTCACCATAAGGCAAATCTCATCCTTCAACCCATTTAGGAAACAACTCAACTTGTATCCTTCATCTAACCCTCTAAGCCGATTGGCTAGAGCTTCAAACTGCCCCTTATACTCCTCTACTGTGGATGTTTGTCTCAACTTCATCATGCTTTCCATTGGATCATAATATATGTGTGTACCAAACCTCATTAACATAGCCTTAGCAAAGGCATCCCAGCTCATAATTGTTCCTGAATTTTCCACCTCTTGAAACCAAATCAGGGCCTTGCCTTCCATGTGAAATGAAGCAATTAATATTTTGTGATGTGGTAGTGTTTGGTTGTAATTGAAATACTGGTTGGCATGGTATAGCCACCCGATGGATCATTTCCATCAAATTTGGGAAAATCAAGTCTTAATGATCTTAAATGGACTCCTCCACCCTGATCTGAATTTGGGTTTGGATTCTATCGGCCATCTGGATTGGGATTGGATGTTTCTCCACTCCCAGATCCATTGCCTTGCATCATTACCTGTAATACCATGGTAAGAGTTTCTAGTTGCTTGGTCAGATTCTCCAGCATCGGTTGTTGATTCTCTTGGACCGTCTGCTGATTCTCTTGTGTTTATTACTACAATTCCTGTAGCTTCTTCATTTGCTTCCATCGCCTATACCAATCTCTTGTCTGCCATGGAGGATCAACGTCTTTGATACCGGTTGTAACAAATCGAAATTTGTTGTAAAATAATCCCACAAGTTGTATTGAATTCTAGTCATAAGAACAAGCTGTTTCGAGGCAGCTAACCTCTAAATCTCTTAATGAAACAATTACGTGATTTCTTACCTAGCACCGAACAGAGCCAAATGGGTATAACCCTCCCAATCATGGGCTGGGCCTGCTGTTAATTGGGTTGAGTTAATCTCAGCTCAAGCTAACATAACACACAGCAAAGATCTAGGCTCCAAATTTAAAGAAGCTGGCCCATGTCCCATGGCCTACTACTTGGCCTTTTGGAATTGAAACCTAAACGTAAATTAGTTGAACACACAACAAAACATGACAGCCGCATTCCATCTTCTTCTAGCTTATCGAAGACTCCCGAACTCCCACTGAAAGCTCCCACCTTTGCACCTTTCTTCTTCTTCTCCAACGACCTGTGACACTCTCTGCCAACCCCACCAACTCGTTTTTCACATTTTCCCACCTCCGATCTTTTATTCTAAGCCATACCTTCCAGTAACCACAGAACATCACATTCAATTCAACTCAGCCGCCAACGCCGACGGGGGAGAGGGTGCAGAACCTGAGTGAGTTAGCGCGATGGAGGAGGAGAAGGAAGGATGAGTTGGATCAGTCGAGAATGGCGGTATGCTTGGTCAGAAGGGTGTGGAGGTTCGAGTTGACAGGACCCTCCAGAGTGGAGAATATTCTGAAGGAGTACCCGAATTAAGATCTTTTCTTACACAACCCGTTGGATCAGAGCTCGTTCAAGTTGTCACTGTTGAAGAGAGCGCCCATACTGGCCTCGGTATGAATATTTGAGCCCAAACCCTTGCCGCAGACGGAGTCCTAGGTCCAAGTCCTCACCGCGGTGAACTCGCCCAGCGGCATCCAGGTTTATTATCCGCCTGCTGCTTGCTATTTTCAAATTTCAATGTTTTTTTTCTCTCTCTTTTAATTTTAAGTTTAGCTGCCTGATTAGACAAAAGCTGAGATAAGAAATTATTTTATTTTTGTGAACCTATGTGCCAAAACACGAAAATCGGAGACAGCATTCAAAGCCCAGCTCACCACCCAGGGAATTCCTTACCTCACAGAGCAACTCCCGTTCTGCTTCGTTTCGGACCGGCAATACTCCTTCCCGCTGAGGAGTTACAGCGTTCCAATCGGGGCCAAATGCAGGGCGTGCAAGCCTGTGTGTCGTGGCCCGTGCGTGGCCGAGGTGATGTCGTCCCTCGACCTTGGATGGAGCTGGACCTATTGGTTGAATGAAACGATTGAGCTTTGCGATGCTCATGGGGAGTGGGAGGCAGGGTGGGAGAGGATCTTTGACCGAGTACCCAGGAAGAAACTGACCGCAAAGAGAAAGCGAGTTCGTAATCTGAAACTTCAAGGATGCATAGACGATTTCAAGGAAATGAAGAGGAGGAAGACGGGAAGATGGGAGACTCCGTCGGTGGAGGAGATTTGTAGACTCGGGTTGGAGATGCCCAAGTGAACGTGGGTGTTTTGGATGGTTAGCATTCTTAGCAGCTTCTTCAAATTTGGCTCTCTATTTTAACCAAAAACCACACTTCTCTATTTTAACTATCAACTTTTTAAAAACACTCCTAGCAGCTTCTCTATTTTAACTATCTATTTTTTACTATTCTATTTAAATATTACTTTTCAAAGATTTCTTTATTCTTTCTCTAACATTTATATTTTTAAATATTTGTTTTTAAGGGTATGGGAGGAAGAAAAGAAAAAGAAAAAAATAAAATAAAAGAGAGGGAGAACGTGAGATTTGGAGGAAGAAAAGAAAAAAAAAAAGAAAAAAAAAAGGAAAGAAAAGAGAGGGAGAGTGTGAGAGAAGAAAAGAAAAAAAATAAAAAGAAAATAAAAGAGAGAGAGTGTGTGAGAGAAGAAAAGAAAAAAAATAAAAAGAAAGAAAAAGATAGATATTAATATTTTAAGATAGTAAAGTGAATAGTGGTTCTTTAAAAATAGAGAACCACTGTTCATATGTTAAAATTTGTTATAAATAAGCTGCTACATGGTGTTTTTTTTACTTTTTTGTTAAATTGGTTCTCTATTCTAACCAAAATGTTAGAATGGAGAACCTGCTAGGAATGCTCTTACGTTGTAAAAATAGGGGAACTAAGAGGGTATTTTTAAATTTCTAGGAATACGTATGTTTTTACGATCTATTCTTGAAATACACGAGCCTAAAGTTTGTTGCAGACAGAATTTGCGAAAAGAATACACATACATTCTTTGTATACTTTTGCCCAATAGGTCAACTTCGGCACGCATTACTTAGACTATGTTCACTGACCAAAATTTTTATTCTCTAAAATTTTATCATCATTACAAAAATTCCTCTTTCCTCACTTTTTCATCAAACTCTTATAAATTTTTTCACTTTTTCACTATTTCCTATAAACTTTTTCAATTTTTCACCAATTTTTTTATTCTCTCTCCTCACTTTTTATCATCATTACAAAAATTCCTCTTTCCTCACTTTTCATCAAACTCTCATAAATTTTTTTCACTTTTTCACTATTTCCTATAAACTTTTTCAATTTTTCACCAATTTTTTCATTCTCTCTCCTCACTTTTTATCATCATTACAAAAATTCCTCTTTCCTCACTTTTTCATCAAACTCTCATAAATTTTTTCATTTTTTTACCATTTCCTATAAACTTTTTCAATTTTTCACCAATTTTTTTCATTCTCTCTCCTTACTTTTTCACCAACTCTCATGCTCAAAATTTTATCACTCAAGCACAACCTTAGTTTCCCGGCTTTAATGTGCTGGTTGTAGGACAGTATTATGTTGTCTTTAATTTGTGCTGGAGTTTTGGGCAGCCTTGGTTATCCTAAAAATTAATTGTTAGTATTGCTAACAATGTACTTTGGGTTTGACAACATCCAGATTTGACAGTGGCATCTGAAGAGAAAATTCTGAATACAATCTTAATGTAGGGCTCAAACGCTAAGGAATTATATGGGTGGGAGATGGTGGATGAGCTGCTACTAACTTTGGCCCTGAACAGCTATTTGAGGAAAGGCTTCATCTAGTCCGTGACGTCTTGTCGTTTGTGCGATTTCCATTACTCCCAATTTCTTTTCTCAAGAAGGTACAAAGGCCCCCTTCATGTAGAGATCTATCAGCCAGTCTATGGATAATGAAATGCACTATTTTGAGTTTGCCTATATCTAGAATGATCTTGCAGTTGGAGAAGAGCAGCATTAGCAGGCATATTCACGAGTTTGGTATTTTTGTAAGTTATTTTGTTCTCCTAATTATACTATGAGGCGAGCGTATGGAAATTCTGGCTTGCAATGATTTTCCAGTGTGTTCCAGTTCCAGGTGGTGGAGGCCATCAGTTATCTAGAGTATGGATTTGTAAGGCCAGAAGATGGTCCCAAGTGAGTTAAAATTTGTTTGTTGTTGTCTTATTAAGGGTTCTCATCTCATGCTGTAGGAGCTTCTATAAAGGGTCGAATTTCATTTAAAATAAGATAGAGCCACAACACAAAATAGACAATGCTTTATTTGGTTGCTAAGGACAATAAGTTTGTCCAATATTCTTTCCTTGGACACTTCAAAAGTGGAGTTAGCTAACATGGTCTTACCTTTCTTTCTGTTTTTTTTTTTTTTAAGTAAACAGGGATTGTCAATAGACATCTCGACTGCCCCTTTAGGTGTCCTCACAATCCATAATAATAGAAGGCACATTGGTGCTAAGAAAATCCCCTACACTACTGGAGTTCAGACCCCATTTAGCTACGTTATGAGCCATTACATTAGCAATGCGTGGGATCCAACTAATCTGCCACATAGCGTGTTGAGATAGTAGCTGCTGAACAGCGGTAAAACACCCACAAGAAGCCCCCGAAGAAGCAGGAGCTGCCAGAAACTGTCGCCCTCTACAATATTTTTCCTGGAGTACCGACACCCACATACTATCACTGTTAGAGGACATCTCCCACCCCAATTTGGCCACAAAAGCGCAGTTCAATTCCTCCATCCAACGAAGACCCAAACCACCAAATTCTTTAGGCTTACAAATATTGTCCCCCGAGCCTTTGGATGGAAACGGCGAGATAACCCATCAAAACCCCACCAAAAGTTTTTCATTTTAGCATCAAGCTTCCTGCAAACTTGTTTGGGTAATAGAAACACTGACATATAGTATGAGGGGAGAGCCATTGCAACAGATTAAGAACAGTACGCCCCGCTTGGGATAAAGATCGTGCTTTCCATCCGGCTAATCGCTTATCCATTTTGTCTTGCATCTCGGTGCATGCTAGACAACGAGATCGGGGTATTTTGAGAGGGAGGCCAAATTACTTACCCAAAGCACGTGCTGGTTGTAATCGAAGCAATTGTGATAATTGCTCCTTACGTGCAGCCTCCATATTGGAGCTAAAATGCACAAAAGACTTCAAGTAATTAATCTCCTACCCTGACCAATCTGCAAAAGTATTCAAACACCTCTGAAGATACGTCACCTCATGAGAATTAGCTCTACAGAAGAGCATTAAATCATCTGCAAATAGAATGTTAGGAACTGGAGGAGCATGCCTTGCTATACAAATACCATGGATATTGTCCGGAAGCTCCTCTCTTTTAATGAGTCTAGTCAGCACTTCAGTCACCATAACAAATAAAAAAGGCGAGAAGGGGTCACCTTGCCTTAAACCTCCATGCGGCTTAAAGAACCCATATGGGCTGCCACTGAGAAGAATTGAGAAAGAAACTGTGGAAATGCATTGGTATATCCACCGGCACCATTTCGCCCCAAATCCAAAACAACGTAAAATTTCCACGAGAAAAGGCCAACTTACCCTATCATAGGCCTTAGACATGTCTACCTTGAGCGCCATCAAGCCTCCCCTTCCGTGTTTTCTCTTCAAGGTTTGCATAATTTCATGAACCATGATTAAATTATCTTGAATATGTCGAGAAGGAACAAAGGCAGCTTGGTTGTTAGAGATCAGCTTGTGCATCACAGATTTGAGTCTAGAGGTTAAAATCTTGGAAATAATCTTCTAACTCACATTGCATAAACATATCGGACAAAATTGAGAGATTTTGGCAGGGGCATCTTCCTTAGGTAATAAAGCAATGAAACAGTGATCAAGTTGTTTGAGCAAGAAATCATTTTCAAAAAAATGTTTAATCATACCCGTCACTTCAGGTTTAATCCACTGCCAATAGCGCTGAAAAAACGTCGTAAATCAATGTGTTTAGATCTGGAGTTTTCAACCAAGTAATCCTAGCCTTTTAGCTCCAAAGTTCTTCTTCTTTGCGTTGAGTTTCCCCCAGTAAGGCACTAAGTTCCCTTTCTCTTGTCAGCACAACGCTACTAACAGGAGCTTGTTGTACGTCATCAAGTTCAGCATTTAGAGACCAAATACGCTCCTGAATGTTCCCGAACACCTCCTTGTTCCAACGTCTTGAAGCGATCTTGGTGGCCTTAAGACGGTGGCACAAGGAGTAGGCGGGTGAACCTCTTGTATCCTGCTGCAACACCTTGGATATAATGTCACGGCATCATGTATCCTCCACCCAAAAAGCTTCAAAACGGAAAGATCGCAGATTTCTGTCTTGATCCCCTAGCATATTCAGTAGAATAGGGGAATGATCCGAGGCGAGGCGACGTAAATGAGAGACTGTCGCCCATGGAAAAAGGTTGTGCCACTCCCCATTGGCTATGCCTATATCGAGGCATTCCATGATAAGGCCCCTGATCTTCCCTGCCATTAGTCCAGGTGAATCTATTCCTGAAAAGCTGAGATCCAATAGACCCGCAGACCACATGAATCTGTTCATATCTGCCAAGCTTGAGGACGAAGCTACAAATCGACCCCTGTACTTGTCATTTTGGTGTACTACTGCATTAAAATCACCGAAGCACACCCATGGTCCATTGAACTCACTACCATTCACATCCAAAGCATACCAAAATGAGTTTTTTTCATTCCATAGAGAGGGACCATAAACAAAAGATAACAACCAATTCTGATAAGGAGGGTCGGATTTAATGACTACATTCACAAAATGATCACTACAATTACTGATTTCCAAAAGAACGGCTCTCTTCCAAGCTACTGCCATACCTCCCCTTCTGCCCTGCAGAGGTACTTCAAAATAATCTTCAAAACCCAGTTGTTGTAACTTCAGTCGAACACCAATAATCTTGGTCTCAGCCAAACAAACATACAATCTCTGGAAGGTTCTGTCTCAGCACCTCCCATAAGTAGAGAATTGACGTGGGGAGACCAAATCCACGACAGTTCCAATATAGCAGCTTCATGGGTCGGGTGGGGGCTAGTTAAGGCCCGCCACCCGGCCGTCGACTCAATCTTATCTTCCTTGTGCCGCTGTTGTCCTGCTTGCCCTTTTTGGATTTCGACTTTTTCTTCGAAGAGCTCCTCCCATATCCTTTGCCCAATTTCTTCGAATCTGATACAAGCGTTCGAAGTGGGCTCAAAACATTCACTTCCCCAGGGTCAATTCGTGGCTTAGGGGCACGCTCAGACTGCACCCCTGGATTGAGTTCCAAACATAGGCCTTTTCTTTTATCACGGACCCCACTAGGCCCCATCGTGAACCAACTGTCTTGCCTCCTTCAAGTTTCTTCAGCGTGGGCTTGCAAAGACGAACAGGGCTGCTTGCAAGTGCTGGATCTCTAACTGCTAATTTTGGGCTGGCTACACTACTCCATTGAAGCCGAACTTGGAGTAGGGTCCAAGGTGGCCCAAACAATCGGTTCCTACCTCCCCAACCAAGCTTTCTGGGCTCATCTGTACCTCTTCCGTAGCAACTTCGTCTGACAAGGCTTGACTAGGATTGGCGGGTATAGTGATCTGCTCATCCCGAAGGCCCAGATGTGAAGCACCGTGTAACTCTTGGCTAGTCTCATCGACATCATTTAACTTCTGCATAAGTTCCTTACACAGTAAGCTCAATGCACGAGAATCAAGAACTGTTTCCGGATCCTCCCAGGTGTCCTTAGTTTCAATCCATGGCTGCACATCTCCTTTGCCAAGTTCCTCGAAAGTGTGATGATCACTGTCGTCGCCAGTCACCAGTTGATGGGACTTATTACGTGTCACCAGCATGACTTTGGGATTCGAGTCAGGCTGTGCCCTTTGGTCCACCGTCCCCCGGACCTCCCCCCTCATCGGCCCCGCTTCAAGCAGCGGCGCTTTACCTTTATTGCATGACATCATTCCTGCCACCAGCGGAGCGTGTTGCTCCAGGGGTTCAGCCTCTAGTGGTGGAATTTGCTCAGAGAGGCTGCGGTTATAAAGGTGCCGTGAACTCCATTCTTCAGGTTTCAAGACCACCCGGAAAGAACTACCACGCTGAGAACCAATCTCCGCCTTCATCCAGGGGCCAAAAGTGGACTCATCTTAACCTCCCTCTTCCTTCGAGTAGGTGGGCAGCATATGGCCCAAACATCCACAACGGTTACAGAATCCTATGATTCGTTCGTATTTGAACAATATACGAATTGGTTCCAGCTTATCACGAAGAAGAGTGTAACCTGACGGCAGGGGAAGAAGCGTATCAATTAGGACCCTGACCCTTATGTATGAAACACGCCAAACTTTCTTATCTGCGCGCCCCTCAATCTCCAGCACTTTGCCTATAGCTTCTCCCACAAATTTAGCAGTAACTTCATTTGATCTCTCCAATGGAAGTCCATGTATTTGGACCCAGACAGGACAAACAATCAGATTAATTTCCTGCCAAGAGAGGCCAGGGGGCCAGACCTTCAGAATCAACACATATCCCTTCACAGACCAAGGTTGTTGGTGCATGACTCTGTCTCTAGCCTCCCGTGTGCTGAACTCACATAAAAAAGTATTCTTGGCGAGCTCCAAGATTTCCAAACATTTGTCAAACATCCAAGCACAAGTGAGGACCTCACGAATTGCATACAACGCCACTTCTTTATCGGATATGAGGTGTCCCACTAGAACAAGGTGCGCCTCTTCTTTCGCCCCAACTTCATCTCTCCACGAGGCTGGAGGTTTGATGCCCCAAATCAGGGCCTTTGTTTTCTCTATAATTTATTCCGACACTTGCATAGGTTTGTGTATCAAAAATTTTAACAAAATTTTATTAAATTTTGCTTTTATAAATACACGTCAAAAAATTTATTTTTATTTTTATCTCTCATTCACCGATTTCAATACTATCTCTTTTTTAATACCAACACAAAATTTTATTACAATTTTACGTTTAAACACTACGTTGATCAGTACTACCAGGACCCATGAGCAGAAGGCGAAAAGAGAGATAGGATGTGTAGAGTAGCAGGAGCGGCAGGACGAATGGAGGACCATGAATCACGGGCGACCACCGACAGCTGGAAGTAGACATCCTTTTCATGGGGAAGACCGACGTCGTCTTCACAACTTCAAGAACCCTTTTTCGGGTTGTACGGAGAGCTTCCTAAAAGAGCTAAAACCTTCTTCGTTGAGGGTTCATCGAAGATTTCATGCTGTAAGAGAGAGCCATAGTGCATAACAGGCAAAAGTTTGCTTGGTTGCTTAGAACAATGAGTTCGTCTAATATTGGTTCTAGAGATTTGGAAAGAGAAGAGTTAACAAAAATGGTCTTGCTTTTGCAATGTAAGATTTCAACATAGGCAGCCAGTTATAAGGAGCTGCAGTACAGCCAGTTATAAGGAGCTGCAGTACATCTGTGATGGAGACAGCAATGGAGTTCTGTACTTTGCTAGCACGTCCGATGGGGAGCATCAGTGGGTAAATCTTGTTTTGTCTGAGGTAAAGTTTTTAATTCTTCTTTTTTCTTTTTCTTTTTTTTTTCTCCGTCTTATTCTGGTTCCTCATTTCTTCCCTAATCAACTTTTCGAAAGACCATTTGATCATTATTGGCACACTTATCAGCCCCCATAAATTCCTTTTTTTCAGAGAATTAGTATTGCAGCCAGTAGCCCCCCCTCAAGATACACGGATCCCAAGGTTTTGGTCTCAAGAACTTACCAGGTAAAATTTTTGGAAGTTAAGCATGTTCTCTATATGTCCCCTGAAAAGTATTTTCCTACATAAGGGAACGTCTTTTGCTGGGCCTCGAATGGAAGATGGACGTAACTATGCATGGTGGGCAGTTGACATTGGTGAAGAAGAACATGTTTCATTCTCTATGCTTACTATCCCCATGATGTTGTTATGATGTCGCAGAACATCGATTGGCCACTTTGGTCTTCTTCAGCTAATATGGTAGGGGCAAAATGGTCCATTTCAAAATCTTGGCTGGGCTTGCATGTACAGTCAGTGAGGTTGACAGATGTCGTGTTTTAATAGGTTATGACGTGGACTGGTTTAACAGGTCAACAATTTTTGTTAGGTTGTGGATAGAAGGGTATATGTGATAAACGTGTAAAACCCTAGGGTCGAAGGGGGGAAAAAAAGAACATTAGGGACATTTCTAGGAAAAGTTGATACCACAAGGACACGAGTTATAATGTATCCTAGTTCTGCAGATTTGCATTAGAGATGATTCGTCTTATGTTGAAGTTCCTTGTAAATTATGAAACAAAAAAAATAAAAATCAAGAAAAAGAATTGCCCCCAATTATTCTTGTAATTAAAATGAAGTTGCTGGCTACCTTGCAAAAAATAATCCCTTTTCCACGTGTGTCTGTTTCTAGCAACGTATCAGGATCAGGGGCGAAACCAAGCCATGGCGGCCGCCATGGTTGGCTCTGCCCAAAATAAATTTTTACATGTGTTTTTTTTTTAATAAATAGGTTTGGCCTGGGCCCGCCATGGTTGAGCCCAGGGCCCAAGCCAAACGAAGCTTCCTCTAGTCTGAATAAATAAGTTGTCCAATCCAAACCAGGCTTTTAATTTTTGAGCCCAAACCCACAGAAATTGCACAATCCGATAGCGAAAAAAAAAAATTTAAAACAGCACGCTTCATGCACCATTTTATTTTTCTCACCCTTAGGCCTCAAAATCGTGCATCTGATCTCTCAGCCCTCTCTCTTAGATTTTCTCTCACGCTGCTGAAGCCAGAAACGCACCGTTTCAATTAATTTTTTTTAACCTTCTATAATTCTATTCGTGCCTCTCTCAGCTGCTCTCTCTCAAATTTTCTCTCTCACAAACACACGACAGCGGCGTACTAGTACCAGTGCCTCTCTCACTCTCTCTCTCTCAAATTTTCAGTTTTCTCCGCCGTCAGACCAACAGCACCAGCTACCGCAACGCCGCCCAAGTATGGCTTTCAGCCTTTCCTTCCTTTCTTCTCACTTGTCTAGTTGTCTTTCGCACTTCTCCAAATCTAATTCTCTCTATCCCTCAGGCATCACTTCTCAGATTTTCTCCGCCCTACCCTGCAGCTACCGCTGTCTACCACGCCACAGACCTCTTGGCTCTTGTCCACTCCTAAGAGGTAATAAAATTATAAATTATGTTGAATTTGATAATTTTGATTTTGAAGGGCTGATCAATGTCCAATTCCGAATTATTTTTTTTTTGGGTGAAATTGTGAATTTAAGTGCATTTTTTTGTGAATTAATTTATACTTATATTTTGAAATTGTTCAAATGTATGATTGAGATTTGAGAATTTGAGATTGAGAATTTGTAATTATCTTGAATTATGTTTTGATTCCAAATTAGGGCACGTTAGGCAGAATTAATTATATATAAAATAGAATTATTGCATTTTAATTTTTCACCAGCATCTTTCTTTTTGTCAATGTCTAGGAATAGTTGCAGGTTCTCTCTTTAATTTCAGATGGTTCAGTATACTTGATTGATTTAGCTATATATCTTAGACAGTTAATAATTTGGGAGAAATTATTTGATTATTAGGTAAGAACTGATTCCATTGCGTTTTGTTTTGAGTTTTTGTTTCCATGTTAAGATAGCCTTTCCATTATTTGTTTTGAGTTTTTGTTTCCATTTTTTTAAGGCCAATTTTATAATATCATTGATAGAAAGGTTAATTACAAAATATTCCATCACGAACAACCTAACATATGCCACAAATCTATAAATTTGTTTAATTTGTATAAATTTTGTTTTGTTTTGTTTTGTTTAGATAATGGAAAGGTTTTTCACAAAAAAGCCACAAAGCGTGGAGTCGTCTAATATTCCTAATGTGACTACTATTTCTGAAATGGATACTAGTTTGAAAAGACCTTGTATTGAGTTTAGTCCAGATGATATTGTTGCTGACCCAGGGTTACGTAAATCCATTGAAGAATATGATGCTAGGATTATTGATCAAATTCATAGGGAGTACTTGATCAAAAGTCCTTGTCAACCGCGTAGCCATAATTTTCCCATGAAAAAATATGGGAGTGATATGAGGGGTTTTAGGGTAACATGGTTCAAGATAATCCGTGGTTGGAATATAGTGTATCAAAGGATGCCGCATATTGCTTGTGGTGTTATTTTTTTAGGCGATCTAGAGGGGTAAGGTCTGAGGGAAATGTGTTTACTTATATGGGATTTAACACTTAGAAAAATGCAGTGAAGGTTTTTGGTGAGCATGTTGGTACACAAGATAGTGCTCATAATGAAGCTAGAATGCAATGTAAAGTATTCCAAAATCAGCGACAAAGTGTGTCGCATGCGTTATCCGCACAGGGGCATGATATAGAGAATGCTTATTGTATTCGTTTAACAGCGGTTTAGAATGCATCAGTTTCTTTTGATGCAAGGATTGACTTTTCGTGGTCATGACGAGTCCAGGGTTCATTGAGGAAGGGCAATTTTCTTGAACTTTTGGAATGGTATGGTAAGCTTGATGAAAAGGTTTAAGACAATTAGTAATGCTCCTGGAAACAACCAAATGACTTCTCCAAAAACTCAAAAAGAATTGGTGAATGCTTGTGCAGCGGAGACCACATTGCCATTATTAAAGATATTGGGGACAGTTTTTTTTCTCTTATGGTTGATGAGTCTCGAGATAATTCAGTGAATGAGCAAATGGCAGTGGTTTTGAGATATGTGAACAAACGTGGACAGGTGATTGAAAGGTTTCTTGGTGTGGAACATGTTCCTGATACTTGCTCTCAATCTTTGAAATATGCTATAGACAAATTGTTTGCAAGCCATGGTTGTCAATATCCAAATTGAGAGATCAAGGGTATGATGGGGCATCAAACATGCGAGACGAGTTCAATGGTTGAAGTCTCATTTTGAGGGATAATCCTTCTGCTACCTATATGTTTTGCTCACCAACTTCATTGTGGCTATTGCAAAGAATAACTTTCAACAATTGTGACTATAGATAATCTTTTCTCAAAAATTCTTGTTGATGAGGAGAATTTTGAAGTCAGTCATAGTCCTCACCACCACATGTTTATAGTGACTCAATGTGAAGGTGTGTCGCAATCTGATATAGAGAATGCTTATATTCGACATTTTCTTTTGATGCACTTTTCGTGGTCATTCTTCATTGATTTTCTTGAATTTTGGAATGGTATGGTAAGCTTGATGACTAAGACAATTAATAATGCTCTGGAAACAACCAAATGAGAATTGGTGAATGCTTGTGCAGCGGAGACCACAATTGTCATTATTAAAGATATTGGGGACAGTTTTTTTTCTCTTATGGTTGATGAGTCTCGAATAATTCAGTGAAGGAGCAAATGGCAGTGGTTTTGAGATATGTGAACAAAACATGTGATTGAAAGGTTTCTTGGTGTGGAACATGTTCCTGATACTTGCTATCAATCTTTAAAATGCTGTAGACAAATTGTTTGCAAGCCATGGGTTGTCAATATCCAAATTGAGAGATCAAGGGTATGATGGGGCATCAAACATGCGAGGTGAGTTCAATGGTTGAAGTCGCTCATTTTGAGGGATAATCCTTCTGCTACCTATATCTATTGTTTTGCTCACCAACTTCAATTGTGGCTATTGCAAAGAATAACTTTGAAGTTGGTGATTTTTTTAATTACACTTCTTTGATTGTGACTATGGTCGGAGCTTTTGTAAAAGGAAAGATAATCTTCGGCAAAGTCAACATGAGAAGATAGTGCTAGTGGAAGGGCAAAAATCAAGAAACCAGTCTTGTACGACTAGGTGATACTCGTTGATTATTATATCTCATTACAATATTTTAGACCATTCATTTTTCCTTTCTTTGTTTATTGGTTTTTAATTCTCATAACATTGTAGGTGACACTCGTTGGGGTTCATACTACACCACAATAACGCGTCTCTTTATATGTGGTCAGCCGTGTTAGATGTTCTTGAAAACATAAATGAGGATGGTACTTGCCCAGAACAAAGAGCCATGGCTAGGAGCTTGATGGATAAGATGCAAAGCTATGAATTTGTATTTGCTATGCATTTGTTGAGGAAGATAATGAGAATTACAAATGCATTGTCACAAGCTTTACAGCGAAAGGATCAAGACATTGTTAATGCTATGAGTTTGGTTAGAGTTGTGAGGGAACGGTTGCAGGAGTTGAGGGAGATAGGATGGGATGAATTTTTGGAACAAGTCAAAATTTTTGTCTGAATAATTCTATCAATGTGCCCAATATGGAAGATATTATACCAACTCACGGTCGTTCGAGGCGTGGAGGGCAAACAATTACTTATTTGCATTATTTTCGTGTGGCCAAGTTATTGATTTAATTACACAAGAGATGAATGATCATTTCACAGAAGCAAGTACGGAATTACTTCTTTGCATAGCATGTCTTGATCCAAGGGACTCATTCTCAACATTTGATCTTGATAGGTTATGTCATCTTGTTGAGTTTTATCCAGAAGATTTCTCAACAACTGAGAAGTTGTTTCTTAGAGATCAGCTTGACACCTACATTAGAGATGTTAGATTGCATGATACTTTTTCTGGCTTCAAGATATTAGAGGTCTTGCTGTGAAGATGTTGAGACCAGAAAGAATATTTTGTATCTATTAGTTTATCAGCTTATTGAGTTAGCATTGGTCTTACCAGTTGCGACTGCAACTGTTGAGAGAGTGTTCTTTGCGATGAAGATTATCAAGACTGATTTGCATAATAAGATGAGAGATGACTGGATGAATGATTGCATATTAGTGTACATCGAGCGGGAAATTTTTGAAACTATAGAGAACAAATTCGTTTTGCAACATTTTCAGAAGATGCAGAAACGCAGGATCCAATTGCCCCCTCTCAGTCATAGTACATAGTACATATGTGTATTTCAATATTTTAATATTTTTAGTCTTTAATTTTTATATTGTAATTCTAAGACAGTTTTTAGCATTACGTATGAAAAAACATTTCAGTCATTTCCCTTTAAAAGTTCACCATGGTTGGCTTCTAATCCTGGTTCCGCCACTGATCAGGATCCTTCCAATATAAGTTCTAGTCTCGGTTTCTTGTTTGCCTTATCTCTAAAATCCCTCTCTCATGTGACAAAGGACAGCGATAGCTACATTTGCACTTTAACTTCAAAAGAATTAGTCAAGATTATTTTTGAAACTCATTGAAACATTATAAAGCCCAGTTTAACCAAGTAAGATCTCAGTGTAGGACTTAACTCTTATAGAACTCATTTCTCATTCATTCTCTTCTTCCACTCATATAGGATTCAAGGTATCACACATAATTGCCCCCTTCCCTTCCCCCCTTGTCAATGGCGGGAGGAGTTTCAGCTCCTCCCATCCTCTATCCTGCTCCCTATGGCCAAACCAACTAATAAAACTCTTTATTTGACCCTTTTATGAAGTGTTTTTCTGGTGGATTTGGAGGCTAGATCTCGACATCTACTGTGGTTTTTGGTGGACATGACCGGCCTGGAGAGGTTCTACATCAATGGATGTCTCTTTCTAGCCAAGACCAAAGCTAAGAAGCCAGTAAGTGGTGTCTCACGCGCACAGCCACTATCTCTCCCAAACTAAGCTCTGGGGTCCAATTTGGCTCACACGCTCTGCACGCTAGTGTCTACGTCTTCAACCCTAATCGGGGGTCGGCCTACCAGTGCATTGCAGCCCTTATGTGCCCGTGCATCTCACGTGCATCGCCATTTTTCCCTTGCAGCTTTTGTTCAAAGGCACTTAATGATTACCTGAACTTTCAAGAAATTAAGCATTTTGTAAAGAGAAAACAAGCATTTCATTTGCCTAAGACAAAGCTGCATTAAAGTTCCTATTTCTATAGGGGAGGCGAATCAGAGCAAGAAGGAAGCCCTCGTAGTCCTACGTTCCTAAGCTAGGAGCTATGCAGCTATAGCTGTTCCTTAGTAGGGGGAGGCTTTGTTTACCTTTCGTTTATGTCCACTCCACTTCCCTCCACCATGGCCTTTCCTTTTCCACTTATTGTATCACATTGCTGACTTTTGTAAGTTTTTTTGCCTTTTACGGGTATGCGAATGGCCTTGACCCCGCTCGTTGGCCCATCACCTCTATGGTGGGTTTGACTACGCTTTAGAACATGTAAGTGAGATCTTTGAACTTTCTTGAATATTAATGAATGATATGTTATTATCTAAAAATAAAAATAAAAACACCTCAAGAATCGTACATGACCGAATCATTGCATTTTCCACCAGAAAAGAACCATTCCCACTATTTGTTTAAACAAAATTAAACTTGGGCAAAAATTTCGACCTGAACCAAAAATTTAGTTTCCAGTTTCAGTTTCGGCATATGCTGGTATAGGAATCGGATGCCATATTTGGTGTTTTTCGGAACCAAAAATTTCAGCAGAACTTCCTATTACAAATGGTTTTTATTTTTAAAAAAAATGTAGGGCTAAAAACAACGGCATTTTGAGCCCTAGTTTTAAAAATTAAAAACTGACTTGGTCGTTTTGACCTAGGTCACATACTCACTTAGTTACTTACAATCATCAACCCCCCAACCCTTCTCCATTTTTCTCCCACCTTCCTCCATTCCTCCCTCGATCTCTCTCTCACAAACACACAAGTCTCTCTCTCTCTTTGAACTATATGCTTTAGGGTTTGATACACTACTTGATTAATGATTTTGGGATTTAGGGATTTGATTGGCAGATTGGGGATTTAGGGCTTTGATTGGTCTAGGTTGACTCTCAAGAAAATGAAGCCAATTTTCAAACTTCGCATTATAGTTGAAACTGAGAGTTCTAGCCTCGATCAAGTGACTCACATCGAGGTTGCTAATGGGCATGGACAAATCAACTGTGCAAATTAACCAAAGACGTACCCACCCACTTCGCAAGCATTAAAAGAGAAGCCTATAAGAATAAAGGATGAAATATGAAAGGGAATAAGGGTTGATGACGCTGGATTTTGGTCGATGCTTCTTTCGAGGGATTGGATTTATAAAATGAAGTGGGGTGAATAGGGATTCCTTATAAGGTGAGACTCTGCTGCTTAAGTTAGGATATTGGAAACCAGCTTGAGAGGCAGGTTTTTTCTGCGTGTGAAGTTCAACTACTTGGGGTTTTTATAGGTGCGTCGAGGCCAATGCTGCGTCTTTCCTTGCCGCACACGATGCTTGTTGCATACGAAACTTTATCATTTGCAGTTGAGAAGACCGTCATGGCGAGAAAGCTTTTGTCCCTGCGTGCTGTTTCTCTTTGCTTTTGCAGGTGGTAAAAAGGAGCTTTTAATGTGGATTTTGGGTGAATTACGGAGGAGGGGTGTCAGTCATGTTGAGGCCTCTTTTTTTGTACAAAACGTGGATTGCGGGCTGGGACCTCTTGCAGTGCCTTCCTAGGGGCCCTCGTGGGCGAAGGCCACTGGGCATATATTTCTTTTAGACTGGAAGCTTTCAATAGTTTTGCTTGAGCTAGACTAGGTTGGTTGGGCTGACATTTATATACTCATCAAGGGTCATTCATAGAGCTCGGGATTAAAACTTGCACCCTCATAGGAAGATTAATTACATCTTGAATTTTTTAAGATTAATTTCTTTTTTTTTTTTGCTGAATAACCTCATCGTATTAAAAACTAGATAGAAAAAAGCATATCACAAATCCGAATATACTCGGAGATAACAAAAGGCAAACTCAAACCAGAAACGCGTACATTAGCAGCCCACTTAACCAACAAGTGAGCCAGAACATTGCATCTACGGAGAACCCAAGCAATACGCCACTCCGAAAACTCCTTCAAACTAGTTCTAATATGAGCAACTAGGGACGAAAATGGCCCAATGCTGAGGCTGATCAGAGGATAAAACGTCATTACACAACACCAGCAAATCACTCAAAAAAACAACCCGAGTCCAACCATGGCTCCTAGCCAGAGACAACCTCCGCGAGAGCGTAGGTCTCACCAACAAGAGGATCCATAGTACTTAAACGTTCCATGTATGTCATATTGAGAGAATAAAAAACTCTAACAAAGATTGCTATGTAAGACTCGAAAGGACGGATAGCCACATCCAAATTCAGCTTGCGGATATTTTTACCAAGGCACTAACTTCTTCAGTTTTTCAGTCACAGTTATCCAAAATGAGAATAGAAAATCTCTATTCTCCATCTTGTTTGGGGGGGGGGGGGACCTTGGAGCATATACAGATTGAGCCAAAGCCTTGCAAAGAGAAGGCACGTCCTCCAGAAACTTCTAGCGCTACTGTTTTTGCTGACGTGTAATTCTTTTATATTTTAGCTATCATTTTTTTACTTGTAAAGATAACATAGAATATTCTTTGAAACATAATTTGTTGCAGCAATGCGTCCATGTATATACTGCACAGATTGTACATTTTCCAGATTAAGAGAGAGAAATACAGAAAGTTTTCTACATCTCTATTTTCCTTCATTCGTCTCTGTTGTCTCCCAAATATCCAAACCTTATATGCTCATTCACTCTCAAGTCCTTAGGTAACCCTTTTTCCAACCTAGTTCTTGGAATATCCAAATATAGCTCTCGTTCTAACTTGGCCCCTTTATTGATTCGTAGTTATTGGACTGAAAATACTGATATAAATAACGTGTGGCACGTTACATGTTCACGAATAATGCATGCACATTTGACATTATAGATTTTAAAAAATAAAATTAAAAGAAATCCTAAAAGACGCAACTAAATAAGGAAAAAGTAAAAGTAAAAACCCTCTAAAAGTTAAACAAAACGCTTAGAAATAAAAGAAAATAACATGAACATAAAACAACAAAAGAACATTAGAGACAAAATATTAAAAAACAAACAAATAAAAAAGTGAGGACAGAGAGGTAAACGAATGAAGTATCAAGAAATTAAAGAACGAAACGGGATGAAGTTACAAAATCATCTATCCTCGACCTTCTTTTATACATCCAAAAGCAATTCGCAAGAGAAATGACAATCTATGTTGGACAAGAAAAATTGATTACAATAGGCAAGAACATAAATTATTAACCCGAGATCCAAAAGCAAACTAGGGAACAAATTACAATATCTCCAGAGTCAGAGAAAAGTAAACATATAAAATAGGAGGTGAAAATGAAGAAGAAAAAGAAGGTAATAGAAAGGCAATGTACATGCAACATATACATTTGAAACTCGAGTGATAGATATACAAACCCAACAATTCTCCAGAGCTCAGTGTTTCCTGTGTGAAGACCGAGAGGGAAGAAAGTTTTCCACAAGTGACACCCTGTTAAAATCCGGGGCTTAAAGCAACGCATGAGACTCAGATAAACTCCCCGAAAAGTTCACTTTACAAAGTGCAGGAAACTGCAGTCCAGCCTCATCGCAGCCTGCCTTTGTAATACCAGGGCATGACCTCACATCTAGGTATTCCAGAGAGTTGCATCTGTCCAAAAGAATACTTATCCCCACCACTGTGATCTTTGGACAATTGCTAACCTGCAAAACCTTCAAACCCAACTCAACTTCCCTAGCGACTAAACCCTGGAAAGCAGCATCTGTCACCTCCTCACAGCAGCCGATGTCGAGAGCCTCCAGGTTTCTGCACTGCTTGAAGATGCAACTCAATGAAGAGTCAGAGATATTTAAACACCAATCCATCCGCAAGTTCTTCAGACTATTTTTACACGCAGCAGAAAGTGATTTTAAGGACTCATCAGAGATGTCCCGACAGCGACCTACAATAAGAGTCTCAAGATTTTTGCAGAATCTGGCCAAGGATAATATAGACTCGTCCCCAATTTTGAAGCAATCCAACAACTTGAGCGTTTTAAGAGAAGATGAGCAGGCTTTGGACACACTTGAAACTCCAGTGTTTCCAATATTGCTGCATTTATTGAGGTCCAAAACTTTGATATGCCTACATCCATCTACAAGTTCTGCGAGTCCTGAATCAGTTATATTGGTGCATCCTTGCATACCCAACTCTTCAAGCTTGTGACAGTTTTTGGAAACAGCATGTAACAATTTGTCTGACACAAATCTACAGCCAGTAAGATGTAGGCTTTGTAGGTCACAACAGCCCTCGGCAACAGCTGACAATCCCTTGTCAGTTAGCTTCCTGCAGTATGATACATCGAAGCATTGCAGTGAAGAAAGGCCACGGCCAATTTCCACCATGCCAGCATCAGTGATTCCTGCAAAAGATACAGAAACAACAATAAAAGAATGCCCTATTAAGCACATTAGACAGAAGAAACAAGAAGTTAAAAAGCGAAAAGAATCATTTAATCAAGTACATCTAATACAACGAAAAACAAAAACAAACAAAATGAAACATTGAATTTTTGCCTTTCTGGAAGAAGGTCCTGAATCCACGACCAGAAATATGAAAGTCAAAATTCTAAAAATTAACTAAAATGACCGGAACTTCTCTCCAAATATAATTGCCAGAAAATTGCAATACTCTTAGTGGCAATGTAAAGCTTCTCCGATGCTCCAAACCATTGAAGTCTAATCTCACTTTTACCTCCAAATATGTTACTGCTCTGATAAACATACACAATCATAAAGCACCCACTCCAATTCAAAATTCAGTTCCCCATATCTGCTCCACCTTTAGAACTATATCAAGTGCATATACGTAAATTCAATTATCCCACCGTACAGAAAAGAGGCAGTAACAAAATTCATAGGAAACATTTATCATCAACTTAAACAAGAAAACTGCCCCCATTGAATTGCACAACAGCAGAACCCATTACTCCCAACTTCATAACGTCTCTTTGTCAGTAAAACCAACATTTTCCCAAGAAACCACCAAATCCCATCAAACAACTGAATCCATCAAATTACTCCACAAGTCTGTAAATTGAGCACTCTCAGAAAATCCATGGAACAAACAAAAATACCCATTCCAGCTACACAAGTTTATCACTCTCAAAAAACCAAAATCCACAAAACAAACTCTAATGACGAACAAAGTTCTGAAAAATTAGCAAGCAGTACAAGTTCCTGACCATTTTCGCTCTCAGAAAAAGGTAAAGCCCAACCCAAAACATACGCCATCAATCATTCCAGTCCCACAGACTCATTTCTCTCATACAACTGAAACCATTACAGAATCCGTTATGACCACTTTTCTGAATATTTGGCACAGAACACCCAAGCAGAGCCACATAACTTCTACCCTTTACCTTTCACACTAGACAATTGAACGTTCCGAGAAACAACAGAATCGATCAAAATTTAACACTTTATTTATTCTCTAAATCGAGCACTCTCAAACAACTGTTAGATCTTACTCCCACACGTTTCCTCAGTAGAATCATAAATTCTCCCCAGAAACAAACAGAACCGTCAAACAAACCCACCAACGACTCTCTATGAGTCCACTAGGTCAATATGCCCAACAAAAGACACCTGAATGCAATAAAAATTACTGTCGCCACTCTGGAAATTGAACTAAAAACAGTAGCAGATATAACACATAAGTTCACTATATCATATTTCAAACAAAAAAACACAAAGGAAGATGCAGCTCAATGAAGAGTCGCAAAAATTACCTTTGCAATTCTGCAAATTGAGCAGTCTGAGGCACTTAAAGCCATCAGCAATAACGCTGAGATCGGAGTCAGTAACCCCTGGATAAAAGGATCGGGAGCTTGACTGAGACAGGTCGAGCTCTACAACCCTGGAGAACCTCGCGGCCATCTTGCGGAGCATATGGGGCCCGGCCCGCGCCGCGAGCCTCTTCCTCTCCGTGCTCTGCAGGTACAACCATTTTTTGCAGACCAAACCGAACGCTTCCTTGTCCTTGTCGCTCCCTAGCTTGGCCAGAATCGATCGTATCTCATCGTCCGTCAGGATTTCGTTGATGCAGACACCGGAAGCCATGGCTTGCAGAGTAACAAATCCCGAAACTCAAACCCTAACCTTGAACCAAATTTGTGGCAGATTAGGATTAGGGTTTCGTTAATGGCTCGGGGTTTTTGTACGTGCAGGGATGAAGAATCAAGAGTGGAGTGGAATACAAATACCCTTCTGGTTGGGAAAGTTACGAAAATGTCCTTGTTTGGTGTATAAAGTGGCGTTTGTTGCGGCAATGTTTCGTACTTTCACGGAGAGGGTGGATAATCATCAATTCATCATCATTTTAATTATTTTGCATTGATTAGAAAGTAAGTAAAAAATAGTAAAGAACTTCAATTCAAAATTCAAAATAATAAGATTCAGAGGAATATTCTAACTATTCTACTCATCATCGTTTCTTTTTTTCTTTTTTCTTTTTAAAAATAAAAAATAAAAAATCTTTGTTTGGTATGTGTTGTGGTGTTGCGCATGTAATCAGGTCCATCCGCAGACAGGCCCGAATTGACTCGAGCCAGCACCAAAAAAAGCTCGACTATCTCTCAAAAATGGCAAGACAGCCAGTATCCAGCTAGGAGATACTTCAACTCTTTGGTATTTGGTTTGGGGTGGCATTAAACGTATTCGATTACCTGCAGTAGTACATTAGGAGGGTGGTTTTCTATGGACCTTTGAATCTTTGGGGGACAAACTTCACTTCTAAGTCCATGTACCCAGAGATTGTAAAGCGAAGATGTTACCAGGAGGCAGTGGTAGATCAGAATTTCTGGAAATCTCTTTGGATGAAAGGTCGCTTGGAATATACTTCCTTCCCGTGGCAGAGTTGCTGAGCAGATTCACCAACTGGGTTACTAGAGGATGATCAGGTGACTTGTGGCCTCTGCAATTCAGCCCACGAAACAAGAAGACACTTGATGCTTCAATGTTGCTTCGTCAAAATTGTTTGGCGAGAGTCTATCTATGGTTGATTGGGTTGACATCATCCTCCATCCAATGAAACTTGGCATCCCGCCAGAGGAGTGGAACTTTTTCCAGCTATATGCGACAAATGCTATGGATTTCTCAGTTCACCAAAGGGAATGTTGATGCTGTTGTCCGGGAATCTTTTACTGTAGCGGCAGCTGTCTTAAGAGATAGCAATGGGAACTTTAATCATATTTATAGAGGTGCAAATAGAGTAGCGCACTACCTTACTTGATGGGTTACCTCATAATCACTTCTGGTCCTTTGTTCTAGAGCACTTATGATAGAGGCTAAATATCTCCAGCAGTTCTTCAGGTTTGAGCTTTTCCCAGATTGGTCCTTAGGGTAAACTTTTCCCTACAGGTATCCTTGCAGTTTGGATCGAATCTCATTCTCATTTTAATGTTAAATTCTTTAACAGAATTGCACATATGGATAACATCTAATACGTCATACCCATTCATAATCTATCACTAATCAATAGTTGTTGACTATACTATTCCACATTGACAAAATGGGCCCCACGTGCCATATGCATTCCACGTGGGATTAAAACCCTCCAGCTACGTGTTTAAGTGGCACCCATTTAAAATTAGCCTCAACACTGTCATTGATCTCCAATTCCACAAGAACCCTAAATCCCTAAATACCTAACCCATTCCCATCTGCTTTCGATTTCCCTTTAGCAACTCTACCAATCCCTCATGATGTTAATGAGAACCGCATCCTCGTCGTCTGTTAGCAATGGAAGGCATGAAGGGGCATCATCAGAACTGAAGGGTGACGAAGACGCACGTCTCTGCTTTTGCAGCATCAAGGCACAAATGAGGACAAGAAGGACATAAGGGAATCCGAGCAGAAGATTTTTCGGCTGCCTGGGTTATTCAAGTGGTTTAGTTAGCATCCAGTGCATCTTTCAATTAATTTCCTTTTCTCTTTGATTGTTCTGCTGAATACAAAATCTGGGTTCTAAACTAATAATGCCCTATCTTATTGATTACTTTGTTGAGTACTTGATTGAGAATGGCATTATCTAGTGTCTCGAACAAGACGACTTGTGGTCTAATGAGAAGAAATGAGTTCTGATTCAAACCTCTGTTTTCTTTTGGACACGGTTTTTAATTTTTATTTTGTTTAGAGAAATCCTTTCTTCTTATAACCAACTTGTATTATGTCATTTGAAATGTCTATTGATGAGTCCAAAGAGTATGTACTCGCAGTGTTGTGAAAACTATTTAATGGAATGGTCAAACACAGTTTAGATTACACAATGTATCTCCAGATGTGAAGTCTATAGATGGCATGTGGCCTACAGGTAAGAAAGGGTTTATTTTTGGGTAAGTGGTGAGCAAGGATTCACAATGCCAAGGTTTAGTCCAACTTTGAGTTTGAGAGCATTAGGCAGTAAATGTGATTTACTTTGCAAGCAATTTAAGTAGATAACATTATAATGAGAATTCTAACACCTAATTTAATTCAATGGGCCATTGATTATCGGATGTACTCTTTTGTGAAGTAGTTGGGGTCTTCAATGGGAGCCATGCATGTTATTTGTGACTAAAATAGGTGTCTATTTGGAAGTTTCACAAACACTTTGTATCTACAAATCTAAAGGTGCATTTGCAGACTGTAAATAGTTGAATTATTTACAGAATGTTGTGAAAAAGAGGAGATTGTAATTTATTGGATTTTGTAAAAAAATAGTGTAAAATATTGTTGTAGATTGTTATAGACTTCTAGACCAATGATTGGGTTGTTAAATAATAATTGGGGTAGGTGAAAAAGTAGAAAAATGAAATATAAATGTTTTTTTAAAATTGAGAGAAAGAGAGAAAATAAATTATATTTTCATTTTTTTAAAAAAAAAAATGCCCGAACCAAACTCATGCCTAATAGAAATTCGGGGAAAATACACTTTTCACCCACAAACTAGCATATATTTTACACTTTGCACCCTAAACTACCAATTTTGACACATTGCACCCTTTAACTACCAATTTTTAACACTTTGCACCCTTTATCAAATTTTCAAACTAAAATGACGATAATGCCTTTAGATATTGTTGTCAATTCATTAATTTTTCAAGGGTATTATTGTCAAATGGAGGGTGCAAAGTGTTTAATATTAGTAGTTGAGGGTGTAATGTGTCAAAGTGGGTACTTTAGGGTGCAAAATGTATAACATTGGTAGTTTGAGGGTGCAATGTCTTAAAGATGGTAGTTTGGGGTGTAATGTGTCACTACTCCGGTAGTTTGTGGGTGAAAAGTGTATTTTTCCCTAGAAATTAAGAGAAAAATGCAAACAAAAAATGGAATCGTTAGATTTACTTTTAAAAAAATCAGCTTGAAAAACTCACGCCTAACGGAAACTCACGCCTCTCTGTTAGATTTGCTTTTTTAAAAATTAATCTACCCGAATATGTCTCCGAAGTGGACGTGGGTTCAAACAAAAATTTTTTTTCCGTTCCGCTGCACCCAACTTTTCAAAATGAAATCTCACGTTAATTTCTCACTTCAATTTAAAACAACGGGAATATCACTAAAGTCGAACATCAACGTTAAGATTCCATGGAAAGCGCACATTAAATTGAAAATAACATTAAATCAACAACATAACCTTTCAAATTACTTTCTCTCAAGTAGCCATTATCATCCCACAATAACATAAAGACAATGTAAATCCCTGTATGTATGCTGTCACATCAGTTGCGCCATCTCATACCTTCGTGCTCGCATCAAGATTGCTCCATCACTCGTCAAATTGGTGGGACGAATGTGCTCCTCATCACCAAGGACTTCGCTCAAGTCCAGAAGATGGTCTATGTCACTGAATTTGGCGAATATCTCATCTCCTTTGATCCCATATAATTTGAGAAAATTGTGTACCACACAAGACGCTGTGACAAATAATGTCCACCGACGCAACATATAGTTGGTCATCTGCTCCAACATCCGAAAGCAATTTTTTTGGCACTGACAACGATCTTTGTATCACATTCTGGATAGAACTGTGGTTGTGGTTGAACAACTCCTTGTGAGTCCTTGCTGAAGAACTAGATTGAAAGGTACTTAAATGATAGCACTCATCTTTGTAAGAAGTGAGAAACCCATCCAAACATGGGTACCTTGAATCCAACACTTAAAAGTAGCCTACACAAGAATGCAAGGTAGTTGGAATGTTGTTAGTCTCTGTCAATACTTAGCTTCTAAAGAAATACTATAGATCTCTTACTGGGCACTGGAGTAGGAAATCCATTCTCAAGTCGGTTGACAACGTCCTTAAAAACGTTGGTGTCATGCTCTAATCCTTCCCACCACTGTAAACAAGTGTGAATAACATGTCAAAATCATATGCACACCACATTCTGTGCCAGAACACCTTTTCTGTTATGGTAGACTGACTAAATTTCCTTGTACACCTCCAAAGCTCCCACGTATGTGCCATCAATTGCACCTATACAATTCTCTAGGTGAAAAACAACTTATTAACATTATTACACACGCAGGTTTTGATATAACAAAGATAAATCAACTTTTTTAAAAATAAGTGGCACGTTAAGCATACGTTGAACCAAGGGTCATACTTTGGATTACCTTCGATATGTGGGTACATGCCTTCCGTGTGTCATGGACGTATAATTTCAAGAGATAAATTGCAATGGCCATCATGATCCCTTTAATACACTTGTTCATCGTTTCGATCGACCATGGATATTGAGAGGAAATGTCCCAATGTGCATTCCCATGGGCCACCACCTTCAGAAACATTCCCAACGCCTCTTCTATATACGCCTTTTGTCTCAACAAAATCTCCGCGTGCATGGATTGTTTGGCACAAAAGTGGAAACAATAGGGTTCATACGGAACAAATCATGGCATCAGGTTGGATTAGGATTATTTATAACCTCTTGGACATGGGCCACTCCAGATAATATGAAATTGTTTATAGGCAGCTATTTCTTCGTTGTAAGGATTGTTACTGGAGTAATATAGTATCAGTCATCATAGCCGCCTCCATCGTTGACTCATCCAAGTCATAATCAACGGCCTCCCCATGGCCGTGGTGAAACCATTCTTCGTTCCCTTGTCAGTTGGAGCAAACTGGTCAAGCAGCAGAGATGAAGCCAAGATTTATCCTTAGGGGAGCCAAATATAGTTTTTGCTTGAAATTAAAAAATCCTAAAAGCGTAGACAATAAATAAAATATTCAAATTTCATTATAATTAAAATAAGCAACAAGCCAACAAGTAAAAGTTAAATTTTCATCAATTATGCTAATTGAACCTGATGTTCCTTCAACGAGTAAAGTCATCAATTAACACATCAATACTAAAACCTTTTGTAATTTCTTTATCAATGTAAACAACAAGATAATTCGCAAGAAAGTCATCTTCTATCTTATTTCGAAGTCCTGTCTTGACAATTTTCATCGCTGAAAAAGCTCGTTCAGTAGTTGCAGTTGAAACTGAAAAAGTTAAAACTAGTCGAATCAATCTTTCAACCAAATAATAAACTTCTAGCTTCCCAGTTTTTACCAATGCTTGACTCAAATCAGGAATGGTAGACAAGTTTTGCAACTCTGGATGATGATGCACTTCGTACTCTAAGTGTTGCAACTGAAATCTCAAAAGAGTTCTTTTCTGCTCATTAAAATCTCCAGGGTAAAATTTCTCTACAAGATTGCATATCTTGTCAATATTGAATGACTGATAATTATTTCTAGGATCCAAAGAAGCACTAAGAGTAAGAAGCTTCATTGCCTTCTCATTAAACCTACTATTTAACTCTTGCAATTGAAAATCTATAGTAACAGTAAATATGTCTATTCAATAATGATGCTCCACTGTGACTTGTTCTTGTTGATGGCTCTTATTACTACTTGTAGTAAAACTAGCATTCATATCTGGAATTTCAATAGCATGTTGTTTACAAAACAATGACACATTCTCAAGTAATGCATCCTAATCGCTATCTCTCAGTTTCTGAATAAGTACTTTTGTGTTTGATACAAGATTTATAGCATTCAAACTATCTTGAGATTTTTGTTGCAAAGATTGACAAAGAATATCAGTGATCCCCATAATTTCCTTAGTCAAGTGCAATATTAATACAAACTCAAAGGATGTTAATGTAAAAATAATGTCCTAAAATCATTTGTCTGAATAATAATCATTTAGATGTCACATGTTTATATTTATTTATTGGTAATATGATGTGACATAAGATGTTACATAGATATTATTGAGTGACATTGTAGAAAATTCATACCAATGATTAATGAATCAAAGGCGGGAAGTATGACTTTTCGGTTCCTTATTCACTTGATATTTTGTTTTAAACCAAGGTAAATATTGATGTACGATAGGTCTACACTTGTTGTGCGTCTATTTAATAGGATGATGGACTTCATCATTGAGTTAATGAGTGCAATGTAAGAGTATATGCATTGAACAAGATCAAATATGAATACCTTATGGAAGTGATCATTGATGTTGAGAAAGTATTCAGCACAATTAGTTTATTGTATTTTTAGACCTGAAAGGTTTATATGGATTATTTATTGTGTACTTGTGCTTTGACGGAGTCATTTGGTGATGATTTTTCTAGGTCAAATATTCCAGATAATGTTAGGTCTTGTACATAATAAATGGACTTATATAAATGCTTAACAAGGAATTCTCCTATCTCTTGATGAGGTAGTATATTCAATATATCTGTATAGGTTGGATAGAAAAGAATCCATTGGCCAATGGTATTTTGTGAAAATGTTTTTCAAAATTAATATATATATATTTGTGAAATTGTATTGGAAACAATAGATAGTCCAACGAGTTACATATTGTGAATTAAGAATTATATAAGCTAGGACTTAATCAGTGATATGATTCCGGTTCTATTGACTCATGTAGAATATAGTGTGGTGAAGGATAAATAAATGAATAATTGTTAACAAAGGATTTCACAAATCAATCTCAAATACTCGGGGGTAAATTGTGATATGTTAATGGACATGATCATAATTAGTAGAAGCCTAAAATTCGGAATAAAAGAATATAAAGAGTTAATGGAAAAAGAGTTTTTCCATGTGATCATACGGCTAAGATTTAAGATCCTAACGATCTCACGCTATATCATAGCTAATGTTTAGAAAAAGACTATAAGATAGCTTTTTCTAGACAGTTGGCCATTATGACTTTAAGAAATCCTATGACGGTTGTAAGGCATGGAAAGGAAGAAGGCAGAATATTTTAGCTACTCAATTGTGAAATTAAAGACTCAAGGTGTGAGATCAACAAAACCTAAAGATTATCGAAGATTGAAGATTCAATTCCAAACAAAGTTCAAGATCATTTGTCAGATCAAGTAAGTATAATTTTCCGTAGGCAAACTTTCAGTTAATGCATCATAAGCCACAAAAGCATCTCCACATTGAGCATAAGATGTCCCTTCATCAACAATGGTTTGTAAGACCGAACAAGCTAGACCAAATAATCTTATTACACTACAAACTAAGTGAAAATGAGACCCCTATGGACTATCTCCAGCTTATTGTAGTGTTCCAATTTGATTAAGTCCTATATCGGTCTCAAGTTCATCCATAGCAATTAAATTTGTAATTTCAATTGCCTGAGCAGCCTGTAACTCATCATTACATTTGCAAGAAGCTCCAATACTATTAACAATGAAGCTTAACTTTGAGAAAAATTGATGAATAACAATGACTTCTCTTGATGCTGCAATCAGAGCTAGTTGGAGCCTATGTGCCAAGTAGTGTACATAATATGCGTAAGGACAATCTTGAAGACATAAAGCTTGTATACCATTCCACTCACCTGGTATATTACTCGTGTCATCATATCCTTGACCTCGAATATTCTGAATGTTAAGGTTTTGATAAGATAGAAAACTAGATATCTGCTTCTTAAGAGTTGAGGCAGTAGTATCCTTTACATGCACGATATCCATAAAGTGCTCCCTTATAAATCCTTCTTTGTCAATAAATCTCAAAACAATAGCCATTTGCTCTCGTTTGGACTTGTCTCAAGCTTCATTAATAAGGATACAAAACTTTGCATCTTCAATTTCATAATGAATTGCATTTCGTACATTTCTTGCAAAAATATGCAAAATCTCTTTCTGAATTATTGATGATGTATACTTAGCATTGTGTGAAGCATTTTCCAAAACAACTTCACCAACATTTTCATTATACGAGGCCAAAAGTTTTATCATCTCAATAAAATTACCTCGATTTTTGGAGTTCATACTTTCATCATGTCTTCTGAAAGCACATGCTTAAAATATTAGCCATCGAATAGAATCTATCAAGCCCTTAAGCTGAAGTCGATTGTTCAAGACTTGTTGTGTAGCTTTGTCGGTACATAACTTTATCAATATGATTCAACTGGTTCATCAAGTCTTTACATGCTTTGACAAAAACATTATGTGGTGAAGAAAAAGCTCTTCCTACATGAGCCAAAAAAGCACAATCTCTCCTATTATTAACCTTCTTCCAATTTCGAAAACCTTCTACCATAAATGCACTTGAACCAGGACGTCCAACAGATTTATTATTGAAAAGATAGCATAGAAGACAATAGGCAACAACTTTTGATGAAGAATACTCCAACCAATCAGGGAATAACTTGAACCATTTCAATTGAAATCTATGAGGATGATCAGTCTTTCCAGAAAAACGGATATTTTTCCATAAGATATTGATATGGATCAGCTTTGAAGTATACCCTCCTTATTTCATTGCGTTGTTTGATTGAATAATCTCATAATTGAGAGTGTAAAACAGGGTCACGTTCTAAAGTAGATAAATCAACTTCTTCATATCGAGCTCTAGGTGTATCAATTTCTTCAGGTCGAGCTCTATATGTAATATTTTATTCAAGTTCAAGATCAACTCTAGGTACTTTAGGAGAACGTTGAGCAATTTCTACTTCTTCAACTTGTGAAGTATCAATTTCTTTTCTCTTGAAAAAGAAATCAATATTTTTCTGCCTACCCATATAAACAACCTAAATTGGCAACATAAAAGTAAGCAATATGGCACATAAATTATTGAGAAAGGCACAAAGCAATTTTAATATCTAGCCAAATTAACAAAGACAAAAATTAACAACATTTAGTTGATTGAATACAAAAAGAATGCAAACAAATTTTTTCTTTGTTTATCACATATAAACACAGAGCACTAATATTTTAATTAGACAAAATAATTAAATGTAATAACATTGAGAATTCTAACCTTGAAGAGGAATTTACAACTTTTGTATATGGGGCAAAATAGTAAGGGAGAGAGAGAGAGACGATGAAAACATGGGGAGAGATAGAGAAATTAGAGAAAATCTGGAGGCAGCTATAGAAAGAGAGAAAATCTGGGAGGAAGCCATAGAAAGAGAAAACCTAAGAGAGGAAGAATAGATCATGAGAGACAAGAAAAAAGGAGGAGTTGAAACGATAGAAAATAGGGAGAAAGAAAAAATTCGAAAAGACACTATTAGTAGTTAGAACTTTTTTAAAAAAAAAAATAGGGAACCCACTACTTTATTCTTTCTCACACTTGATGCTTCTTACTTCCTCTCACTTTTTTTTCTCCAAAAATTTTGGAGGGCCATTACAAAGACTATTTTAATTTAAAAAAAAAAAAAATTACCCATATATTAGTAAAAATTTTTAAAAAAAAAACAATTGGGGGCCATGGCCCCTCTAGCTTCGTCTTTGTCAGGCGGGTAGGAGCCCTAGGGCACCATAGATTAGTCGTCTGAGCAGGAGTTCCCGGACCTCTCACATTCGCGGGGTGGGTAGGATCTCCAGGAGGAGCAAACTGGTCGTGTGATCCATAACTGCTGGACCATGTAAATATGACGGGGATAAGAGCCCTCAGGTGGAGAAAAATGGTAGGGTGGGGTATCCCCGCTGAGCATGTTAAGGTCAAATCTAAAATTGCCACTATTATATGGGTTCATTACACTTAGATCTACAAATAAAATAGTTTTAGAAGTTAAAGCTTAGTTATTACCCGAATTTATGACCAAAAATAGAGAAACATCAAATGCAACAATATGACTCCCATTTTTGTGCATATCCAAAAGTGAAGTAATTGGACAGTGCTTACCGGCTAGATGGGTTGTCTTCCAAAAGTTGGCGCTTTGTAAATGCCACAATGTAATAGTACTGCTTCAACAAATGTGATACAAAGTACGCAAATTTTGTTTCTGTTTTTGAATAAAGCCAAGTGTTGCAATCATCATAAATGTTCTTTTGACTCATATGTACTCAAAAGAAACTTCTTAAACTCATTTGCAAGTTACCGATGTTAAGGTGTCTGTAACGTGCATGGGCTATTTTCAATGAACTTGGATTTAATTATTTCAAAAAAATTTATCTGACTTGTAATCTATGTAATAAAAATGCGATAACAAGAAAAGGAAAATTTTAAAGTCTTGGTAGTAGAAAAGTATTAAAAATCTAATGTGAAAATTTATGCATTTGCAAGTTATAGATGACACCTCACATCCATTGTCCACATAAGATGGGTCCCCTACAAGTGTTGGCAGACAGTATTTCTGTTGCTTTTGACCTTTTGGTCATCACTTGGTGATCTTGATCTAATAGTGTGAACTGTTACATTAATAAACCTAAAGAAGAAATAAAGTTGAAAGAGGAACCAAATTGTTTAGGTCCTTAATTTTGGTTCTCAAATCTCACGGATTAAAACACATCTAATTTCAAATTATTAACATCAAGTTTTAATCCTCTGAGCAAGATAATCCTGACAGAGTTAAAAAAAACTCTAGCTGGACCATGAATGCTTTGGCCATGGAAGCCAAGCTAAAATTTGCACAAGGTGAAATTTCCTTTCTGGCTTATATGACCAGAAAAATGTTCTGTACAAAAATTGAATTACTCAATACTTGAGTATGCTTAAGCCAAGGCCTGAGAGCTTTGACTTGTGTAATCCTGCATTCTGTTATTGCTTTGAAATTTGGTTCTGTCCTTGTTCTATTACGCATGCTCCCTTATCTTCACATAAAATAGTGAATGTTATGCTAAACTCATTGCTACTTTAAATCATGCCTAAAATCATACCTACTTCAACTTATGATATTGTAAAAAAAAAAAAAAAAAAATCCCAGCCCCATTAAACCAAAATATGTAAATTCTCACACTTAATGATATTGTAACAAAACCTGCCAATGAACTCAATACCTAAGTTTTTATCAATTTGTACCTCTATTTGATAAAAGCTGCCAATAGATTTCTATTCTTCAAGATCTTCTAAATTCTACAACCCTCGCAATTCCCCTTCTGAACAACTCAAAAAGAATAATAAAAAAGAGCATTGACAACGTAAAACAAATTAGCTGTAGTATCAAATTAACTCAAATCATAGTGTCGAATAAGAAATGACAAACAAACCATAACAACAATGACATAGTGTCTCATGAAAACATGAGTGCATATCACTAATCTACACAAACACACAACATAAAAAACAAGTCGTGGCCTAATGGGGTTATGTACAACCCCATGCAAACCCACTCCTCCGATCGGTAGGCAGAGCTAAGAAAGATTGGCGTAAATACTGATTAGAGGCGAGCTACTTTTAACTTTGTTGAACTACTCCTCCGACAACTTGGGCTCAACCCCTTCGAGTGCTGAAACGAAGTCATCTACATTGACATCCGTAGTGGTGCTGCTACTCTCAAGGCGTGATTGCTTCTTTGCCCAATACTTAAACATCTATTCATTCATCATGGCTACATCGATCATTGGGCCTTTTCTGACTGAACGCCGCTTCCTCAAACTGGACCCTGTATCCATGGATGTAAGGGCATACTATTGAGGCCCATGTGGCCTCCACCCATAACAACCTCCTCACGCTGCACGTGCCTTCAAAGAGGGACTCTATTGCGAGCCACAGCCTCCAACTCGGCCTCTCCCCCTCATCATTGCTCTACGATGGGATGAGTGGCAAAGCGTCCCAGTTGCCAGACCACAACATATCCATCAGCTCATAGTGGTCACATTCTTAAACCGTTTGGTTTCTTTGCATCTCTGCAAAAAAAAAAATATGTGTTAAAAGGTACGAGTCATTGGCAAATAACAATATGATGGGTGAGAAAGGAAAAAAAATGAACGTCGACTGAATAAAAATATTAAAAAGCAAACGGAAACGTACCCTCTTGGCTCACCTATAGTGATGGTATGCACACAAGCAGGGATTACGGCATGACTTGATCTTAATAAGTCCTTGCGATTGGCTTTGGAAAAGCTTAGTGGAAATGTTTAATTACAATTTGTTTTGAAAGATACAAAATACAATAAAGAAGGAAAAGTATATTTTCAGGGATTTAATGAAAGGGCGATACTCAAATAATTTCAAGAGTTATAAGTTTCGAATTGGATAAGGAAGTTAAAATGAATTAATTGAGGAAATGGAATATAATAAAATAAAAATAAAATTATAAAGAAGTGAAAGTTAAGAGGATAAAATTAAATGAGAGTGACAACTACTAAACTAATCCTTCAGCTTGGTGTCGGAGGTCAAATCTATAAACACCATCTCTCTGGTACCTTCCGCCAGCGGGGAAAGGACAATGTGCAGAAAGGCTAGATCTACATCTACTGGCCCGAAGTCTTCCACGCAGGAAAGAAGGGGCAGGGTGGACCTTTGAGGTGTCACTGGGGCTTGTACCCATTGTACACCTCAAATATGTCAATGACATACGTCCAAATCTTGATGACTAAAACATGTGTGTCAAAATCCAAAGTCTGCTCGCTCATGAATATCTTCATCTGTCAAGTCTGATAGAATGGGTGAGTCCTACTGACTCAGTAAGGGGATAGGGAAACAAAACATGTAGCGATATAAAACAGAAGTAACATAATTATAGAATAATCAATCACAGAGCAATGTTCAAAATAACCCATTAAATGCATCATGAACAATGCAATGCAGAATGAATGCATTCGTTTCCCGTCATTTCACTTTCTTTCTTTTTTCAGTTTATAGAGGTGTCTTTTCTTCGCTCGCCCAGGCACCAAGACCAGGCGTACGTACATTGTTCAATCACCAAGGGATATCAACCACTACCTCTCTATGGTAGCTTGCACTATCCTACTATGAGCAGTACCGTCCCCTGATCTCAAGACCACCTCTGGGTACGGGTTTTTTTCCAGTCATATTAGTATTTTCCATATCCATGAGATGTTTATGCATCATGGCATATCATACTCATAGCAATTACACATTTCACATAGATCGTTTAATCAAATGCCCATATGTAATTTCACAATTAAAGAGAAAAGATATAACATAAAATGTTTTCAATCCATATTAGATCTTTAAAAGAGAAAAGAAATATGGGTACATTCTAATCACGTACAAATTTTAATTTATTGGACCAAAGTCCTATATTTAATCTTGTTGATTATCTCTTATATTCTTAAATTATTCATCAATGTCCCAATGACAATATACCCTTTTATTTTGGAAGTAATGAATTACAATTTAATCGAAAGATTATTATCCTATTAGGCCGCTTTTTAGACCTTGTGTTTTGGGCTTAATGTAAATTACTTATGGCTTTAATTTCTACCTTAACTCCCTTGAATTAAGTCATGTTAACCATAAATCTAAATTTTAGGCTTAGACAATCTTACCCCAATTTTCTCTAAAAACCGAAATTGCTCCTAGGTGCTTCCAAGGGCAATTTGGTCGTTTCTATTTATCCAAATTAGTTGAGATTTTTAGTGCAAGAGCTATAAATATCAAACTATCTAGAAAGTTTAGATTCAAAATAAATTCTGTACCTACAAAAAGAATTCCTTAAGAAATTGTGTACCTATATTTGCATGCATCTTTTCTTTTCTTTTTTATTTGACTTCAATGTTAACGCATGCCTGAATGATTTCTACCTTATTAAAAGCATATTCAAAGGTAGTTGACAGCAGCAATTCATCACACAAACATCACCATTCATAACTTTCTTTTCTTTGAAATCAACAAGCATTTCAAATACATGGAAAATTATCATTTATTATACATGTCCAGCTATAAGTAAAATATCACTTATTTAAGGGCATTGCCGCCCCTTCTATTCCACAAAACTTCCTCTATCCAACAAAGTATATAAAAATGATACACAAGTTCATAACTTTAAATCAAAGCACACAAAACAAGGAAAGAAATTAACTAAATAAAAGTTACTTGCATTCTCAAGTGCAACCCGTGGCATACCAAGACTCCATTCCTCTTTTGTGTTCCCACCTCTAACATGCAAACCATTCCATTATATTTAAAAATCAAGAATACATGCTTTCTAAAATCAATAAGGTGAAAAAGACATGTATTTGACACTTAAAGTCTATTTTCACCAAAAGAAGCTCATTCGAACATTTCCATTTCTATCTTCACATGCATGCACTCCTTTCACTTCAAAACTCTTAAACCATTAACTATCCATGCATGTCTCCAAGTCTTAAAAAAAACTCAATAAAGTAGCTTTCTCTACCCAACACCCCCCCCCCCCCTTTCTTTGTCCATTACCGAACACCCCATCACCTTTTTTTTGGAACAAATTTCTACACCCTTACCTTGCTTGTTTGGTGATAAGTCTTGGGCAAAAGCAACAGCAAAAGTAAAAGCACCTAAAAGTATAACACAATGTTAGAAAATGGAAGACAAAAAGCTGAACTCCAAAAGGCAAGGGGACAAGGGCTGACCGTGCCTTTTTCTCTCTCCCCCCCCCCTTTTTTCTTCTTTTCTTTCTTCTCTCTTACGGCTGCACCTTGCCTTTCTCTCCTTGGTTCTTCTCTTAATCCCTTGGTTTCTCTCTTTTTTTCTTGGTCTCTCTCTTTCCTTTCTCTTTCGGTTAAGTGAAGGTTCTCTCCTTATGTCTCTTTCTCTCTCACTTTGTCGGCAAATCCAAGGGGGATGAGCTCTAGCCGATCGGTTTGGAGTTGAAAACTCCAAACAAACCATAGCTAACTCTCCTTTTCCTCTAACTTCACACCCTACACTAACTAGGAAATCATGGAGCTATAGTTTACAAGGAGAAGTTAACCAAATGAATGGGCAAAAGGGGCGGCAATGAGGCTTTAGTTGACACATGTTTAATAAGCACTTTTCTAGGCAATCATTGTGATTACCAAAATCCATTTTGCCCACTCAAACTAAACCACCGAACTATCCTTGCACCTAGACGTGTGATTGCATGCATAAAAGACAAAAATGGAGACCAATGAAAAACCCATGCAGTCGGCTAAGGAAGAGAGAGAGAGAGTGTGTGAGAGAAAAAGCAAAAAGCAAGTGGTTGGCTTTTATACCTTGTTCGGCCATGCATGGGACTTCAAGTCAATTAATGCTAAAATGGGAGACATTAATTACTAAGATACAAAAGTGAAGAGCATTAATTACCAAGATTATTGTAATATTAAGAGCAAGTTATTTAGGCATATTATAGTCGGCCTTAAGGGATTCAATAAAATGTTGATCAAAGCCTATAAAACAAAAAACAACATTAAAGCTAAATCGCATTATGAAAGACTCTTAATAAAAATTCAAGCCTTTAATGTAATAAATAATGAATTAATTCTAAGTATCAAGCTCAAGGAGAAATAATATGAAAACGAATGCAATTACATAATTGAAAATTAATAGTATTAAAAATGCGTAAACCACGTATCTTAAAAGAAATAATGTAAGTTCTAGAAGGTAGTGAATTAAACAAGAAAAATCCGCTTAGCAATATTTATATATTATATCATATATGTGTCAAACAGGTGAAAAAGAGAGGAGCATTGCAATTCATCATCTACAACAATTGTTTCTAGGATTGGGTCCCAGCCAATACCCGTTTGGTCCAGTAGGAGCTTAAATGCGTTATACTCTCTCTTAAGCGCATTCTATTTAAAGACAATGGAGGCTTCCGAAAAATTTGGCATGTGGACAAGCATTTTTTAGCAAACTCATCCCCAACTATTTTTTTCTACAACTTTTCCCTTATCTATTGCCTTATTATTCATCTCCTCTACGAATAAGTGTAGGAGATATTCGACATGCTCAAGGTGCCAAATAATCCATGTGTCTAGGGTAGGCTTTATGAAAATATCATAAATAACAAAAATTGACAAAGACAGTGCATCAAAACAACCAAATTTGAACAAATGTGAACATTTAATGCCTAAAGCGTCAGAAAACAAAATCCAACTCAACTAATAGTACAAAAGAGCAACATCAAATTCACATCGAAAGGCAAATGGTTATCCTTGGTGTAAACATCACAAAAATTACAACAGCTGGACATGATAATATTATGAGAAATATCATAACTAAAAAATAAAGTATACCTCCATTTTTGAGAAAGAGATTGAATTATGGCCCGATGATTTGGATCTTAAGAAATAACCTGTACATAAACCATGCTCATTAGAATTCACAGGACAAATCTTAAACCATGCTTGTGTTTTCAAAAAGCTACACGTTAATTTATCTTTGACTGGAAAATGACAGTAAGCAGATTCTCAAGTATATGACTGGAAACATATATAGGAACTCACACTTCTGTATCCAAGTATATTGACCAAAATACAAAATAAGACTAATTATTATTAAATGAACATCACATATAACACAGCCAGCCACCCAACAGGCCTCAGACAACTGAGAAGTGAAAATGGACATTAAGAAATGTGCATTTAGTACATATGACATTTTACATCTAAAACATCATCCAAATTTTAAAAAACTCAATTTGGACCAGAAAAATCAATTAAGTTTACTAGTAAATCTCAATCCCAATACTATTGTAGGCAATGTGAACTGTGGATCCAAGATTTCAATTTATCTACTTACCTGCATTGTTTCAGCAACGATGTCAGTTTAAGCAAGAGTCCAATTTTTTCTACATTACAAATAGCTAAGTGAGTCTTTCTACATTACATTGCAGCTTATCAATTAAACCTCAATATTCGAGACACTCACTTTCACCCGGGAGCTGTTCGGGTGGTCGGTGTGTGGTGTTGGAGCGTGTGCAGAACACCTCTTCTCCTGCATTTAAAAAGTTAAAAATTGTAAACCAGAGTACCAGCAACCAGTTCGCAAGAACCCAGATTCACAAAACTACCAAACTATTCTCAAGAATCTAGATTTACAAAACTACCAAATTATTCGCAAGAACCAAACGGAGAACCCAATGAGCAACTAAACTACCAGCAAGCAATTCGCAAGAACCCATATTCACAAAATTCGGAATGCTAGAGTAAACAAAACGGAGACACTCACTTGGACCGGAGCTGCTTTAGGTTGTCGGTGCCATACTGTTGGAGCGTGTGCAGGAAGACCTCTTCTTCGCCTTGGAGATGAAGATGGAGATATGCAATCGATTGTGGAAATCCCCTTACAATCGTTGCATTTTGTAGGCGAAGGCTGTGTTCACACGTGACTGACGTACGATCAAAAGGTCTCTTCATGGCATGATGCAAGGGAGCTTGCTTTCAAACTAACAGTCCGAATAGGCTAGCTTGCAGACAAATCTGGAGCTTTTCAAAGCAAAAAGAATTGGGCAGGGGAAGGACAGAGAGGAAGCACAGGGACGAAGGGCACTGTGGGCATGTGAGGAGGCGTTGCTTTTCAAAGCAAAAGGAATCGGGCAGGGAAAGGATGGAGAAGGAGCATAGGGATGAAGGGCACTATGGGCATATGAGGAGGCGTTGGCGTGTGTTAGTTGAGGTGGGGGAATTACTATCACACCCCTCTTTCCAACACAGATCAGTTTTAAGTAGAGAGCTTTTTAGTAAAACGCCCAAATAAGAGATAGAAACGTGCATCAGTTTTAAAATGAAGTGGGACCCAATTTTTTTATAATAACAAACGTGCCCTTCATTCAAATTTTTGGTTAAATTAACTTTAGGGGTAAATACGTTTATGACTAAACGTCATTCATATGGATTATGGTAGCACTCCTACATATTGTAGGCTATATTAACAAAAAAAAAATAAAGAGGACTAATTATTTATGGAGGCTAAAAATTTGGCATGTGGACAAGCATCAAACTCATCCCCATAACACTTATCTATTGCCTTATTATTCATCTCCTCTACGAATAAGTGTAGGAGATATTCACATGCTCCCAAATAATCCAAGGGTAGGCTTTATGAAAATATCATAAATAACAAAAATACAAAGAAGTGATCAAAACAACCAAATTTGAACAAATGTGAGCATTTATTGCCTAAAGCGTCAGAAAATCACAATTTCCAACTCAACTAATAGTACAAAAGAGCAACATCAAATTCACATCAAAAGGCAAATGGTTATCCTTGGTGTAAACATCACAAAAATTACAGCAGCTGGACATGATAATATTATGAGAAATATCATAACTAAAAAATAAAGTATACCTCCATTTTTGAGACAGAGATTGAATTATGGCCCGATGATTTGGATCTTAAGAAATAACCTTACATAAACCATGCTCATTAGAATTCACAGGACAAATCTTAAACCATGCTTGTGTGTTCAAAAAGCTACACGTTAATTTTCTTTGACTGGAAAATGGCAGTAAGCAGATTCTCAAGTATATGACTGGAAACATATATAGGAACTCACACTTCTGTATCCAAGTATATTGACCAAAATACAAAATAAGACTAATTATTATTAAATGAACATCACATATAACACAGCCTGCCACCCAACAGGCCTCAAACAACTGAGAAGTGGAAATGGACATTAAGAAATGTGCATTTAGTACATATGACATTTTACATCTAAAACATCATCCAAATTTTAAAAAACTCAATTTGGACCAGAAAAATCCAGTTAAGTTTACTGGTAAATCTCAATCCCAATACTATTGTAGGCAATGTGAACTATGGATCCAAGATTTCAATTTATCTGCTTACCTGCATTGTTTCAGCAACGATGCCAATTTAAGCAAGAGTCCAACTTTTTCTACAGTACAAATAGCTAAGTGAAGTCTTTCTACATTACATTGCAGCTTATCAATTAAAACCTTAATATTCGAGACACTCACTTTCACCCGGGACCCGTTTTGATTGATCAGTGCGTGGTCTTGGAACGTGTGCCGAACACCTCTTCTTCTGCATTTAAAAAGTTAAAAATTGTAAACCAGAGTACCAGCAACCAGTTCGCAAGAACCCAGATTCACAAAACTACCAAACTATTCTCAAGAATCTAGATTTACAAAACTACCAAATTATTCGCAAGAACCAAACGGAGATGAGCAACTAAACTACCAGCAAGCAATTCGCAAGAACCCATATTCACAAAATGAATGCTAGAGTAAACAAAACGGAGACACTCACTTGGACCGAGGAGCTGCTTTCGGTTGGAGTGCCGTACTGTTGGAGCGTGTGCAGGAAGACCTCTTCTTCGCCTTGGAGATGGAAGATGGAGATGTGCAATCGATTTTGTGGAAATTCCCTCCAATCGTTGCGTTTTGTAGGCGAAGGCTGTGTTCACGCGTCACCGACGTACGCCCAAATGGTCTCTTCATGGCATTGATGCCAGGGAGCTTGCTGGTTTCAAACTAACAGTCCGAATAGGCTATGCTTGCAGACAAATCTGGAGCTTTTCAAAGCAAAAAGAATTGGGCAGGGGAAGGACAGAGAGGAAGCACAGGGACGAAGGGCACTGTGGGCATGTGAGGAGGCGTTGCTTTTCAAAGCAAAAGGAATCGGGCAGGGAAAGGATGGAGAAGGAGCATAGGGATGAAGGGCACTATGGGCATATGAGGAGGCGTTGGCGTGTGTTAGTTGAGGTGGGGGAATTACTATCACACCCCTCTTTCCAACACAGATCAGTTTTAAGTAGAGAGCTTTTTAGTAAAACGCCCAAATAAGAGATAGAAACGTGCATCAGTTTTAAAATGAAGTGGGACCCAATTTTTTTATAATAACAAACGTGCCCTTCATTCAAATTTTTGGTTAAATTAACTTTAGGGGTAAATACGACATTACATATGCAAGTAATAGGGGCTAAAACGTCACTTTTAATGTTTAAAAAATCCTTTTTTGTGTTTGCATATGGATTATGCAAAATAAGTAGCATATTTGATAATTACAAACGCGTCCTAAGTACTGGTTAGGCTATTAGTATTAATTGTTCATTCCTTTATCTTTGAATCCAAAGGCATTTGGCTTGCAATTATTTTGAATGGATTGACCCCTCTCCTTCTACACATGGGGAAGATACTCTTGCCAGCATGGTGAGGAAAGTAAAGATCTTAGAGGAGCAGGTCTCAATCTTAGAGGAGCAACTTCTTAAACAAAAGGCAAAGGAGAGGCAGCTTGAGGCTCGATTGTTAGGTTCCTGAATGTTCTTCTATTTTGTGTTTTTGTTGCTTTATACTTAATCCGGTGCAAGGGCCGTTGTTGCTACCTGAGTAGGTTTATGGAAAGTCTAGTTTTGATATAATGTGTAGAAATACATCGATTTGATGTAATGTGTCATTGCAGACTTCTAGATGTTTGATGTAATGTGTCAATCTTTTAAAATATATGAAATTGTATTTGCATAATCTTTTGGTCAATTTTACTTTGAATTCAATCCGTAAGTGCAAATGTGGTTGGTGAATTCAATATGCATAATTGGTAAAATGCATATACACCAGAAATAGTTCAGCAGAAAATCAAGTAGAATGACGTTTTGGCAAAAAGGAGTTGCTTCTAATACACACAAACTCATAATAAAATCCTTGAACAGTTGCATTACAAACTGAATTATGTATCCAAATCCATCAACACAACCTCTTGAATTACAAACAACCTGTTGAATTCAATCCTTTAATCATTACAAATAATACCACCAAAATGTGGTTATAACCAATTTTGAATTCACAAGTACAACCTGTTGAATTACAAACAAGAGTTTAACAAAATACACTACGTATCAGCATGCACATCACCATGTACATTCACAGTATTAAAAAAATACACTGCCCAAACGTGTTTAAAGTTCTACAAACTAATATTTAACACAACCAACTTCCTATTACATGAAAGTACCTAAAAATCAACAACTTCGTTACAAAATGTCACTTCTTAGTAGTTTCACCTATCTTTTACAGAGATCGCCTCAGAAAGCTTGGCTGTGACCCTCCACCCTTTTTGTATGGGCTGCTCCTTTTTATCTTCGAATGTGGCTGTGACGATGCTGATTGAGACAGTTGTGTCTGAGACAGTGACAGTGTTGTCTGAGAGGGTTGTGACTAAGCAGGTGCTTTCTGAGAAAGTTGTGATGCTCCCAATTGACCATCTACATCCTGCATAGCAGTACAACCATATTGGCATAACCACATAGGAATCTGTAAAAAATCAAATTGCTTCATATATGCTCATCGATTAAGATAGTCATATACATGTGTCATAGTTCGCTTTCGTGGTGATCTTTGCAGTTGTGGCTGCGTCCCACCTTCACCTTCAGTGTGTGGCCCACCACTATTCCTCTTTATATTGGGCTATCCAGCAATTTTAGTAAATGTCCCCTGTTGACTTATAGCTGTAGTAGATGTCCCTGGCTGACCATTAGCTCCCTGCAAAATATTTGTAAATAGTAGTATCATTTTAAATGCAAAAATAAGTGTGAATCAATGTAATATAAGTGTAAATCAACAACTATAAGGCTATATCATTCAGTTGTAATATAAAATATCAGACTAATCCCCACTTAAGGTACACTCTTTTTCTTGGATGGTTTCTTCGGATATATCCTTCGGTTATGATTTTTTCCTTTTTTGTAGGATCGTGTATTATGACCCATCACTAAGAATTTACCTCACCAGACAGAGAGACCCTTCCTTGTCACATGATATTCATCATATGGCTCATCATCTATCCTAACCCAAGCCTTCCTAGGCCTTCTAAACATTGCCCTCCATTGCAGGTGTTGAAATTGACCAGATTCTGATTGCGGCCACTGATCAGGACCCGGCATTACATGTATTACATTAGAGTATCCTGCCAAGTATGTTGCCTTGCGGTAGCAATCATCAATGAAGTCTTCTGGTACATGCCTATCAGCATAGATGGCAGCACACATGTGGGCACAAGGAATCCCATTAAGTTGCCACAGGCCGCACAAGCAAGTTCTCTCACCGATGTTGACTAACTTCCACTCACCATCAGCAATTCATACGTAGTTCCATCACTCCATAAACACAAGCCATTGACAACCATGCTCTTATTCCTTTCTAGCTTATTATGAATGCGAGAGCATATGTCCCAAGTGGCATTTGAAATACCTTCCTATTTGTGGACAAACTGATTCATCAACTGCCTACTAATAACTTCTAGCATTGTCAACAATGGTTTGTCCCATGCCTCTTTGATCCATGAATTAAAAGTCTCGGCAATGTTGCTAAGAAGAATGTCACACTTGTTGAATGTCTTGAAGCATGCTTCGACCATCCTTTTAAATGCACAGTCACCAAGTATCTGTAGCCCCCCCCCCCTAAAACTGACCCCCTTCAAAACCTCCATGTTCGACAGGAAACTTAATTCGATGTAAGAGCGAGCTGCCCTCCAAAGTGCATCTTCGGCTGGTTTACCCAGAAATCCTTTCGATTTGACATTTGCATGCAATGTCTAACGCAATGTCTAACACAATGTCTTTGCTCTTCACTAAGGACAGATGTCTCAAGAGTTAGACAACAAACAAACACTTAATCAAACAAGTGGTGTGTGAGTTAAAGTATTACCTTTTGCCGGTCTGACATTCATGTCCAAGCATGTTGATCTCCCATATCTTCAAGCAATATCTCAATAAACTAAGTCCATGAGGATCTGTGTTCCACCTCACAAATAACAAATGCAAGTGGATACATGTCGTCATTTGCGTCTTTTCCCACAGTACAAAGCAGCTGTCCACCAAAGGGTCCCTTTAGGTGACAACCATCTAATACGATAACGGGTCTACATCCAACCAAGAAGCCTCGTTTGCAGGCTTCAAGACGCACATACATGCATTGAAAAGTTTGGCCTTCTCTATGGATTTTCACACACAAGTGTCAGGATTCCACCGAGTCAAGGCCTCGTAATTGTCGTACACGTACTTGTAATGATCAACGTGTTTCTCATAGATCATTTTCAATGCTAATTTCCTTGCTCGGTACACATGATTCTTCGAAACACATACGTTGAAGTCCCTTCATATATTCCTAGCCAAAGCTGCAAGTGGCATATTAGGGTTATCCTGAATGTTCTCCAAATACCTCGTAGCCATGACTTTGTAGTCTAGCTTTGAGTTATTGTGATGTGCACCACATTGATGTGTGAGCTGAAAGAACTTGATCTGCACAATCTCTTTTTGGTACATGAATGACACATGTATTTTCCAGCCACACGCCCTCTTACAAGCTGCATTGACCCTTAGCTTATCGTTTTTAATTTACTTAAAATCGAAGTGCCTTTGAATTCAATAAAGCCTTAAAACCTCTTTAAATATTCTGAAATCCCTAAATTTCAGACCCCTCTCCAAGTAGACCATGCCCTTTAGATCCTCTTCATGAAACTCCTTATATTTTCTCATATTGGGTCCCATCACTGTCAGACCCATTATCTTCACTACTACTGTTAGAAACCTCACTATCAAAGACCATTGGATCATTGACATCAGCTCCACATGCAGAGCCTTGGCCAAACCATTCCACAGAACTCTTCCTTCGATCAACATGCATATCGCCATGTACCTTAGTTCCCACATCCTCTTCATCAACAATAGGTCACTTTCCTTGAGCCTTTTCTTGATCCTTACCTGATGCATTATGCACTGCCTCAACATCTACAAGTGGCATGTCCCCAAACAACTCTAGATCTTTGTCACCAGATTCTTCAAAGTAACTCAGCTCTCTATCCATTCTAACAGCATCCAAACCCTCGGCATTATCTCACTCACAAGCATCCAAGCCCACCCCCTCATCAACAGGTATCCCTTCACCCTCCGCATTAACACCGAAAACTCGTTCTTCATCAACGAAATCTTCAACTATCCCATGTGGCCACTGATTAGGTAACTCTTGACCATTTTTATTTCCTACCTCTTCCCCTTCCCCTAAGACAGGTTCATCAACAACTTCATCATCTACAACCTCAACTACAGTGAACTGGGGATGTTCTAAAGGTACCTTCCCTAGCACGCTTAATTTGTGATCTACATAAATTCTCAAAGAGTCTTGACCCTCTTTTTTAATACGCTCTATGATCTTAAAAACATCAGCGTCATTTTCGAGTGAGTTGATGTCGCATTGAAACGATTATAAAGGTACCTCCATCAGTTCATGATACTTCAAATCCTTCTTCACAAATCTCCAAAAATGAGTAACAGACAAATAGTCCGAGTCAAACTGTCATGCATGTGCCACTTCCCCTTCAATGTAACTTCCATGAACAAAACTCATCCTCCTTCCATGGTCCAGAAACATTTTCACCATCTACATATATAAAACCCCAGAGACTCATTTACTATTCATCACAACCACAGGGACTAACTAACAAACTGCATAGCAATCTCATTTAAAAATTTAAAATTCACTTAACTCGCATAAGGACAAGAACAGAAACATAGACAGCCAAAAGAAGGACCACATGTTGGGAAAGTGTAGACAATGGACCACTCAATCCACATTTTTTGTGTAAACAACTCTATCAAACATGTGAAATCAAGAATAATGACAGTATTCTAAATGGCCAGGTTAGACAAAGGACACACCTATCCAAATAACTTGGCACGTCCACTTCAATGGACCACTCACTGCTATAAAGATAGTGAAATCTAACTCAAAAGCAACCAAATGGAAAACATTAACGCATTGAAACGATTATAAAGGTACCTCCATCAGTTCATGATACTTCAAATCCTTCTTCACAAATCTCCAAAAATGAGTAACAGACAAATAGTCCGAGTCAAACTGTCATGCATGTGCCACTTCCCCTTCAATGTAACTTCCATGAACAAAACTCATCCTCCTTCCATGGTCCAGAAACATTTTCACCATCTACATATATAAAACCCCAGAGACTCATTTACTATTCATCACAACCACAGGGACTAACTAACAAACTGCATAGCAATCTCATTTAAAAATTTAAAATTCACTTAACTCGCATAAGGACAAGAACAGAAACATAGACAGCCAAAAGAAGGACCACATGTTGGGAAAGTGTAGACAATGGACCACTCAATCCACATTTTTTGTGTAAACAACTCTATCAAACATGTGAAATCAAGAATAATGACAGTATTCTAAATGGCCAGGTTAGACAAAGGACACACCTATCCAAATAACTTGGCACGTCCACTTCAATGGACCACTCACTGCTATAAAGATAGTGAAATCTAACTCAAAAGCAACCAAATGGAAAACATTAACTCAAAGCAACAAAATGCAGTCAGTACCTTTCCAAAAGGGGGCAGGTGAAGGACTCCAAAAACTTGGAACTCTTCGTACCAGTTGCAAAGGAACCTTAATAGGTTCAAATCGCATAGAATCTAAAAGGATTTATGGGTTCGCACACTCAGTAGCCAACGGGTTCACAATGAAGGGTAGGGTTTGCCAGGGATTTGTGGGTTCCACACTGTGTTCGTGAAGGAAGTGCTTCGGGAAGATAGGGTTCGGCGAATGGTTAGGGAATTTTGGGGATTTTGAACCATGTGAGTCCATTAAGCGTCCAAGTGTAAACGATTTTACACGTGGGCGTTTAATTTACTTAATTTTAATTAGTTTTAATTAGTTTTTAACTCGTATCCACTATGACGTGTTAGACGTTATCTAAGTGTGCAATTCCGTTAAAGAATTTAACGTTAGGATGAGAATGAGATTCGGTCCAAACCGTAGGGATACCTGTAGGGAAAAGTTTACCCTAAGGACCAATTTGGGAAAAGCTCAAACCCCTGAGACTACTGGAGATATTTAACCTAAGGTAGACTTTCATGGTTGTATTCGGATTTTCAACCTTCTTGAATGTGACTTGTTTCTAGTAGATGAATAACAGAAATTTTGATTTTTTTTATAAAAAAAAACCCTGAAATATGTTATCTAGAAAAAGATTGGCTTATGTCCAAGTTTCTGGATTAAGCAATCTTCAGATGTTAAGATTGCTTTTCTCAATCAGAAATTGCATATGGGCCAGAAGAAGAAAATCCTAACAGGAGGCCGACTCAACTCAACGCCAGTTAATTTTCCGTGCGGACAGAGTAGAAAAGCACGTTCTATTTGTCTCTAGCAATTGCATGCATGCTGAACACATGGAACTTTGATTAGTGTGCTCTGGGACAAGCACCATCATGCACCAAATTAGTCAGTGGTCTCAAAATTAGATAAACATAAGAGTTGTTGACTTGCAGGCCTAGAGCATTAGATGAACTTTTTGACATAATACCAGATATTACTTGTCTGTATCAGATAAACTCTATTCACCTTTGAATGGGTGGAGATATACCCCAGTCATGTATTTATATTTTTACATCTAAAGCACAGGGAGCTAAAAACTCCTTTTGATTGCATTCAGCAACATCTACATCAATCAGCTGTATAAGTATAATCGAGATAAAGAATAGAAAATTAAATAAAAGAGAAGAGTCGTGGTCAGTAATTCATGAGGTGGACTACTGTGACCCTTTGCAACAAGTAAGCACGCAGTCCTCCAAAAATTGGGTCAGCTGCCGAGTGTACAGTTTTGGATCATTTCTGAAATGGTCAACATGAGGCGTAGACACAAAGTTGCAGGCCCTGACCTCACGCCCAGCCTTCCGCTGCTTCTCTATGAATGATTCTACGGAACCTGAAGGAATAACTCTGTCTGCGGAGCTATAGATGTATAACTGTGGACAGCTTGGTTGTCCAGATGATAACAGGCTCAATACATCAGAAAGCCTCCTGTTGATGAAACAAAAACATTCAGGGTCTGAGAAACAGTCAGGTCCAGCATATCGAAAGTTACTGACCAAATGCCGGTACTTCGGTCAGTGTACTATTGCAGCCATGGTTCAAAAGCCTATCAATTCTAGAAACAGCTGTCTAGGACTTAGATATTGTTCGAGAGCTATCTTAAAACAAGATAACCCTAAAAGAATGCATGGGATAAGTTTCAATACATTGCATAGGCATGTCATATATAGAAGGGGGAAACTAGGCTGGCTATTATGGCTATTATTACGTATGACACGAGAGAGGAAGCACAATGATCTATACCCTCTCAACGAAATAATAAACAAAATTCATGGATGATGCTTTTTATGATAACCTGCATAACCCTGTCTCCTCGCATTTAATAGAACACCTTGCAAGAAGACAGTAGTTCCTAATTCATCCAAATCTTTACATTTTAACATGATGGCATTACAACCTTAGGTAATGACAGAGGGCTATAATTTTAGTGAAGGGTACCAACCTGTTAACTGTAGGAAGATTCAAAACCACATCAAATAACTTCTCCAGAACTGCTAGCAAAGCTGCTTCAGTCACCGCAGGTTTAACCTCCAGAATTTGATTTCTGCCAACCAATACCTCCATCCCTGCTTCACTAGGGCTAACAGTTCCCTTTGTCGCCACACTGTGCTTTTTAAGAAAAGCTGCGGAGAAACCTGAAGCCCAGACCTAACCAGAAGAAATGGAGGCAACGGTAAACCTTATCCGGCATATTTATCAAGCACCCTGAATGCGAAACTATAACCGCAAATACACAAATACCCCATGCAAAAGACTCTAGATGAGAAGATAGACACTACACAACATAGGGTCCTCTTTCCCAGGAGAAAGAGAAACCAAAAAGAAGAAGAAGATGCAAATGCCGGAGATTTGTCAACTTATTGGTGAAAGAAAGGGCAATTGACAATTTTAAAGCAGGGGCAACATACACTTGAGGGCAAACTAAAGCAACAGAGGCATAATAAATGCCTAAAGACAGTCATGCGAAAGATGGCACAAGACAGAACATGTATTGCTAAGGCCACACAAAAGTTTAACAAAGCAGGCCTGCAGTTTTACTTCGTTATGTATGTCCACAGATTAGTTTGATGTCTCAGACAAATTCAGCTGTCCCGATGTTTATAGGTTCGAAAAATAAGAACTAAACAAAAATATAATAGGCCAACAGCATGATGTATTAATCATGGCTAAGCATTCTTCATGAGACAGAAGGGGCTATTCTTATCACAGAGGGCTTGTAGTGAGAAAAATATACTTCACAGCTAACGAGTATGTCTGGTTAATCATTACAAAAGCTAATCATACAGCAGAAAGTATCAATTACCTGAGGATCAGGTGCAGCAACTGGCGCAGAATCCACAACGCAACCCCTAATCCTTCCCATCAAAGAAGGATCTTGTTTCTTAAACTTCTCCAAAATGACCCCATACCTGTTCATAAGATAAATCCAAACAATGAATCAAGCAAGACAGTTCCACGGGGAGCAGCAAATAAGAAAAATGTGAGTGCGTGTTCAAGCGAACGAACTCACGTTAACCATCCTGTGTTGCTGAAGGTATGGAACACCAGGTTCTTTCCATGCTCCTCTTCTAACCAATCAGCCAAATGGCTCACAAGCAAGTCTATATGCTCTTCAGCTTTCCCACCAAACTGGTAACTGAGAATCTCAGCCATTGGAAAAGTATAGGTAATGGCATGAAAACCCCTGGATGTATACCATTCTGCATATCTCTTAAGATGTTTCTGTTTTGCTCCCAACCATCCAAGCAAAACCACCACTGTCCTAGACTTTGCAGACGAACAATCAGAAGTGCCCGAAACATCAATTGCGTTAGGCTCAGGTAAATGCCATCTATACATAACCTCAGAAGGCAAGGTAGGTATACTGTGCCCATGTGCAGTTGGCTTTGGAGCATTGGCCAAAACTGCAGACTGATACAGATTAAGAAGACGAGGAGAAGAAGCAACAGAGGAATGGAACAAGCTGGGGGCAAACTTGAGGCCTGAATCAGGGACAGGGAAGTTAATGTTAGGAACAGGTACTCGAATCCTAGCCACAAATGACAAGTTGGCTAGCTCGGAAAGTGAGATATGGGAAACCCATGACAACTTTGACTCTTGTAAGTGATTGCAAGCCGACGAATTCGCTATATGTGATTTGGAACAACTATCCGAAGACTTGTGAAATGGCAATTTATCAGAAAGATCGGCAGAAACAGAGGCGACAGCAACCGCAGCAGCAGCGACCAGAGGCCGCTGAAGGATTCCCGACAAGGAACCCATATTGGAAATAGCGCTCAAAATCTCTCATACCAAGACTTCTCAAACCTTTGGCACAACATATAAACCACTCCTAATGCAATTAGGAGAAGAACCAGACAGCCGAAAATAAGAAAGAGAACCACCTGCCCAGGTTACTTAGTATATAAGGATGAGTTGGAAATAATGAAGAGAGAGTCTGCTACACAAAATTAAAACCAACCAAGAATCTAGGAGCTTGGATTAAGAGCAACGCGAGAATGTGGGAGAAGCGGGAATATTCGTTTACCGTGATTACCTGGGAATCGGAATATATTCAAGAAAATCGGGCTGCCAAAGGTTGTTGACAGCCCGATTCTGACAATACACGCACACCGACCTCGAAGCTTCCTTACTGGGTCTCAAATTCCTTCGTGCCAACTACCCTCCTGCAATTAAATCTGATTATTATACGATTTCGTGCGTAAAACAAAGGATTAATAAAATAAATCAAACAACAGAAAAACTAAGAAAAAGCATGTGCTTAAAACTATGCACCTAAAAGGGAACCAATTAAAAAGACGCCCTGACCAAGGGAGTAACCTTCGATTGTAGATGAAGCTTAGAAAAATAAAAATAAAAAACAGAACAAAACTCCAACTCGCAACTCGCAAGTATTTGAAAAAAGAGGACACGACAGGTGATGACCAAAAAAGTTCTGAAATTTAGGAGACGAGTACTAAACGGGTAGGGTAAGACTCAAAGACTGTTTTGCCCATACACTTTACGATGCATCGGTACACGTGTAGCTTGATGGGATGCGGAGGAAACCTCGAAGCAAAGAAACGCCCGTCTCCTTCACGAGGACGTCAACTCTAGAAATACGGTTACGCGCTCAGTTAACGAACCTCCGAATCTGACGTGACCCGTGACCCGTGACCCGCTGAATTTACAGGTAAAAGGCAAAAACGACACGTTTTGGTCCCTTTCTTCCTGTTCGTCTCCGTGTGGAAACCGAGTCAAACCGGAGCTCCGGTTTTTCCTCGTATTTTCGGAAGAATTTGAATTCTAATAAAGCTGGGAGTTGAAGCCCCCAATCCCTTCATCTGAGAGCATCTTCAGGTAGCTTTCTTTTTTTCGAAATAAGATCGGCAGGAGCTTTTTCTTTTGAGTGAGGAATCGGCCGGAGATTAATTGAACCGTAAACAAAAAAACTTCAATAAAAAAAAACTTGGAAATACTAACACAGAATGGGTTTGAAATAAAAATTAGACGAATAAAATCGAGAAAGTAATATGACGAGAGAGGCATTGACGGACATATCAAATTCAGATTGAAATAGGAGAGAATGTACGCCTTTTACACAAATAATGTAGATAACCAATTCAGAGAGATTGTTTGTTAAACAATCGCTTAATATTGGAAGAAATTACACAATGCATAAAGAAAGGGAGAGAGGTAGGGAACCGACCTGAGATAGAGAGACGGACTTCTCTGTGTTTACGTCTTCTTCTTCTTCTTTGAAAAAGGAATGAATGGATGAGGAAATCAGTTTTGTCCCTCTTATACCGGGATTTTCAGGAGGTGAGAGAGAGATTCGTCTTCTAAAAGAAAAGGAGAAACTCAGCTAGGTGTTTCCGTGCGTGTGAAAATTGCGCGGCCTCAGCCTGCGGATGTGGGTTCGATTCGCACGTGCGCGTGTGCTGTAGCCTGTATCCTGTATCCTGCGACTCTACGGCTCTATCTAATACCTATGAGCAAGCGGGTTTAAATAGAGGATAACAAGGGTAATGGGTCTCACATTAGTGTTTCTAAAATTTGTCCATGAGACTATGAAAACGTTCGGTTATAGTGAATTTTGAGAGTTTTTTTTGTGTTTTGAGAATTTTTAGTAATGTTAATTTTATTGGTATGCGTGTTGTATTATTTTTATGTGGTGTTAAAAATGATGTTTGGTTGTAGAATTTTTTATATTGTGAGGATCCAAAAAAATCTTGAAAATTTTTTTTACCGAACAATATCTATGTTTCACTATTAAAAAAAAAAATTACCATCACTTTTTCCTCTTTCTAATATATTTTTATAAATTTTAATAACCTTTTTATAAATTTTAACAACTTTTCACCAATATCAAGAGAATCTACAATAATGTGAATCCACTGATTCTGACGTAATAACAATGTAGATTTGATGAGTTATATTGTGTCAACTCTTGATGTTTAAGGTTATTTTTACGTGAGTGTGTGGTCTGAGCAATTAATAGGTTGAGTATCTCTTTCAAGCTGAATTTTTACTCTTTGATACTTGAAATATATGATCTCTATTTTTTCGTTTGAATCATGATTTAGAATATCATACAAAATATACAATTCTCGATTGTCTCATTTTTCAAATTATGCATCCTTGTTCACGTAGTTTCACAACCATGAGTCTTTTGTTACAAACTTTAAGAAAAATGTTTAAGGTAGCTATTTTGAGAAGGTTTTTCTCATATATATATTAATTTAATTAAGTATGTTAATCTCCATTATGGTATCAGAGTCTTTACCATGAGTTATATTGTGTCACGTCTACTTTTGAAGAACTTGAATCCAACCAACTCAATTTAAGTTAATCTCCATTATTATCAGAGTCTAGTGTGGTCTTTCTATCCAACATAAATTGAGCAATTAATAGGTTGAGTACCCCCAAAGGGGTTAGTATTATTTATGAGGTTTGTGAATTTGCAATTTTAGAGAGAGTAAAACTACCAAAATTCAAGCTGAATCACTGGGCCAACTCCTTAGAGTTAGCTCTTTGTATACTTGAAATCTATATGATCTCTATTTTTTCGAGGTGAATTGAATCATGATTAAAGACAAATAGAATATCATACACGTCTTTTAAATATACAATATTTGTTGGGTTTTATTGTATATTTAATGGACTCGATTGTCTCATAGAAAGGAAAAAAGTTTGACACAAGACCCTCAAATTATGCATTTGAATAAAATCCCACGACCAATGCATGTTGCACGTATAAAAACAAATACCAGTAACGTTAATGTTTATAAAATATGTTGGGCTATCAAAATGTTTAACGTTAACATTAAAAAAAAAAAAAAAGTGTCTAGCATTAACAACAAAGTCGACAAAATTCTAAGATGGGTTGATGGCGACAGGTTAAGCCTCCATAAACTCTATTAACAGTAAGTAATGATGAAAACGTGATCACGAGTTTCTTTCAAAGTTTTCACTCCAATTAGGAGAACCGACCTTAAAAACCAGACAAAAAACATTGAAAAATAGCTAAAAGAAGAACATATGGGAACACACCTACTAGTACTCTTTCCTTGAAAGATTTTTGTCGGGTCCTAAAAATATGGACTCGAACTAAAAATTAGGCAAAATAAATAATATTATGTTAATTGGTATTGTCTGTAGAAATAAATATGGATAGAGCCCAACAAGGCTGTATCTTTCCAATTTAGTGTTATTTAAATTCTCTATGTATATCGAAATTCTCATCTTTGGAGTAAAATATTAACAAAAGGAATAAAGATGTGAGGAACAGAATATACGACAGAGAGAGGATGAGGAACAAAGTTGTAGAATATTCGAAGTGAATATTCTGAGAGCATATTCCATTGGAAGGAGGGGATTTTGAAATGGGGACGAATGCCCCCCTACACAAGTGGGCGGCTCGTGGATGCCCATAAGATGCGTTCTCTCATGTCACATCAATTCTGTTGGTCTGTCTTGGATATCTTTTCTCAACTTTTTTTTCTCTAAACGATCCGTTTTGGAACTTTCGATGGGGATTCGGGCTTGTATGATTCCCCCACTCCTCCACTTCCGTTTCTCACCCGGCATTGAGAATCCCCTTTCTGCCTTCTTCTCTAGCCCCGGACGCCTCCTTTTTATCTTTTAGAGAAGGATTCAGATACCCATTTTTTGCCACATTTTTTAGATGTTCAAAAATTTCAAAATGTGCAGAGAAGATACACGTGCAGGGGACATGACATGTCCTCGCATCGCCATTGGCGACAATATGACAATTATAATATATTAAGTATAATTCTCAATTCCTTTTTCTTTCTTGTTAAAAAGTTGAGTCTCGTGTTGGAAAAAAATTACAAGTGCGAGGTCAACCCTATAGTGGAATACTAGGGAGGGAGGCCCAAGAGAAAAGTGTATTGAATTAAGCTTCTATTTGAGAGGGATCGAATAGAAAGAGGAAGCAGAAGCAAGAGATCTTAAGCGAAAAAGGAGTCTGATAGGATCGTAAGGCTTCCTCTTGAGAGGGAATGTGCTCTATTGTGTGGTCCATAAGATGATCTAACAAAAAAACTGCAAAAAGACTTTGAAGAAAGAGCGAATTAATTGGTGATAGACTCACACGTGATGGAGAGATTGCTGAATATACATAGGATAAAAAAGTTGAGTCTCACCTTAGAAAGAAGTTACAAGTATGGGTGATTAATATAGTATAATTATACCCAAACGAAATTGATAGTTTAGAGTGCAAAGTGTCAGAATTCCAATAGTTGAAAAATGTAATTAACCCTTTAATTTAAGGTTTTTGTTAATCTATGTGATTTACACTTTTCTAAGTTTAGTCCTTAGGATCCGTTTTATGCCATGGATACCTATGAGGTAGGGACAATTTTCGTCCACTTTATTAACTGAAGTCGATGTCTGGCTAACAAGGATCATAAAAACTTAAAATATATTATAAAAATATAGTAAATAACTTATAAAAATATAAATTAAATGAGCAAAATATACTAAAAATATATATATAAAGACTTGTATTCTCATAAGGAGGCCATCTGACTTTCTACCCTTTTCTTGTGAGTTCGAGGAGTCTGACGAGTTAAAGATAAAGATTCAGTCATCCAATAGCTCCAAAATTAGGCTCGATACCATGTAAAAAATTGTGACAACGTAAGACAAATTAACTCATAAAATGAAGCACTATAAATTTATTTATTTTTTTTTTTTTGCTAACCTCAAACTATTCATACAGTTCCGCTAAAGCCGATCTTCCCTCCTATGCAGTCAACGGTCGAAGCAAAGAAAAATGTATCTAGAATAAAGAAAATTGCACCTCGTACTCGGCTGCCATAAAACTTATCAGAAAACTCCAATCCCAAGTCAGACCACCACAAGCACCATAAAGCACTGAAAAACACTCATTACAAAGAAAATGAACTTTAGCAGTAGTCGAAAACCGCTGCTAAAGATCAAAAAACCGCTGCTATAGATCCGTCGCAATAGATCTATAGCGGCGGTTTGCGTGAACGCTGGTGAAGACTGGATCTATAGCGTTTGCGTGAACGCTGGTGAAGACTGGATCTATGACCGCCGCTATAGACCCGAATGCAATTATGACAATTTTTTCGAGTCTTTAGCAGCGTTTTTAAAAACGCTGCTATAGGTCAACTCAATTTTTTTTTTTGCTTTGGTTGGTACGTGCCAGCATTTTTAAAACACTAATTCATTTTATTTTTTCTTATTTTCCTATAATACAAATTTTAATTAATTGATGTAAAAACATAAGATGTGTAATAGAACAAAATATATTTAATCATTGACTAAATAAACACATCTTACAAGTTTTGCTACGAACACAAAGGAGTTCTAAAAGTTTCTAAGCAGTCTAAAAAATAACAAATAATTACATTTAACAACAAATAACTATAAATTTAATCCTTAGCAACTTCAAGGCTCTAGCACCATCTACACCAACACTATTTGCGCCATCATCACTAGCACCAGCACCATAATCATTGGCTGCAATTGCAATATTGAAAATTTAGTGGTCAACAATCCATCAAATATCTAAACAACTCAAAGTGCAATTGCGCATCCGAGTTGTTACATTTGTCAAGCCACCACATGAACAGCTCTTTCCTTTGAAGACGATGAGAAGAATCCCAAGAAGAGCCAAATGTAAACCTGGATACTCAAGTCCAATTTACACTAAATTAACAGAAGCTTAAGAAGCACACTGAAACCAGCAAACAGAACAGAGGAATTACATAAATCTAAGAGTAAAAGTAACAGAGGATGGTATTTGGATACAATGAAATTTATCCAAACATTGCATAAATCTAGTAAAGAATATCTAAGTGAAACGTTGCTCACTACAGTTGCTAGGAAATATAAAAACTCTAAACAATGTAACCTAAGGCATGCTAATGTTAACTGTCCCCATTGACAGATAGGTGAAACAGAAGAAATCAATTATGAGGTTTTTATGCACCGATCAATTATTAAGAGTTCATCCTATTTGTTCCTCACTCACTTCTCTCTTTCTCTAATCAGAAAAATAGAGAAAACAAACAGCTGAAGCAATGGTAAGAAAATCATCATATCTTCTGTAGCCTTTTCGGGTAATTGACTCTCTTAGCAAGTCTTCCATCTGCCTAAGATGTTCTACATTGCCGATTATACCCGGATCACTCCAACAGCTGAAGCAATGGTAAGAAAATTTCAGATTATTAAATGATATATTCAAATGATACGGGAGATTATATTAGTAAAAACTAGATGATAGTTCTTATAAACAAACAACTCAAAGGACAATTTTAAGGGATAATGTAGACCCTCCAAAGTTTTTAACCCTGATCACCAAAGGCATCAGAAACTTTTATTCTATAAAAGAAAACTTCAAGTAATAAACTGTAGATATATGGGCATAAAAATGTACAAGACAGTGGTAGAGGAAGTCATTTATTTTATTTTTACCCCCAACGTACCAGAAATAATCAGAGAGAAAACTTCCAGCAAAGCAATTGGCAAAAACAACAACCATTTGAGAAGAGTCAGGAATTGTAAATTTGGGCTCCATCTGCAAAATATAAAAGGGAAAAATGAACAAAATAAAGCCTAGGAACTCCAAGCTGATGTCCTCAATAAAATCAAAAAAAGATGCCTAAGAAAACAGAACAAGCACTTATCAGAATTCTAACAGCCTAGACTACTAATCAATCCCTACCCCCTTCTCTCCCAACAGAAGACGAGAAAAAAATCTAACATGTGTAAATTGCTTTTCTCCTAAATGCTGATAAGAAATAAACCCAAGTAAACCATTATATTCATAGATGCAGATGGAGAAGATATCTTCTCCAACCATCAAGGAGTTGCTTAAGAAGGAAAAATAGAGAATAATCAAGGACCTCAGATAAGTTTTTTGGAGAGCAAAGTGTTAAAAAAAATTAACTGACCTAAGAACAACATATGCAATTCCGAAGCACGTTTATGATAGAAGCCCATCCTTTTTTTTTGCCTGCAAAGCCATTCAATTCAAAATAAATTTTGAAAATCAATAAGTAATTTAAATGGCTGCAGCTACGGTAGATCAAGTGAGAGAGAGAGAGAGTAGAAGGCTGGCGGCTGGTGGCTGCAGCTATGGCAGATTGAGTGAGAGAAAGAGGCAAAACTTCAAATGCCGAATGGGGAGAAAGTGCGGCAGCAGGTAGACAGGGAGAGAGAGGGCAGTGTTCGGGGAGCTGAGAGAATTCGGAGACGATCGAGAGGTTGGGCGTGGCTAGCAAGGAGACGATAGAGGAAACTGGGAGGGGAGAGAGTGCGGCAAGGAAAAAATAGTGGTTTTTGACCAAGTAGCAGGGAGGGAAAATTGGGACTTGGCAGTAAGTGAAAATTTCCCTCTCAGTTGTATAAATCTTGGGAAAACTGGATTTGAATAAATGAATTGTCTTTTATTTTTTCTTCATCTCATAGTTGTGTATCAATATTATATCATAATATAAAATTCATTTTGTTATTACACTCTAAACTGAAACTTTTTAGCCATCATTTGCAAAATTTATTATTTTAATTATTCTATTATATTGACTATGTACTGTGTATAAAGATATACACAGTCTTATTTTACACTCTTTTTTATAAATAGTATAATAATCAAATTAAAATAGGTTGGTAGTAATAATATATACTACTTATAATTTAAAAGCATAATGCCTTTTATATAACATTGCATGATTTGTTATATGTGTTTATCATATACATGATATGTGCTAATTAACCTAAGTACTTTATATGTACGTACCTACCTAATGACTAATGTAACCTAAGACCATATATTAAGTTATGTACTTAATTACATAAGCTAATCTCACAATATATTTTTGTTTGAAATTAAACAATATGTCCTAATTAAATAGTATTTATATTACTAATTATTCAAAAATATATATATATTCATTATAAGTATGATAATAGATGTTTTCTAAACTACTTAGATTTAGTCAATAAATATGCAATTACCATAACAACCATAGGTATAATTTAAAATATATCATATAACAACAATTATAATAACACTCCTCTAATTCCATATTTTATTAAGTAGGTCCTTTAAAATAACATTTTTCAAATACATGACAAAATAAAATTGTATATTAAAAGGAATAAAATAATATATAAAATAATTATTAACATTAAATAACTTATAATTAATTTTTTTTTTTTGCACTTATACCTATAGCAATGTTTGTTAACAAACATTGCTAAAGGTGTACTCTGCAGCGGCGGTCACTGTGACCACCGCTGTAGATATCTAATTTCTAGCAGCATTTGTGGACAAATGTTGCTAGAAATTAGACCTAAAGCGGCGGTCTTTGGCTATAGAGTATACAATGCTGCTAAAAATTTAGCATTTAGCGGCGTTTTTCAAAAAACGCCGTTAAAGAGAGTCTGTAGCGGCGGTCACTGACCGCCCGCTAAAGGGGTATATAGCAGCGGTCAGTGACCGCGCTAAAACTCCCTTTAGCAGCGTTTTTTGCAAAACGTCGCTAAAAAACTTTTTAGCGGCGTTTTTAACGAGCGCTGCTATAGACCTGTTTTTTTATAATGACTAACCCAGAATGTAACAGTCTTCTATAGAAATTGTAATTTTGTAGAATGAAATATTGAGAAATATTATTGGAATTAATAGCAATCAAAGAACATATAGGGCCAAATTCGAGGTTAACCTCAATACAGAATTGAGAGACGAGAGAAAGAGATGCAATAGCATTGAGTTTTTTCAATGCCCAAAACAAAATAATCGTAGCTCTTATATATCAGAAAGCAGTTGAATTCCGATCTCTAACAAACTCCTAAATTTCTGGAGCCCAAAGCCTTAAGTGCATAACCCATCACATGAGCCTTCAATCCCCCAACACTCCATAAACAGTCACAGGCACAAGCCCATATCCACTATGGCCCAACTACACAACTCGTAAGCTTTTCGTATCTTCTGTTTTCGAATCAAAACACACCCGCACACTTTCCCTTCTCGAGCTGTTCCCCTTTTCTTCTCTTACAAAACCCTAAATACCTCCTCATCTCAGCTGTCACAGTGACATTGCCTCCCTCTTTCGAAGCACCTTGTCCACAAGGTGCAAAAATTGAAGCCGCAAGGATTCTAGCTTCTCCCACGTTGCATCTTCGAGCTCGTGTCCTGTCCAATGCACCAAAACTTCAGTAATCGGAAGACTTCCAAATTTGCTAACGCGATGATCCAAGAGAGCCTAAGGTTCGGGTTTGAGGAGACCCTGCGAATCCACTAGTGGTAAGGATGGAAGGGGAACACAGCGATCCCCCAGTTTCTTCTTAAGCTGAGAAACATGAAATACGGGGTGGATCCGCGCATGAGTTGGAAGGTCGAGCCAGTCAGCAACTTCTCCCACACGAGCTGTTACCTAGAATGGCCCATAAAATCAAGGAGAAAGTTTTAACTTCCTACGATGAATGACTATTGTCTGAGGATAATGTTGTAGTTGGAGGTATACCCAATCCTCGATCTCCTCCCTCAGTTCTTTTTCAATCAGCATAATGTTTCACTCGGTATTGTGCTATTTACAAGTTCTCCTTAAGCAATTGAAGTGTCTGATCTCTGGTGCTAAAGCAACATTTACAGCTGCCACTTGAGTAGTTCTAGGTTCATACGGTAACAATTTTGGAGGTAACTAACCATAGAGAACCTCATAAGGTGTTAGTTTGGTTGAAGCATGAAAGTTTATATGTTGTACCACCACTCTACTAGAGGCACCCACTAAGACCAATCTCTTGGTCGATCAGCCACAAAACACCTGAGATCATTTTTTAAGCGCTTATTAACTATTTCTGCTTGTCCATCAGTCTATGGATGATAAGCTATACTATAGGATAATGTAGTGCCCTGAGCCTTAAAAAGCTCCTTCCAGAACATATTGGTGAATGTAGGATCTCTGTTTGAGATGATAGATTTGGGTAATCCACGGAGTTTAAAACAGAGTTCATGAATGTCATAGCTACTTTAGAAGTTGTATAGGGATGTGAAAGAGGAATAAAGTGAGCATACTTAGATAGCCTATCCACCACCACATATAGGACAAAATACCCCTATGAAATGGGCAGACCTTCGATAAAGTCTATAGTAATGTGACTCCAAATATGATCTGGAACAGGTAAGGGTTGTAATGAACCCCCTGGTGCCATAGTCTCATGTTTTGCCTGTTGGCAGATATGACATTCTCTGATATACTGCCTAATTTGTTGTTTCATTTTTAGCCAATAAAAATTTCTCCTAGCACGGTACAGTGTCTTGTCATACCCTGAATGACCTCGAACAGGAGTGTCATGAGCATGCTGAATCAGCTGTTCACGTAGGGCAGTATGGGATCCCACAAGCGCCCGCCCTTTATAGGACAAAATACCATTCCTTATATTATATTTAACAAGATCTAATTCACCTTATTCCCATTTAGATAGCAGCTCCTTAGTTGAGTTATCCTGGTAACTCAATTTAAGATCTTCTAACTATGTAGCTGTGGGATAAGAAATGGCTGATAAGATAGAGTCAATAGGAGTCTCTTCCTTCCTAGACAATGCATCTGCCACCTTGTTCTCTCGGCCCTTCTTATATTCCACCCTGAAATCATACCCTAACAATTTAGTCAGTCACTATAACACCCATAACCCCGGCAGTTAGGGGGTTACTTTTATGCGTAAAACTAGTGAAAATCGACAAAATTTAGGGGGTAGAAATTAGTTATCACAAAATAAACAATCTTCATAACAAAATCACGTTTAAAAGTTGAAAACAATTGAATAAAAACACTTTTTAAAACTTTTAAAAACTGAAAAATTTCAAACAAAAAACTCGATCTAACTAAAACTATAAGCCTTCTCTCAGCTACCCACCCAGGCGCCATCTAACACGACTCTAGACATGCTCCTAAATATCATCTGAAAAGAGAATACAGATAAAGGGTGAGTTCGACAACTCAGTAAGTAAAATCATGATACTAGAATGCACTTCATGAGCCCCATTTAAAAAGTAAAAATCAATAGAAAAAATGTAAATCTCAATCCAAATAACATAGAAATATAAAACAACTTTTATCTTTATAATAATACTATTAAAAATCTCTTTGGCAATAATTGTGGGTCACGTTTACCCCCGTGACAGGATTGTGCAGTTGCTACCTAATTTGGGGATCAACCAAACTAAAGCCAATATACTATAGCAAATTCAAATCCTAGTGTAGCCTTTAAGTAGCAAATCCAAACCCTAATAATAATCTGCTCAATTACTTTTCAATAGTTGAGTTGAGGATTAGGCTGGAAGCTATTGATAAAGTTCCATGCATAGTAAATGTCTGCCTGAGTACACATCATTGTATAAATCAGGCTTCCAACCACGCTAGCAGGGGACATGAGCCATCTTCTCTTATTTATCATGGGCTTTAAAGACACATTCTTAGCACAAGCTTTCGCCTTTAGCGATAAGGGTGTCTATTGATGTACAATCTATCATTTGGATTTCAAGCAAAAAAAAAAACAATCTATCATTTGGAAGCGTTGTTGATGCTTTCAAATCTCTTAAGACAAACCGAAAATTTTGTATTATAAAAGTGTGCTCTTAGATAAATTAGTTCAATGCAGGAAAAAATAACATTTGGCTTGGAGATTGCTAGCTCTACATATTTCCACTCTGATGGTTACTTGAAAATGTAATTCTTGAGGTACTCAGGATAATGAGAATATTGTAATACCGGAACAATAGGACAAAAGAGTTTGATGTTGTAAATTCGTAATAAGTGATATGCTGTATATAGGACATTTTCGAAGACATGAGTTTTGACACAATCTTTAAGGAAATAAGTGATTAACAATTGAGAACAATGAGAATTCTCTTCACATTGTCACTTCAAAACATGATAATTCTCACAAATTGAAGATCTCCGACTATTGTTTGCAATGGTTTCTCGCCAAAATCCAAATCAAATAATGAAAAACAAACATAACAATTGAACTAAGTAACATCCATCATTATTTATAACCACATACCTCGTGAATTCTTCTCCTTCCTCATTAAGTTCTACTCAGTGGTAGAACTAGGAATGAATTTGAAGGGGGGCAAACTTTTAAGGGAAAATAACAATTTTTTTATTTTTTTTGGCAAAAAAGGTGTCTTACATAGCATTTGTGTGTCAAAAATTTTAACAAAATTTCAATAAAATTTTATTTTTACAAACACACATCAAAATTTTATTTTTACTTTTATCTCTCATTCACCAATTCTAATGCCACCTCTTTTTTAATGCCAATACAAAATTTTATTAAAATTTTACATCTAAACACTTTAGTTAAAATATCAAAAATTAATGACTAAAAATATTAAAAATATATTATATTGAAATACTTAATACTGAGAGGTGGCAATTGGATTTTACGAGTCTACATCTTCTGAAAATGTTACAAAATGGCATCATTATCAATAGTTTCAAAAATCTCTCTCGATGTATACTACCATACAATCATTCATCCAGTTATCTCTCATCTTATTACGCAAGTTAGTCTTGATAATTTTCTTGCAAAAATACTCTCTCAACAGTTGCAGTTGCAGTTGGTAAGACCAATGTCAACTCCATAAGGATAAACCAATGGATATAGAGTATGTTTTCTTGTATCAATCATCTTCACATCAAGGCCTCTAATATCTTGAAGCTTAGAAAAAATATCATTATTTCTTAGATCATAAATGTAGGTGTGAAGTTGATCTCTAAGTATCATATGATTAGCTACTGAGAAATCTTCTTAATAAAGTCCAGCAAGACGAAGTAACTTGCATGATTAAATGCTATGAAAAGAAGTAACTCAGTATTTGTTTATGTGAAACGATAATCCATCTCCTAAGCGATCAAATCAATAATTTGGCAAAAAAACATCACACGAAAATGATATGTTTGCAATCTAATCGTACAAACATATTATTTTTCAATAGTTCTACATTAAAAAAATAATAAAAATAAAAAAGAGAAGGAAGAAAGATAGTTTAACAGCAGATGGGAGATACCAACATATTCGGTTCTCTAAGTATAAGATATGAAAAATACAAATTATCCATGTAGTGGAATGCAACAAAAGAAAAGAAGTAAGAGTTTTTTTGGAGTCTAAAAATAAAATACCAGCTTTAAATTTGCCAGAAAAGTCCCAAATTAAATCTGATCCAACCGCCCACCATCTTATCCAAGAAATGTCAAATGTCATGGCTCTTGTTGGCAATTTTCAAGTCAGTCAAATGCAGAGGCTACTTCACCCACAAACAAGCAAACAAAGCTTTTCAAGGGGGCGGGCTGAGTTTTGGGTGGGTCAAGGGGGGCAGACCTGTGTGAAAAAAAAAAAAAAAAAACTCAAGTGTAAAAATTGTTTTTGGGCGAAGCCAGTCGAGGCGGGTGCCCCTGTTCGCCCCCGACTGGTTCCGCCTGTGTTTCTACTCTGAACATAAATTCGATTTCCTCCAACCTCGCTCTAATACCATTGTTGGATTTTGAAAGATCGTTCATCAAACTATCACATAGAAATTATCAATCATAGATGCTCCTGTTAGGGTAAGAAATCTAAGAGATAAATTGACAAAACATTGTCAAGGAATTCAAGAATTGGATTGAATGAAATAAATCATTCAATATTTATTTATAGTTTTCCTTGCAACACTTCACGAAGCATTATGACCTTACGAAAAGTCACCTTACGCTGGACCGACGCATCACTTAGTCACCCCCTCCATAGAAGTACATCAACATCTAAAGAGCATATTTGAATATGGACACCAATGTTATGGTATGAATATCCCAAATTTCAACAAACTCACTGTAAGCTTGAAATGTCATATATGGGAGGGATGATCAGGTTGAAGGGGATGTACAGAAAATACGCTTAGCCAACTATATATCAATCTACCAAAGAAACGCCCTCTTTGCCCACAAAAAAATCTAACATAGAAAGTCAAACAATCAGGCTTGGAGACCATCTTAGTGAATCACGCCCAGAAATCTAAATTACTACGAAGTTGACTTTACAATGTTATATCAAACACACAAATAAGCCAACAGTGACGAGAAAAGCTGGACAAGTCTCAAAACTGAGGCTTCAGCCAATTTTAACTGTGGCTGCATGCTTCGTCGCACACCTATCATCGGCTCACAGTGCTTCCATCTTCCAGCTTCTCTTTGATTCATAATTCGAAATTCGTTCGATATATAGACAAAGTTCTGTTTCCACCTAAGTAATAAATCATGAGTATTTTCGTGACATAAAAGCTATGAATATATATTCTACCTAAGCTGCTAAATGGTTACATATCGACCCGGGGGAAGGCAACAGAAGTACCCCTTCATTCTCATCCATGAATTATTTTGCTAAAAGGAAACTCAGATATCGGAATTATATTAATCTGAATCACAAAATTCAATACGTAAGAGCCGCAAGTCTTGATTACCAGCTATGCTACGTATCTCCACCTCGTCCATTTCAATATGGATATGTGTTTTGTCAATAACTACTTTACAAGGTAATTGGTTCTCATCACCAACAAGAGAACATCTCTCATATAGACCCTCCTTTGGTGCTAGATTTAACAGAAAGGACTTTGGAACTGACACCCTACTCTTGTTACTAGTCAATGCTTCCCGGTTTTTCACTGTCAATATAAGACGATGGTTACGACCCAAAAGCTCCGAAACATATTTCATATCCCCTGCCGCAAGGGCGTGGCGGACACCAGTAGATGAGACTTGTCCTCTCTCTTTTGAATCACCGGAGTTTATCTTTCTGGCGTATTGGTTCTGGTCCATAACAGACTCTATTATGTAAGCCCCCATGCCATTCTCCGCACACAGCCTCACCAGCTCTAATGCATCACCGGCAGCTTTATATCCAAACCGGTAATTATAACCTGCCGAAATTTTCCATCAGCGCATCTAATTTTGTCAATCAGGAGAGTAGTTTACTAATAAAAGATGAGATTAAATATCAGCAACCTCCCTTCTATTTACCTGCGACAACTCCACGTACTCCAAGTTCTTTAGACAACTTCTCAACAAATTGTTTTGGTGTTAGATGGCGGACACTCGAAAATTCAATTTGAAACTCTGCTGGAGTCATGTTACAACAGTATGGGGTCCAAGAGGAGAGAACTCGCTGCCGGTCACATTTGGCAACTATGGGAGCCCTGATATATTTAAGAAAACACAAAGAAGAGGATAATAATAATTTAGTGATTCAAATTAGAATTGAAAGCTATTATCTAGAAGAAACTATCTGAATATGTCCCATACTAAATCTTGTGAGTGGGAAGCATTAAGAAAGGATGGAAAAACAATCCTGAATTTGTTATAAAGTTCTCGATACTAGTATATGAAAATCGATTTCATTCAGTAAACTTGGACCCCTTTATATCACAGGAAAACGATGGGAGAAAAACATGAGGCGGAATCTAAATATTTGGACTTGATCAAACCAAAAGAAAAAAATGTAAATGACTGAACAATTTTTATTTAAACTGTGAAACCTTTAAACATAATCAAGTTTACCCTTTCACATCCATTATTATTTAACTCACAATATCCACTGCAAGCAGTAAATTTTAAAGCATGACCACCGATTTTAATAGCAAACTTAGGAGCTTTAAGGGCTCTCTTCCATCAATGACTACTAGTTATTTTTATGCTTCGGAAAATAATGCCACCATGCAATAAGATTCAATCTAAAGAATTACATGCAACCAACCAACAGAAACAATATGGATGCACAATCTTCTTGAAGAAGCCAATCAAGTGCTTGTGAAAGCTTCTAAGCACTACCCAATAAACTAGAAAAGATGAGGACAGAGAGAACCTCTTATCCACTGCTAGATTAATTATCACGATTTTCCAGAGGATTATCTAAGATATTTTTTATGGGTAAGGATAATCAAAGATATCCTATCAACATGATCATAAAACTTCTGATCCAGATTAATCGAAATTGAGTACCATCATGATAAGATAACTGAGGTCACCACCACCACTTCCTCATAGGTATTTTCTATTATCTTTCATGCACTCATCCACCACAAGAAAGTTGTGACCGAGTATTCTTTCATCATTAAGCGAGAGTAAATTTTGAAACAATGTAAGTAGGCACAATTCCAATCCCAATCCCCTAAGCAATAAGCACTAAACTAGTTAAAACCATAATAAAAAATTAATAGGTCAAAGAACATTGATACGAAACCAGTAGACCCGAAGAAGAATAAAATGTAAGTGCTAGTAAATTGTGAGTTATCTTTACTTTGATGATAATAATTAGGTCCTTAAACTCTCCCTTTCAAATCCCAAAGTTGCGAAGCTGTATCCACCGCCCAGTCAAGCATCAAATTACAGATGAATTTTAACCCTTTCTGCAGGTAAATAGGTATATTTTCGACCCACACTATCATTCCATGGGATGCACAAACTAGCATTTACGGCACAGATCACATAAAACAATTTTGATCACGCGGAGTCTCTTTCCCATACCTCCCATGCTCCCCAACTCTAGTATCTTCTTTTCATGTTGATCTTAACAAGTCAAAGCTCATGTTAACCATAGAAGTAGCAAATTCTCCAAATACTCATACTTCAACCATATCTACTTCTCTCATGGTACAAAACCAACTTTGTTATACCCCACCCATAAGACTAATAAATGCCAGGGAACAGTCAATTGAGGGTGATTCCTTAAATATCTGAAGGGCAATGACCTGCGGAGTGCAGAGATGGGGCAACATCTGTCCTGGATCTGGAGAGCATAATGAAGACAAAACATTTGCTAATGGATGGTGCTTGCTATGGATGAAAGGTTGAAATTTTTACTGTGGAAAATCTCCTGGGATATGCTGCCAAGCAAAGGCAAAATAGTAGAGAGAGTGGGAGGTAGTGATGAGGACTTGCTGAGATGTGATCTTTGTGGAGGTTAGGTGGAGACAGTCCATAACCTCGTGCAGTGTTGTTCTGACAGTAGGGTTATGTAGAGAGAGTCCCCATGAACCTTGGACATTCAAGCTTTCAGTCGGGATTTAGTGGGAAAATGGGTGTAAAAGATTCTACACCTGTACCAAACACTGGCCATACCCATAGACAAGCAGTTGCACTTCCAACTATTTGCTGCCAATGCCATTGACTTGGTATGGATCAGCAGGAATAAACTTGTCCACCGAGGTAAGGAGGAGACCATCAAGCTGGCCAGGAGAGTGAGAAAGCTGAGCTTGGAGCACTGGGATGCATGGAAAACAACACTTAGGGAACCGAAGATACAGACATGGTAACCCCCCCCTCCAGACACTATTCAAGTTAATGTAGATGCGGCTATCAGGGAGCACTTCGCAGTGGCGGCAGCAGTATTAAGAAATAGCAGAGGGGAGCACATGGGAGTAGCCATTGAAAAATTCACTCCAAAAGAACCATTGGAAGGAGAAGTAGAGGCACTCAAGGTAAGAGAGTGGAGGAAGCAATTAGGGGAGTTCATCAACAAATTATTATCGAAGGGATTTGACTAGTGTGGTCAATGCTGTAAAGAATTATCCACAAAGGACCGAATGGAGGATTCAAAACATGGTAGCTGTGATGCACACCAAGTTGAAGAGGCTACAGACTTGGAGGATTCAGCATGTAATATAGAGGTGCAAATAGAGTGGAGTGCTAAGTAGCTCATTGGGCTGCCTCCATTATCAGCAAAGGAAGGCTCATTGTAATACCTGAGTACGTAACAGACTTGACCTGGGAATATGAGAGTTTGGATCCCCCTTAATTTTATTTTCTTTTTGGGAGAAGTAATGATACTGTTTTGCATCTTAACCGAAAATTAAAAAGAAAAAGAAAAAAGATGACTCCTTAAATCATAGAAGAAGACGACTTCAAATAAACAAATAGTAAAAGACGTACAGTATCCATACCTAGGTTCCCAACCCAGAACTTCTGCCATTCCAACAAATGACAAAAGAAATGGACGCCCAACCTTTGCTGCTTGAATAGCAAGTTCTCTATGACCAATGTGAAGGGCATCGAACTTTCCCAATGCGACTATTCCGCCTAGAAATGATAACATGGATTCATTAATAATATTTCATAATGAAGACATACCTGCATATCTACTTCAATATGTGCACTTTTTATTTATGTATCTTTGGGAAGAGATACAGAGTATTACTAACACTATAAAATGAGACATTAGCAACCTACCATTCAACCCACTTTTACTGGGACACAAAGGCTAGCCCACCTTTGAGTCACATTTTCAGTGCCTCACTCTAACCAAACAACAAAATCTCCAAATTTTCACATAAATTGCAACACTTTTTCACACAAACTCCAATAGATTTTCACACAAACCCCGAAAAACATTTCATCAAATCATCTCTCCATATTTTTTTCACAAACTCCAATACTTTTTCATAAAAATATTTCGTCAATTCTTCTCTCTCCACACTTTTCACAAACTTGCATAAAAATCAATCTACAATCAAACATCCTGAAAAAATTTCACCAACTTTTCACAAACCCCTATAAAAGTCAATCCCTCAAAATTTTCTTCTAAAAAAATGATACATGAAAATTTTTAGCTTGCTAGACATATCCTAAAATCAAGACAGCTGATTTTACCAATCCAATTTGATCTACATCTACAACTTGCATGCTTAACAAACATACAGATTTACCAGCCCAGTTCAGTTAACAGGGCTCTAATAACAGTAATTCATGCATTATTTGGAACTAAGATACCACAAACAAATTTTACAATCAACGAAGTAACTCCAAATTTGTAGGTGCAAAAGACATGTTAACGCTTTCCCTTGGTTATACTGTACCTTCCGAATGCTGACTGATTCATTATCATAGACCATTCATGACATCCTAACAACAAATCCTAAGTATCATGTACGCATCCTAAAAATACAGTTAAAGCCCACATGCCCGCATCAAGCAATATGTACTCAGTCATTTGACACCTATAGGGTTCAGAACATTGTGAGCCAGTCATTTGATTCTGAAAAGGGGAAGCTTCTAAACAATGCATCCTTCACGTATAATTTTAAAGAAAGTGCTACATGCATTTCACTCTAGAAGTAAGTGGACTTTTGAGTAGTCAATAAACCTTCAGCATAACTTAAAAAAGATAATATAACCATTGCAAGAGAAATAAGCATTGCAGAATGGGAGAAAATAGAGGAAAAACTGCAAAACTATAATATCCAATACCAATTACATCAGCAAACATTGGCAAGGTCCATGGAGAAACAACTGGGTAGAATACTAGCAGATAAAACAGAAAAGTAACTGCTCTGAGAGCATGATTGTTTTTCCCTTTAGAATATCAAATAACTAGAAACATTATTCGTAAAAATGGACAGTAACACTGGAGACTGGGAAAAGAAGATGAAAGAAACCTGCCACTGGGGACAATCCTTCGGATGGAAGATCATGAACTTCTTCTTGTTGGCTTTGCAAAAAGTGAAACAAATCAGATCCTTGACCAAAACATGGGTTGATATGCAACATATATATACATGTCTAGTGTATGCACAGACCAAGTTTTGTAAGGATTCCATCTCAGCACCTTTTCAAGAACCAAATAAACTAGTAGTCCTATTTGTAGCCATTTGTACAGAAAAATATAATTTGGGATTTCTGTTCTGCAGACACACACTTAAAGGGTTGTAGCTACAGATTCATAACACGTAATTAAGTAGGTTGAATATGAAAAGCTTTTCTTCCAATCGATCTTGAACGTTGAGATTCACATTACATGAATCCCATAGATCAACCAAACTACATGGTTTTAATGGGACTCATGGTTCTAATGAGAATGTTTTGTTTTAACAGCTAAGAATGTTCTACATGTAAGTAATCGGATCTCGCAGCAGAATATATGTTGGCCAGGCAGATACTTGGAAGATTCACATCTAATTATATGCATTTGGCTGTGGTCAACCTACAAACAAATCTTGGGCCATTTTTTATTGCACATAGGTACATCGCTTCCCATTTTCACATTGCTGGTGCCATGAATGCCAGATGGTCTTCTGCACAAGGAATCTATGAGTCCCTTCAATAACTCCTAATTATTAATAGGAGGAAACTTCACTTTTCGCCACCAAACTCTCCCAAAAATATCATTTTGGAGTCCAAACAACTAATTTTATCAAATTGCACCCTCGATCTATCAAAATTTATCAATATACACCCTCTTATAGGATCCGACCGTGAAGATTGTGCCATGTAGCCTATTTGCTGCTCATTTTAACAGTAAGATCCAATTAAGGGGCGTAAACTGATAAATTTCGATAGTTTGAGGGTGCAGTATGACGAAATTGGTAGTTTAGAGGCAAAATAACATGGCCAGAAGTTTCCGCATTTAATAACTTCAAATTAGCTCCCTCTCAAGTAGTTTTTCTTTACAGTGCTATTGTAACATTTAATTTCTTCATATATTTCTTTCATCGATAGACAGATACCGAGCTATGTATGTATCTGAATCAATTTCATCGCCTTTAATACATCGTCTTCAGCAACCACACATAAGGCACATAAAATCGTGAGCCAATTTCAAACGTAGCTAGACAGCATTTATTTGTGACCGTTTTTAGGTGCTGTTCTGTGGAATGTAGTTCATTTTGTATTTAAAGTAGTAATCGCAACGGAATTAGTAAGAGTTCGTTTTACTTGTATAAAGAAGTACTTCTCTTTCCCTTCCCACATTTTCTTAGCAACCAAACAGAGATACAAATATCAATACTTCAATCCATACGACTTACAAGAAATGCGACAAAATAGAAACGAACCTGCGGCAATCAGAAAGTGCTGTAAATTCTCCAGGAGACTTGGAGTGGATGCCATAACAAGAACAAGAAGAAGAAGAGGATGATGAAGTGCGTCGCAATCGTCGATGGGGATGCCGAGTGTCACCGATAATAGGCCTAAAGAACGGCCTGGGAGGGCATGCGCACGAGAGCAGAACGATTCTGGAGCCATAAAAGCCCAACCCTAATCCAAAACGGTGGTCGCAGTCTCGCAGGTGGTGCGAGACACGAGAGCCACCAGCCAACATTACTACCAGTTGCTACAAGGAGAGCAGTCGTGTTTGAAGATTTTCCTTAAACGATGTCCTCTACCCGCGCAGTGCATGTGCGACCGTGTAGTGGGTGCGCGACTGCGCTTTTGCCAACTCTTTTTCGTTGGAGAAAAGTTGTATTTTTTATATTTTATATTTTTAAAAATATTTTCAATAATTTTATTTTGAAAGTACATTTCGAGTGATTAAATATTTCAAACAAAAGGTAATGATTATCTTCGAAATATAAGGGATATAAATTACCATTTTAAAACTTAAGAGGATAAGATTAATTTTGAGCTATAATTAAAAGGCGTACTGTAACATTAGCCCTAAAAATTTCATGTAGCAATTAATCTTCCTATGAGGGGGCAAGTTTTAATCCTGAGCTCAATGAATGACCCTCATTCTACTTTATCACTTTTTCCTTGTTGCACCTCAGACTGCTATGCATCTCTTTATTTCGTGTCATTTCATTTCTCTCGTGCAATTTACCGCCTGTCCCCTTGCCCACCTAATCTCTACATGATCACCCTTCTTTTTGAGTAGAGGGATCATGTGGAGATTGGAGGCAAAAATCTAATCGTGGCTTGAACTTAATCTTAGGCTACTCAAACATTTGATATAAAGAAAAGTGATGCTGGCTTTTTCATCGTTTTTAAGACATTTTTTAAGAGTATCAAACAATATAGGTTCAGCAACTCAACACTAATCACATTGGAGGACGAATTGGAACCAAGAGAAACTGAAGGCCATTATGGGATTGCTCCCAGGTCAGAAGGCATGAAATTAGGGGTGCAAATGTTATCTTTTGGTAGTGTTCTTTTAGCAAGTAAACATGCTACACTAAACAAGTGGAATAATTCACCAACTGGTATGGTATTTCATTACATACCTCGAACTAAATTCAAATTGATATACATATTCGAATTACTCGCTCTGTAGTGTAGCAAATCGGTTGTAATACCAGAATCTTCACAATTCCTCGATGCAACCAGCGCCCCATAAGCAGAAAAGAGCAAAAAACAACTCCTTCCACACAATTTCTCATGTTGTGTTAACAGTAACTTCGATTTTTCAAAGATGGAAAACAGAAAAGGGCTCAATAATATTGAGACAACTGTAACCTATCTAATTTATCCTTGAGCTGTTCCTCCTTCCCCACCATTTCCTTTTGGCAACAGTACCATCATCATTTCCAAGCTTATGCAATATTACCTTTGTTTCCCTCAGTCTTGCCCCGTAATCCTTCTTCCAACCTTCAAACATCTGCTTCAACCTCCTAAGCTCCTGGTCTGGATTCAAACTTGCATCAACTTGCCCAGATTTTACCTCCACCAAGAACTTGGCATCATCTCCAAATACTTGACTCCTCTGCTCAAATTCTTCAGCCAACCGGCTTATTACACTCAAACCTGCACTCATTGGCCTCAACCCATTGCTCTCAACTTGCTTATGATTACTCGCCATATCTGAGCTGTAGTCTCTCTCATCGCTTGCATTTACTGATGCATCAGAGCTTCTCGCAGAATCATCAATTGCTAGGCTCTTCTTTGCAATGGAGAGACTAGATTGTAGGGATCTCATTTGTTTCTGCCACACTTCTTCCATGGATTTCATCTTCACCTCATATTCAGACCAACGACTCTCATACTGTTGGAGACGTTGGTGAAGGATGTCGTTCTCCTCCTCTTTTTCTCTCAGAGCAGCCTCAGCCTTAAGAACTCGGCGCTGTAATTCAGCTAGGAAAGATGACTTCACCAGCACCTCGTCCGACTTGTCAGCCTGCTTAGAATTCATACTTGTTAAGAATCTCAAAACAAAAGAATACGGGGGACTCAGTAATTGCATGCAAAAGATTTTCTACTGAAAAAAGACAACATCTAAAGACAAATTGTCGAGTAATTATATTTTGTCTGGAACACAGACTGGGAAAATAAGAAAACTTGGATGAGATGTAATTAAAATTGAGAAGTTGTAAAAATGACTTAGAAAATGAATTAAGTCATGGTGCAAGGACTACCTCCATTACCCCCAACTTTAGTAGTCCTATATCTCCTGAGTATCTTCGGACCAGCCAGCCACGAACAACTGCAAGAGTGCACAAACAAAAATCATTGATAATGTAAGATAGTGTTTTAGATGCGATAGATGAATTTTGAGCTGGAAAATATCAAACTCAAGCCAGCCTAGGTTAAACAGGTTTTAGTTGGGTCAACAAAACCCATTGACCAACTCCAATCCCGCTATTTTTTTTTCATATACAGTTCAAGTAATTTCAATCCTTTCTTTCCCTCCCTCTTTGTATTCAAATATGCATCTAATTCTTTTGGAATAACAACATAAATGTAGCTGGTGCTCCCATTGCTTCCCCGTGTGTTTTCTCAATTACAGCAAGCTATACTTTCAAATTATGGTTCTTAAATTTTGACCATGCTGTGATTAGTCTAACCTTGTTGCATCTTATACTGGTTCTAATGTTTGGATGGTGGCCGAGATGGTTGAGGAAGCCATGGTTCATAGGGTGGCTGTGATTCTCGAGGTAGTTATACTTTGGGCTTTAACCTTAAAAATATACTGCTTAATTACCGTTACAGTTTGTGACATTGATTTTTTTCTAAATCAGTCCTTGAAGTACAATTTTGAATGGATCAGTCTCTGTAGTCTATTTTTCAGACATATGGGCCTCTCATCCATCAAAAGTTAGCCAAAACCATCTAGGTCAAACAATTTAGCCAGGGACTAGGTGACTTCAAAACTTTTAATGGATAGCCTATCTTGAACCTCAAGGACTAATTGATTAAAAGACAATACCACATGAACTGTATCATTAATTAAGTCAAAATATACTCATTGTGTCCTAGTAATCATCCCATGTACTTGGCTTCCAAACCATCTAGGTCAACCAATTAAGCCTCTTATCATGATGAGTTCCATCTAACTGCTGGAACATCTCAGAACTTTAGCCAAAACTTTGATTCCGTTTTGATAACTCTACCAATGAATGAGTGTGTCGACCAAATGGGCCATTTCCTGCACATCCACAATAACTCTTGCTTAGAGAGACATTGCATCCACCTGCCGTCTTCCATCCAACAGCCAACAATAATTCCTGAGATAAGAACACTCTGCATCCTCTAACTATGAGGGTCTTAACACTTTGCACCCTCCAATTTATTATTTTGTTACATTGCACCCATAATTTTTTTGACAATAACCATTTTATGAGGGTAAAATCATAATTGTAGATGGCAAAAAATCAATTTATGTCAAAGATTTCCGTCAATTTTGACAGAAGGTGCATAGTATCTGAAATCAATAGTTTGTGGATACAATGTGAAAATAATAATAATAATCGGGACTGCAAAGTGTAAAAAACCCTATAATTGGAGGGTGCAAAGTGTATGTATCCCATAATTCATCAATCCTAGTTCATCGTGCACCTAAAGATATAGTTTATCTAATATTGCTCATAACTATCATCTTGTAAATACATTTCAACGAATTATCTTTCCTTACAATTCCCTCACTAAGGAAGAAGGCGTGGAGATCACTCAACTTTGTCCCAGTGTGACACAACTTTATAATCTTTGAATTCTAGGCTTCCCATCTAGTTTATTATCAATTAATAAGATCGCTCAATTTTTCAACGTCCTGTCACATTTTACTCTTTTCTTTGTTCATTTCAGGTCCAAAGACAAGGAAGAAGGGTATCATCTCTTTTCTGTGTTGATTTATGGGTCTAAAGATGAGAAGAAGATTGGCATGGGAAATGAACAAGGTAGTCTTTTTTACGATGATTGCACTTCTTCATCCTCCCTGAGCCTTTCAGCATCATCTCACTTTCGGTGTGTTTGTCGTCTTGGTCATCTTTTTCAAATTTTAAGCATCATGGAGAATCAATCATACTACTCTTTTTTCTTGTGAAGCATGTCAACTTAGCCAACTTTATTGCATGTCCGTTACATCACAACTTTATTATCTCGTTACATCACAACTTTATTGCATGTCCACTTCCTTTCACCAGTTGTTAGTCTAACAAGAATAGTGTCCATGAAATCTTTTTAATCCACTCAACAAAATATGTAGAGCATGAGGATTGTCATTTGTTGGAAGTGGCTTGAGCCCTTCTATTTCAAATGCATGTTCCCAAATGTTTTCAAAGTGACACAATCCGAACTGCTTGTCATATTGTATATTGGATGCCTTCCTCTGTCTTAGATGAGACATCCACCACTTCATTTTATTCCCCAAGCTGACCTACCATCTTCCACACAGCCAAGGTGTTTTCACGCGTTTGCTAGGTTCAGAATCTCCTGATTATGAAAAATCTTGATCCTCATACCACTTAATATTCGTTTCTCTCATATTTCTACAGAGGTTATCATTACTGTAGCCCAGCCCTTTGGTACCATTTCGCCAATGCTAATGTCAGCCGTTGGGAGTCTACAACGACTGGTAATTGTGATCTAAGGTCACTGATAGTTTCAGTTATCTCAAGCAACCCCCAACGCATTGGCCAAATAGGCATCTTAGACTACAAGGCTTCACTGAAGCTTAATTTTTTAGCTACTATCTTGAAACCCAAAACCTATACCGGGTACTGTACCTTTCTCAGAGGTAATTTGGTTATACGGAAGACTAAGAAACAAATGACACTAGTGTGATCTAACAGAGAAGCCAACTACAGGGTGATGGCTCACACCTTTGCAAGTTAACAAGATTCGCAAGCCGAGATGTCGCACCAAAATCCTTTTTATCTGGCAACATTCTTATTCAGGAGATTGGTTTCCAGCTTAAACTCCTCTCCAGTTATTTTGGTTCCAGTCTTCAAACCATCTAAGTTGTATTTCATTCGAAATTAGATATCAAGCGCTCAAATTTGTCAGAAATGATCTGTTTGAACCTGGACTCTTCAACTATAGTTGAGAAAGTACTCCTTATTACCGAGTTTGTAAATTTCATTGGTCCACAACTGTTTGAAGGGTACTCAAATCCTTCCTGTGTAGCCTTTATGGGTCTACTTGAGAAGAAGTATCCATGTCGTGAACAAGGTAAATTTTAAGATTGCATGGATCAATCCACTGAGCCTTTGGACATTCATCGCATTTCGGTGTGCCCGCATTGTCCGTTGGCATCAAGAATCACATACTACTGAACTTGAAGCACCAGCCAGCAGTTCCGGTCACCAATCCTCGTTATCCAGTACATCCATCTTCCTTGAGGTTGTGTTGGAAGTGGCTCTTTTTTCCACTTCAGATTGTAGTTGCAATGAGATTGTCAATCTGACACTGGCTTGAACCGTATTTCAGCAGTTCAAATGTCTGGCACTTCCGAACTGCTTGCATCTAATATTGCTCATAGGAATGTTGTCCTCTTCCTTGCCGGTCCTGTGTTTTCTTGCCCCAATGATTGCTGAAAATCTCAAGCATCACCAAGGTGTTTTCAAGGCATAGAGGAATCTCCTGCCCAGCCCTTCGCAACATTCTACCACTGGAGTTTCTCTCTATTTCTAGGGTTATCATTACTGTAGCCCAGCCCTTTGGTACCATTTCGCCAATGCTAATGTCAGCCGTTGGGAGTCTACAACATACCTTTTGGTCGGTTGCTCCACTGGTAATTGTGATCTAAGGTCACTGATAGTTTCAGTTATCTCAAGCAACCCCCAACGCATTGGCCAAATAGGCATCTTAGACTACAAGGCTTCACTGAAGCTTAATTTTTTAGCTACTATCTTGAAACCCAAAACCTATACCGGGTACTGTACCTTTCTCAGAGGTAATTTGGTTATACGGAAGACTAAGAAACAAATGACACTAGTGTGATCTAACAGAGAAGCCAACTACAGGGTGATGGCTCACACCTTTGCAAGTTAACAAGATTCGCAAGCCGAGATATCATAATTACCACCTTATCTCAGACCATCGCAAGGAAATTATTCCAAAATCCTTTTTATCTGGCAACATTCTTATTCAGGAGATTGGTTTCCAGCTTAAACTCCTCTCCAGTTATTTTGCTTAATCAAAATTATCATTCATATCGTTCCAGTCTTGTATTTAATGTGCAAACAAAAGCATACCTAAGTTGTGTGTCATTTCATTCGAAATTAGATATCAAGTGGAGGTATTCTACAGTATTTGCGAAGTAAGATATCAAATTGCAAATGTATTTAGGTTGTAAAAGGCAGAAATGATCTGTTTGAACCTGGACTGTTAGGATATGTATGCTTCAACTATAGTAGCGTGAGAAAGTAAGATGGAGAGAATGACTGTAATTAAGTATATCCTAGAAGATATTACCGAGTTAGAGAATCATTTTTGTAATTGTCGTCAGTCAACTGAGCAAGGTAGAGAAGTAACTTCTCCTCTATTGACAAACCCTTATCTCAACATCATGCATAAAAAGATTTGGTGAGACAATTCATAAATTTGAATACTTTTACCTGACTGTAGCACCATTGATGCAGCATGTGTACTCTTGAATTTCTTCCTAGCAATCCTTCCTTTCATCCGTTTTTGTATCACACAAGCAGCTCTATGTCTCAGCAACAAGACTGCATACTCCTTTCTGGTTTTTTCTCCACGGACAACTGCATGAACAAATGTAGCAATATTAACCCTCACAAGCTCTTCAAGTATCTAATTTAGTATATGAGAATGTCAATCAAGTATGGAAAGGGTAATACGTGACTGAAGAGTGGCAATTCCTCTCCTAAGCTCCCTAAGGTAGCTGCGTGCTTGGTGCCCTCTGAAGCAGCTTTGAACCCGTAAAATGCCATGGAGGGTGCGGTTTCTTGTGTCCTCCAGCACCCCAATCTGCATCATTGTCCTCGACAGTAAATTATTAGTGAGCAACAAAAACATATACGGATGTTCACCAGCATGCTAACCAAGCCAGAATGAACTAAGACATGATTTACCACATAATGACGATTCAGCTTAGTTTTAATTTAATTCGATTGGAGTCAAACAATGAATCCCTTTTCGGTTTTAATTTCAATTGATGGGAGTCAGCTATATGAATCTTTTACTCACTCTCTCTGCTGGACAATTGTCAGGGACTTATCCACGTTGGGATTTTCCCCTTTCTTGATCGAGCAAGATGATGAAAGAATTTTTAGAACTTTGGTATGGTCCTAGCTAGTTCATGTAATGGTGATCCATGCCAAAGCTGCCGAGTACATCCATATGGTGTTCCTTATCTCCGTTAAATCTCTCCTCCCTTTTAATACCTTTGTTTTGAATTATCCAACATTTGGAGTTAATAATGGATTTCAGGCTGATATTTGTATCGGTGAAGAAAGGGAAGGAAGGTGATGTGGTGACTGAAAAGAATCAGTCATAATAGGCTTCTCACAAATCTATCTAGAAGCATACCCTCTGTTGTCTCTGATTTAGCACATCCTTATTGCTGCTTCCAGACATGTTCCCTCAATCTTACTACAAACAGCGAGAAAGAACCAAAACCCCAATACAGTCAATCATAGAGCACTAACCTGTCTCCACAACCATATTCACACTCGTGAACAATGAGTGCAATTTATTTTTTCGTCCCAATGGAGAGCAGGACTTGGCTAGCATTAAGGACCTATATAATTTTATCGTCCATGACTTATCACATGGACAAATTCCAGGCAACACCGTTCCCATCCTCTCTATCTCTCTCCCCCACCCCGGGGGAGGAACAAAAGAATAAAAAGACAGAAATTTGAAAGAGAAACATCATCGACTAACATCAAAATATTGAAGGTACCTGTCCTGTTCGAAAGAACAACTTTGTGTACCCCACTTGATACATTTCAGGCAAGATATTGAACTGATGAAGAATAGCAACTGAAACACTTAGTGGATCCTGGTATGTGACATTTTCCAGCAGAAGAAACCCATATCTGAGGACTCAAAAACACCCCCACCCCCCACAAAAAAAAATTAGAATCAATTTGAAATATATGAAAACTGTTGAGAGCTGTAACTAAAGTTACAATGTCAGCTTTCTTCACCTTCTGGCAAACTTCTGGTGAGACATTCTCGTAGGAAAGCCAGATCTGGATATTCGGACCACTTCTAGAACTCCACAGCACCTTAACTGCTGTAGAACAAGTCCTTGCTCATATAATCCAGGAGACTGAAGGTTATTGGGTTTGATACAACGTATGAAATGAGGTGTAGTGCTCTCTAAGCGATGCATCAGTTGGAACAATTGACCCTGGATTTGAACAAGATAAGTAGATTAAAGCAAAACGATGAGCACAAGAATAAAGGGTACCCACAAGAATATTCTCTTCCATACTGTCAGGAACCATAAGCCTCAAAATCAAATAGAGGATGCCTAAACTGTTTTTGAATGCTTTCAGACCAACTACAACCCGCAACTCTTACTACCCAAGCCAAGTCCCAGAAACTACTATCCCAGTCAACTCAATCACATTCCACAAAAAAAATTGACTGGCTCAGGTGAAACCCCTAAAAGTAAGGGAGAAAAAGACCATAATGATTAGGATGATGAGATAACAAGCAATCCAAGCAGAGTTATAGTCCCACAGAATAATTCCACCTAAGGCGGCTAAAGATGGAATATAACAAGGAAAAGGAGAAGGAAGCATCACACACAAAAGGTGCATAACACAGTATCCCCAAAAAGGTCAGTTTGATGTTAAAGAAATAGAAATTTGTAAGACAATTATTGGAGAAAAAACAGATACTGCAAAATGCAGTCACTGATATCTAAAGGTCTGGGAATACCTATCCTGGGAAGAAGAACATCATTAACTGAATTTGAATTTCTGTCTTAGATGCTTTCCATTCCGACTTTACTGTTCATGCCCATAACATCAGCACTACCTTGCCACATTTTTGTGACAATTAAACCTCAGTTGAAGCTTTAAATTTGACCAATGAGCCATTAACATATAAACGGAAAAGAATGGGTGGAATGAAATAAATTGATGATACTATCAACTATGACGCTTTGAATTTTGCTTTTTTAAAGCCAAAGAATCCCTATCTTTCCACCAATATTTAAAGTTTTTTTTTTTTTTTTTTTATAGGTCACCAATATTTAAAGTTGCAGGGTCTTATGTTATTTTCTCTTTTCTGTTTGGGCTGATGCGTTGTTAGGTTGCCCCTTTGTTGATTCGATGATTTTCTTAGTTTTGTTGCTTGTTTGAACTAGTGATTTCGGTATAGTCCTTTGTACTGTCTTCACTTTTTCTAATAAGATTGGCTTGCTTATCAAATATATATATATTTAATGAAGGAGAATATGCCCAAAAATAGTGTGAAAACATGTATCAAGTGTCAGCATTTCTCACGGAGAGTTCAGATGGCTTCCTAGAGAGAAACCAATACACTATGCCTTGGCTTCAGCAAAAAAAATGAAGCATCAAGTCCACCATTAGAGTCCCCAACAATTATTTCAATGGTTACATATTGAATCTGACCTATGGAAGAACACACAAGCATATGTTTCATATTTGTTTAAATAACGTTACTAAAAAGAAGAGAAATCAAACATTAATACTGAACAAGATAATCTACTGAACAGGGGAGTCCAAATACTATAAGAAAATTCTATTTCTTTTGCAACTTAGTTCGTAGATAAATAATGATAAAACACTACACCGAACCAAAGTTGAGTAATGGGATTATGCGTCTTGGTGTTTGTTAGCCAAAATTTGGGGCACCTCAAAATTTTGACCTAATATAACAACTACAAAATATTTTCCCTCCCCATCAAATCATCCTTTTTCACTATAATAAATATGAAAAATTCATTCAAATCATCTCTCTCTTCACTTTTTCACCAACTCCAACACCCCAAAATTTTAATACTTAAACACTCCAATTTAGCTATCCGACCAGGTAGGTCTGGATATTTGTTTAGTAAAAGCTCTGGTTCATGAATTTGCTTCTAAATAAAAATAAAACCAAATACCAAATTAATGGAATAGATTTCATATCTAACACCTGCAACAATATCATTATAAATGAAGAATAAATTGCACTATTAGTCCACACCAGTCAAAATTCCATTTCAAGGTCAGGTTTAGGAACATTAACAACTGAAAAGCAGTCTACCTTAAATTTGGTTGCAACACTTAGCTTTTGGGAGTCTGCCCCACCTGATTTATATAATGGACCAAATGCGGGTTTCTCAGATTGAATAAGCATACTCGAAGCAAATATCTGAGGAAGGTGGCAAGAGCATGAGGACAAAAGTTGAATGGAATCTAGATGCAGCAAGTCTCGGTTCTTCTCCAGAAATCCAGTGGTGTCATATGTAACCTGAGTGGGGGAGCAAATTGAACTATCTAACAGTCAGGAAGCAAGAACAATAATGGCCCAAAAGACTTAAAAGTTCTTTTTCTATCCAATTGACATATTTGTCAGTACAGGAAATATTTGGTACTTGACCCTAAAGACCTGACAACAACAGCACTTATGCAATGGACAGTGGTTTAAGAGTGTATGAAGCACTTGAGAAACGATTTAAGGAGAAAATAATGATGAAGTATGAATCAGTGGCACGGTAATACCTCCCCCGCATAGTGACAGACAGAAAAGGCTTTTCCTCGTTCTCCTCTGAAACAAGAATTAGAATCCAGATGCTGCTTAAGCTTGTTGGCGAAGGTCAAATCTGTGCCATTTGGAAAAGTTGACTCCTCATCTAAGAGGGATAATAACCCCAATGGTTTCTGCATTCAAGTTTGAAGAAGGATGAAGGAAATATAGTTTACAACTTCAATTAGCAAATGATAAAAGACATTAGTACAGAAGGCAAGCTTTATATACGATTTGCTATCAGTATTGGTCAAATTCTTTTACTTTTCACCTCAACATCATTTCTAAACAACAGACAAGAAAAGAAGAGAAATTCAGCTCCTTACATTTTCCTCAGCCCTAGTTCAAACAAGAAGGTCCGCTTGGCTCAAGTAAATTGCGGTTATCTCCTGTATTCAGAGTGTACTAGGGAAAGGCCTCATAAATTATTTTGCATATCAGAAAAATTGAACAAAAGATACGAAAAAGTTCTAATTCTACAATTTGTACTAGGGAAGGGCCTCATCTGTTAACACTTCAGCCCTCATTTGACTACAGTCAAACTAGCGGTCCCCCATACACATACAACTACATTTATTTAGATCCAATCACTTTCCATCTACAAATTGGTGTCTAACAATTTCAGTAAAATATAGAAAAACTATATAGCTTTCAGAAGAAGGATAACATGTAGGAACCGCAGTCAAGACATCCCTAATTGTTTTCAATCCAAAGAAACTGTCAAATAATGCATACACTCAATCTGATGCATCAAGTTCACTACCTTCTCAAAAAGACTAAGACAATCGTGGTTGTCTTCAAAATCAACTTTTGCCCAGTCAATTCCATCTTGGATATATTCCTGCAAATGACCATGGACAGTCACTAAAACCAAGCAAGCCTTCTTTCATGTACTTGTTTGTTTTCATTTTTAGAGATATTAAAAAACAATAACTGTGTTTTGTAGTCTAATCCAAGATCAACATGCCATCAAAATTTAAATCTGCACTATAAATCAGGTTCAAAGGGATAAATCAAGTATCTCCAGCCATGATTGATCATTAATAATCAAATATCTTGTTCTTGATAAGCTGCCTTGTCTGACATGAAGAAAATATGCATAGGACACTCAACATCAACCTTGATGAGCCATGATCCGAACATACTCTATCCTACCAATATGACATGGCTTGTCTATGTGTGTGCGGGCTGAAGAATGGGAAATGTAGCAAGACATGATCTACTGCCATTTTTGCCCCATCAACATAGTTCTTCATTTTTTGTGGACAATAAGTAACAGCCTCCCTTTGCTTTATCGTGTTGTGATTTTCGGTATAAATATGCTCTGCACCCACTAACTATTGTGGAAATCTTCATATTTTACACTCCAAACTATTTTGTGCACCAAGAAATCACTTCGATTTAAAATGACGGAAATTCTGACGAAGGGTGTAAAGAAATTTAAAAAAAAAAAGTGACTTTGTCTTGAAATATTAAAGGACAAATAAAGAGGGAAAAAGCCTTATTCTCGCCAATCATGCCTAGAGTACACGTGCATGGTTTCTTAGCTGTTTAGCTTGTATGGTGTAGGTGTTTTCAGTATAGTTTTTTGTACTGTTAACACATCTTTTTAGTATAGCTATTTAGCTTGTATAGTGTAGGTTTTTTCAGTATAGCTTTTACTGCTAAGAAAATAAATTGAAAAGCTAATCAGATATACAGCACTGTACTGTATACTCGGTCATCAGCAACAGCAACATTGACTAAGCATAAAAATGATGAAAAGCTCAATCAAAATTTTTTCTTAGCCAATTGATGGAACTTGCATGCAGCTTTAAGTAAGGCACAAAAAACTTGGTAAACAGAAGTTAAAAGAAAGACACTGCCAATCATTTAACTTTACAAGCATTTTAGTCGTTTTTGGTTGTAACTGCAGGTCAATATGGAGGAGATTCATCCTAAGTCAGCTCCTCCTTCTTGTGGTTTAATAAAATGAGTATTCACAGGATAAAAATAACTAATGAAGGAGGGAAAACATAGTTGTATTTGCGATTACACTATCAGATTACAGAGCTCATACAGGTTTTTATTTCATAATTTACTCTTTTCTTCTTGGAATAATTATATTTGAGATTCATGCAAAAGGATTTTGACACAAGAAAGGTTTGTCCTGTGTTTCACAAAAGTAATGTGAAAAGTCAAGAATACAGTTTGGTTTTACACAAAACTTTAACAATATGTGTTCCACATTGCTGGTTGCAAATAATTGGAAAGTTATTTGCATTCTGTGATATTCCATGGAATTCAGGACTGGCCAAAGCTGATTGGTTCTATACTCGGATCATTTTCCTGTTTATCCAAAGAAAATAGACAGTAATACCTCTTGTTCCAACTTGAATAGATGACGATTGAAGTGTTGCTGCAATCTCTCATTTGCATAATTTATGCAGAACTGTTCAAAGCTATTCCTCTGAAGAAAGAAACATAAATAACTTGTATGCAAAATAAAGGACACACACACACAGAGAAAGTACAAAAGAAGCGTAACAGAAACATACATCAAATGATTCAAAACCATAGATATCAAGAATGCTGATGGATCTTCCAGTACGCCGTTTGCCTACTGCAAGAGATTTGTTGATTTGCTCAACCAGCCAATCAAACAAACAGGCATAAATTGACTTTGCTAATGCATCTCTTGTTTCAATGGCCTGTAAGACAAAACATAACTTTTCAATCAAGGAGGAGAAAAGTCACTAGAATTGGTAGGAATAGAAGGCAGCCGACCATATTCATATATTGTTGAAATTGGCAATAACTCATATAAAAATGTAACACTCAACCAAGAAAGCTATAGGAGTTATCAAAAGATGTATTCCAAAGAATCAGCAACAAAACACAACAATATTCTTGTTCTCATGGGCAAAATACAATTGACAGACCCATCCAGGATTTAACCTGCACCATCGCCCTCCACTCCTAACTAAAAGAAACAGAAGATACAATTTCATCCGAAGATCATTGGCTACCATTCTACAAAGCAAGCTGCTTTGAAAAATCATTGAAGTATTAAATTTCAAGCTCAATTTTACAGTTGACTCGACCTAAGGAAAAAATACTGCTGCAACCACAACTATATTAGTGGAATAAGAGAGAAAGAGAGATTTGATACTAAAACCCTACGTTTGCAGCTCAAAACCCTCTTCGCTACAACCTCTAGCGCTAAAGAAAGGCTTAAAACGAGTTACATGCACCTCATGTGAGACGCAGAAAACTATGGTTTGGAAGGATGAACCAGCCATTTCCCAGAAGCCTCATGAGTCCAATGCATATTCCAAACCACGATCTCACACGAATACCGTAACGAGATTTATTTCAACAGGTGACTAGTGAGACTTAAAACTCAAAAATTAATTTTCAATTAAAAATTTGGTCTGATCAAATGGTTGACATACATTTTGAGCAGTCTTTAAATATGGATAAAACCCTAATGTAAAATCCAAAGTCCAATTGCAAAGAGAACTACAACATAAATCATTTGGCTACTTAATAATATAAAATACATTAAATGAAATGCTTGGCGATCTAGAGACATCCAATCATCCAGGAAAGTTATGTCTTCGACCGATATTTTTATGCCAAATTTACTGCGCACAAGGTCTAACAATCTACCAAAAACTAGGAAGATTCTTCAAATAAAGTATTCTTACCTGTGATAGTGTTAGCTTTTGGACAATAATATCAGTCCCAACCCTCATCTTGCGAGTTGACAAAGCTAAATTGAGCCCCCCAACGTCACATCCAATTAATTTAGCAACGTTATCAAGACCTGAGAGTAAGATAAGTCAACCTTACATAAAGAAAACATGATTACAAGTAATATGGAAAAGCAGCTCGGGGACAGGGAGCTGGACTTAACCTTAACTTTTCTTTCAAGTAAATTTCACAGAATAGCTTTCCATATTGGAAGAAGATGCATATTACTGATATTATAAACTGAGAACAAACAAAATAGAAAACGTCATTAAGTACATGCCAGGCAGAGAAACTGGTTCCAAGCACAATAGATTCTAAAATGTAGGACAAACTGGTTCCAAGCTGCTGCCATTGATGCCAAAGAAAATATCCAACTGGAAACTCTAGAAAAATGCAAATAAATGAAGCTCCAAAAGTTCTTTCTTGTCCTATCACATTCCCAAAAAGTTGAAAAACGACAACAGCGAGTATATGCTCTGCTGCCAAGACCAAGACGACGGGGTAGCTTGAAGTGAAAACAAACTGGCACTCCTCCCCTCTCACTTAAAGGCAGATAGGGCACTTTTTTCCTTCCTTAATTCCAGGATACGAAAACAATTCCTCCCCACAAAAAAGAGCAATTGAGAGCAGATTTTAGGTTTAATAGTGTCAAGAAGGTATTAGTGACCTTACCTTTGGGTTATTTACACAGACAGATGAAAAAAATTGCGGAAAACTGCACAATTATACAGCATCTCCCTTATTTGACTTGTTGGTATTATTATCCATCGAACTATGAAAAAGATTAATAAAGACATAAACGAATCCACTATCAGTTTTACATCAAGCAATAAGTGGAGCAACCCCTGACATAGAAGTAAACGCAAGATGTGTGGGCGGATCAACCCATCAAGTTCCCATTGAAAAATAATCCACACAAGGAAAAGCACTTGCCATTTCTTGGTTATTAGGGACAACCTGAAAAACACCTAGAAATATGGCTTTCAAGTTAAGCTCTGAATTAGTGGATGCTGCCAAAGGGAGTGGCAATGTCATACATAAAAAGGAATTACCCCCACAAACCTCACCTATGACTCTCACTAAAATCCAATTCAATGAAAGGCAGACCCCGTGGAAGTAAACCTGAGCCTGCTCAATGAAGACTTCTCAAATAACCCCCACAAGGATTTTTGGTAGAAGAAATCAACTCATGGGCACATGTTTGTTCCATAAGATTGCCCACATTTAGAATCATCTCCAACTAAGATGAAAAACAGCAGAAAAGACTGCCTTCGTTAGACTCCCAAATTTCATTGGATGTCTATGAGCCTTGTACATCAAACAATTAGGTGAATGGAAATTCTTCACTTTGATGAGATTTGGATTGTACTGAGCTATGCTTGTTTGTAATCCTATCTTCCAACAAAAATTCCAAAAACACTTAGCAGAAAATTTAGCACATGAGAAACTGGAATCTTTTAAATGATTTCTTCAACCAAGGTATTTGGTTAAATTCAACTCCAGCAAGCCTCCATAAAAAGCGCAAAATATGTCTAACCCAAAGCTTCCTTTATAACTCCAGCAAACCAAGTACAGAACCCCGTCATAAAAATATTGGATCATACATCTGCATTTACAAATATTAGACTGCTCTCTAAACTCTCTTTTGGAGTGGCTTCATAGGTACAGCAAGCCCACAAAAGTACTTTGATGCAACAAACCTAAATTCAAAGGTTTCTTCCATTTGTCAACTGGAAGTCAGAATAAATCATGAATGATAATAAGGCATGATACAGCCCGCTGGTAGTGACATACCACTAAAATAATGCATGGCCTTGCAGACTGATCTTAGACAGGAAAGAGATTTGTGTCCTTGTAACAACCTTGTTAATGGGGATTTTCCATCTGTTATTGGCCAGGCTAAGAATGCCCTGTGGGGCCCTTGGAGATAATTTCAGTTTTGGGTAAAGTTCTAGATCTGTCCAATTTGGAAGGCTCTTGTGGCCATTTATACCCAATGTTGTTCTGTGGGTGGGTTTTAGTGGCTTTCTTCTGCTTGCTGTTCTCTTCACATAGATTGTGCCCTGTTTGGTCTGATAATCAACGGACAGAACTTTAAGCCCAGAGAGGAGTAAAACATATAAACTACAAGGGCATTCATGCAAATTAGGCAAGACCGAGGCACTGACATGGCGAATGGACAGTATGGACCCCAATATCAATATTAATTCGGCACCAAACCACAACCACAAGTGGACCAACTAAGCCAAGCCCCAAAGTTCCATGTACTAATTATAGGAGCATACAGTCCCAGATGCACCACATCCCAAGTACCTTTGCCTGAGCCTTATCACAAACCCCTGACTGAAATATTTACTCCATTTTGAACTCATTTCATTCTCTACCTCACTCTAAGGTTATTCAGGGTGTAATGCACCCACTTTTAGCTTCTTGTCAAATAGCTCCAGATAAAGCCGCTTTGTATAGATGATTCTCTATCTGTGGATAAAATCTCCAAGCGCAATACTAACTGTAATCTCCTATCCACCATTCACACTCTTGTGAACATTTATAGCTGATAACAGTATAAATAAGAACACTTTCCGGTTACTGTAAGATCACAGCTCAAGGCTCATGGCAAAGTAACACTTGAGGGGACCATGCCAATGAGGTAACTATTTTTCACTTTTGATGTTATCTTTCTCCATGGGCAATGACAACTGTAATCTCCCATCAACCATTCACTCTTGTGAACTTTATATCTGATAAGTACGAAGAAGAACACTTCCCGATTTCTGTAAGATCAAAGCTCAAGACTCATGACAAAGTGACACTTGAGAGGACCATGCCAATTTGAAAACTTCTTTGCAGTTTTGACCTTATCTTTCAGACTATTCTTCTATTATGTGTTATACAGTTGGTTCTATACATTGTTTAACATAGTATTCGTCTATAGATGTATTAATTCTACTATAGCATATCATACTTATTCAACAACCGTCATGTTGGCATATGATATCCCATTTGTATCTTTGTTCAATATCTGCTTCAAAAAATATCCTCCTGGAGAACACATTACACTCTGAAAATGTTTCCCACTTGAAATTCTAGAAGAACCTTACCTTCATCTGCCACAGCTTCAACATGGTTTTCATTATCCACAATGGAAAATGAGATGTTTCCTAGCCACAAGACGGCAGCAAGCATTGCAAATACACTCTGCTGATCTTCTTTTCTAATATGGACAACATCCAGAGCTTCCTAGAAAAGGGCAACAGCCATATAAAAATTCAATTGCAATAATCTTAAACTTTTCATGATTCAAACTCCACTTGATTGTGAGATGTGATTTGATTTATGCTAAGAGAATAAGTACCAGAACAATACGAAATTGTTCAGCATCATTAACCCCAGTAATCGAGTAACAATTGCTCTGCCTCAGATATTTGTACTCATCCGCACTCTTCAAATTCAACTTCCCTGTTAAGAAATAAACAATGAACAAAGAAACAGATCAGGCAAAAGAATATCAACCAACAAGTAGACTAGAGGCCTTCAAACTAATCAAAGCAGAATGCCGCTAAAGGCAATTTTACATTTCCTCACGGCCTTATTTGAAAAATTGGTAAATCAATTTACAAGACTATAGAAGGTATGAAAACTCTAAAAGCTGGACATTGGGATTTGTTTCTCTACAATAGGTCAATGAAAGAATAGTCCACGACTTATTCCTCGGATATTCAGAAGTTAATAATGGTTCATCTTCTGTTTTTTGTTTTTTGTTTTTGTTTTTTTTTTTGATAAATAAGTTAACCTTTATTAATGAAGAAACGAAGATAGTTGACAGTAGAAGAGACCATACTGATACAACTAGAGCATACAAGCAAAAAAACTTGAGTTAAGAAGATAGCGACTGTTATCAATCAGGAGATATTATGTGCAAAAATATCTTGAAGGTGATATAATAAAATAACTGGCAGTAATAACCTCGCAGAGAAGCAGGAGCCCCAGCACAAAGCTGATAAAAGATATGGTACGACCTTTCTCCCTCTGTGCATTGGACTACTCTAGACTGTTGAGATAGTGGTATAATAAAGTGAGCTAAAATAAAAATAAACTGGGCCCAAACAATACAACAGAGGAATAAAGAATTACCTTTTCGAGCAAAACTGTGCGCAATGAACAGAGGCAAAACATAAATTCAATTTCAGGTCAGTTTCGAACATTCAGCAAACTATTCCAAAAGATGAATAAGCTCAGCTTAATTCAAGATCAACAATAGGAGTGAACTTACAAGTTTTAATATTGGCCCCAGATATCTTTCCAGTTTCACTGAAGTGAATTTCAATCAGTTTTCCCTGTGACATTTCCCTAAGGTTATCAACACTTACAGTTGTGGCCATAACTTCAACACTTGCATCTTCTGGAGAAGCATTACCACTGCTAACCGTCACTAGAAATATATTAAAGTAATTCATGGGAAGAACAGGGAACTTACAAAACGACTTGAGTTGTCATTTCTCAAGGTTTTTGCATTACCAAAGGCTTCTAAAATGGGATTAGTCTTCAGTATTTCACATTCTATTCCACTTCCACCACCAAGAGCAGCCAAATATTGCATCGCTATCTTTGCTGTCTCAGTTTTCCCAGCACCACTTTCACCACTGGGCAATTAGACAAAACAATTAAAACAGTGACGTTTGTCTAGACATGGCAGTGCATAAAAACAGAACAAACTCACCTAGCATATCATTTTTCATTCTCTCATGATGGATAGAAGCCTACCTAAATTGTTACTGCTTTCATAATAACAAAACATCCCATCGACAAAAAATATCTTTTGACCTTAAGTTCTTATGACATGTTTCATTTGTGAGCGGCAGAAAATGACTCACATGGAAATGAGAGCTTAGTCCAACATGAGAATATACCCCAAATCAAACTGTGGTAGAGAAGCTAAAGAGACTACCCAACAAGTAGGCCAGGGAAGTGCCTTTCTACTTACATTCACATTACACGCAGGGTTTTCAAAACAATTAGAAGCCTTAACACTGAGCAACAACAATAAAGAAGCCTATCTACTGTTAAAGAGGAGAAACTCCAAAGGCATAGGCAAATCAATATAAGGAATTGAATTTTCAGATCCAGCACAAAACTTCTTTCCAGACGATCCGATTTTCCTCTGCCTCTGAACACATTGGCTGTATTTGTTTAATGGTCTTGAAAAAGCTTTTTGATTTCAAAAATGCTTTCTAATCTAAACATGATTTTTTCACACACGAAGCATTTCAATCTTCAATAAATAAAAAAAATTTATCTAATCATTGGCCTCAATTTCTGTGAAAAACAACACAAAAACCAAAAAAAAAAAAAATTATGAAAACCCATAAAACCTCCTCTCACAAAAATCTTCTTTCAAACATACTTTTTTACTCTCATATTCTCCAAAAGAATAAATTTCAAAAACTCTCTCTTTCCAAATATCTTTTCTATAGACCCCACCATTATCACAAACACTCAAAAAAATTTCTTAATTACTACAAAAAAATGTTTTCAAAAACGCCAACAAACATAGCCATTATTTGACATCAACATCCAAAACTTTGTTTTTCCTTTTTTTTTTTTTTTTTCTTTAAACAACAAGATCTAATCCTGCAAGCATAAAAGATCCTTCCAATGATTAATTTGAAAAACTTTAAAAAAAAAAAAAAAAAGTAACAAAAGGTGGTAGATGGAATCTTCTGTCACCACTTACCCAAAGAAAAAGGAATCTACTATCATCTTCCACTTAATATGGGTTCCACCATTATCTTTATGCCTAGTCACCATCCTCACAAAGAAAGACCGCTAAAGAGGAAGAGAAGGCTGATATATCAATGACCAAGATACTACATCTTCTAGAGATTATTATGGGCATCTATCTCAAATATAGGCCAGTGTCCAAGAACAATCCATTTCAGCAATTCCTTCGAGCCAAAGCATACATGAGAACTAGAGGTGCAACACCTTTCAAAATTAGTAACGCCCAAAACTTCTAAAAGACACAAACACCAATAGTAGACAACAATTCTGCAAACTCTCCAAAATAAGGAACTAGAAACTCATATAGCTTCCAAAACTTTGGCCCGTTTGTAGGCCTAACTGAATACACATGGCTTTGAAAGCTTAAGAGAACCTAAATAAGACTTAGCTACGAGATTTGCCTCATTTCTTGAGCATCACAGAATGTATGAGCTAAAACCTCTTTCCATAAAATCTCTCTTTCAAGAGCAAACATAAAAAGTCACTACCCACAAGAATATGTTTGATATAAAACTAAATCTTATGTCTGCCTGAACCCCAAGAATAAAACATTGGGAAAACAATTTATCTGAAAAGGTTGAGATATTAAGGTCCTTCAAACTTCAAGATATTGGAACACCATAGAAAGTCACTATAACGAAAACCAAAACCGATTGGAACTAATGTCCAAAATTGTAATATTATTCAAAATAACAGATTCATGAAATCCTTTTTCAGTGCTACTTTCCTCAACTTCTGCTAAGTACATTGTTGACACAACCAAATGGGAGAAAATAAAAGAGGATAATTTCATACCGAAGCAAATTAGAACACATGCACAATAGCTTTTTGAAAAAATATTTATGAAGTCTATATCTAGAGTTAAACAAAGCTAAGCAATCATAAATAACATAATCAGAGTAGCAATGCTCCTGTTAAAAGCTGCAGGGAAAGATAGACTCATCTATACATACAGCACAGATCGAATGGCTAAAGAGAATAGCAAAAACTGTGTCACAACCAACTGACCTTATGATGATTGATTGATTAACTTCATCTGGAAGAAGAAGAACCAGAGTAAGAATTACGCTCAATAACGACAATTTGCAGAGGCCTTAACTGCTGAAAACACATTCTCTTAACATTATTATTGAGAGACAGTACCTCGTATCATTTCCCGGATAGCCGTGTCAGTAATGGCATACACATGCGGGCTCTCAATAGATTTACACTTGTATGCTTCAATGTAATCGTTTCCATATAAAGGAACTTTCTTAAAGGGATTTATAGCAACCAAAACAGGCCCTGCTTTTGTCTGAAAGCACGGAATTATACCCATAAGTCCATCAGGAAAAAGAGAATCTTAGAAGCAGAAAACCAAATATAAGACGCTCAGAACAAGAATGCTAAATACTTACATAAATCATATCTTTCTTGTATCTATATTGAAGATTGTATAACACTGTGGGTTCATTCAAATAACTTAGCTGCATGAGATCATCTACACCATCAAGTATATCCGGATTTGCATGTACCAAGCTTTCAGTTGTTACATTTAAAACCTACAATAGAAATTATGCATTAAACCCCTGACTGGAAATCAGAAAAAAAAAAAAAAAAAAAAAAAAATCACAATTCCCAAAATTTCACTTACTTTGCCATCAGGCAGTGAAATAATAGACTCAGTTGCAGAAGTTGCTAAAATCTTCCCCAGCTCCCAATTACCATTTGGAAGTTGAATCCAAGATTGCAGCTTCTGAAACAGTAAACTTCAATGACTAAGTTGTAAGTTAAATAGAAAGCTCAAAATATCAACTCAACTTGCCATACTTGCAGTGTTTTTAATATCTCATACAAACTGCAAGAAAATTTACCAACAGAGCAAAACTAAAAATGGACTGAAGCAACACTAAGAATACACTCCCCCAAAACTGAGAAATGCTCAAGGAATACGCATCATCTATAGAGCTCCATGTTATGATCAATTATTGCAGATGAGATGTACAGCCATCTTAACCTCTATTCATGTCAAAATTAAAATTTTGGAACCCTAATATCAGGGAGCATAAATAAATTCCATAAAACCTTCCAGATCAATAACTCTTATAATCCAACAATTCAAACTCTACAGCAAATATTTATCCAAGCGAGAGGGAATGATGGAACCATGGAATAAAAGTCAAGTTGCAGCCTGTATAGTAATTTTCAGTTTTGGCCGCTTAAGATTTTTTTCATGTAATAATTTCGTCTACGAAAAGCCTATATAGGGTAACAAAACAGATGCAACCTAGAGACAACCAAGAAATAAGGATTCCAAGGAAATCCCTTGAGTGAACTAAAAATATTCAACTCAATTCATTGAGCAAATAGACCATGATAGTCCCATGTATATCTGCAAAAAGCTATAACTAAAAGCCACAAAATACCTTCTTTGCAGCATAGGAGGTGGTATCGCCCCATCTATGATCACCAGAAGATGGTGAGATTGAAGGCAAATATGAAGCCACTGAATCCAAGTCTTCATCACCCACCAAGGGCCTATCATCAACTGATACCACATTCCCACCATACGGCGAATCGTCAAGTGCCTGCTCCATTTCGCTGCCAGTACCTTCTGCTCCCCCAACAACCCCACCCCCTACATTGCCATATTCAGGTATACTCGATGCAATCACATTGACATTTCCTGAACTCCAATCCTCTGATTTTTCAAGACAATCAGAAGTTGGAGACCCCGCAAACCTAAAATCCCCAGGCAATGATCTGATTGACTGGAAAGAAGCTGGGACCAGAGAGTTCTGTGACATCCTCCTGAAATGTTTTCCAACCGAAACTCAGATTTTGATAGTATTTGCAGAAGCAATGCAATTTGAAAAAGAAAAAAAAAAAGGGCTTACTTTGAAAACCAAAAAAGCCAATCAAACTTTAACAAGTCCCACAAAATAACTTATCAGATGAACTTAATGGCGGGGACCGTCAGTTGAGATACAGACTCTAGTGCTTTTTACTTATCAGTGGCTATTGACATGCTCCAAATCCTAAAAGAAGCTAAAATTATAAGTTATCCCAAACACATAAAAAATGACGGCAATATGATTCGGTCCAATTCAGGAGTGCAAAATTTCAACGTCATTGATAAAATGTAATGCTAAAAGAAGAAACCCCGGAATCCTCGATCTGACCCCTATCTTTGAACTTCTTTGATAACTGAATCGACACTCAGACTTCAATATATTTGACAATGCCCTTTTACGCAAACAGATCATTTCACTATGATACATTCTCTGTCTGCTGAGAACAGGTAGGAAAATCAAAGAAAATAACTATAGAGAAAAGAAGAGACTTAAATACCTTTTTTTTTTTCTTTGCAAAGAGACTTGAATACTTGACATTACAAAGGTTTCATTCATAAAGGACCAAAAAGAGAGCCTCTCCAAGACAAAGAATTTGTAAACCTTGAAAAATTAAAACAAAAAAGAAATTACCCCGTACAATCCGGACTCTAAATTTCTTATGTTGTCTCTCAGCTTCCTCGGCAGCCAAACTAGGAATCTTTCATGTTTTTTTACCAGGGCGGCCACACTAGGAGTTAAAATTAGAACTAGTGCCAAAAACGAGAACACCGTGTAGAACCCTAACGATAAAGTCGTTACATTTTCCAAATTCCGTCAGCAGCCAAACAGAGAGCTCAACTTGAACTGGAATTCTGTTGAAACTTAAACCGATCTTTGCCTTACCTCGGAAAAAGAACCGAGGCCACTTCAGGTTTTCACTCAAAGCAGGCTAGAACTACGATCAATCACTAAAAAGAAACCAGGAAAAACTTCTCAGCACTCGAGGAAAGGAGTTCGAAAAAATGTGAACTCGGAAAAGGATTCGACGAGGAACGTGGAAATGAAGGTCCTTAAGGTGAAAGCTCGAAAGCGTGCAAAGGATTGTGAAGAACAATCAAGATGGTCACGGTGAGTCTGACACAAATACGTTTGGATTCCGAGAAAGTGAAGGAGAAAAAAAAAATGAAAGAAAAATTCGAGACGTGTGGAGAGGATGCAGCTTTTCTCTGCGATGATGCTTTTCTCTCTGCTTCACACAAGTACCGTGAGAAATTGCATTTTGAATTTTTCATTTATATTTTAAAATTATTTTATTTTATTTTTGCGGTTTTCAAAAATTTCGAGGTTTTTTGCGGACCAACTGAATTTAGACAAACAAATATATATATACAGAGTAAATCAGCTCATTGACGATTTTACCCTCGATCGAATTCATAACGGCGGATGCATCCGTAACTGGTTGTTGTCCCCAAATCTCGAGTGCTACTGGATAAGCGGGGAACGTGTAAGGAAATTTAGGAATGCTCAAATAGGGTCACGCCACCGATTCCATCCAACTAAAATATGAGGATGTATATACGCAATCATTGATTAGGCCTAATGATTCTTGTTAGCCACTAGAAAAAAATTGAATTGCTTTCACCGGAAAAAGACAAAAAGTGGAAAAATGAACTTGTGAAGGTGTTAAGATATCTTAAATCTGTCCCCTCAACAACAATAAGCATATTCTTCAAATTTTTTTGTCGCGGTTCAAATCTCTAATTTTTTACTATAGTTTGAGAACTAGAAAATTCTTAAGCAAATAAAAATTTTGACTAGATATTAATTATATATAAAACAAAGTGATTAATTTAGGGACTAATAAGTATAATCAACAATAATATTAGGGATTATTTTGCAATTAGGAAAAAAAATCTAGAGACAAAATCCTCCTTTGGAAAAAAAAAAAAATTGAAAGAAAGCGAGTGAAGGACATGTGTGGATTTAAATCTGGAAAGAAGGACGAGGGAAGGAAAGGGGGGAGAGAAAGGCAGTCAATTCAGTTCAAAACGGTTGATGATGATTAGGCTTTTTACAGAAGAAACTGTGTGTAAGAGAAGGAGGCAACGTGACCCAAAAAGTCCGGGACAGGAGTTTGAATCCAAGCGTTGGATAGTGACTGCACCGCCACAGGATGAAATACACGTGGTGGGAGCGAGAGCACGTGATTTTGCCTCCCGCCAGCACACCCTTCCCATTTCAAACTTTGAAAAAAATGCCGGCAAATGTGCCCCCCGCCTAATGGGTAATGCATTCATACTGTCTCGCTCTCCAATACACCTTCCTTCTGTAGGTAAAGAATTCGGCGCCTCATTAACTTGGGAATGAGATTGAAGCGCTGGCAACGATATTCATATTACAGTTGAAGGGTTAGTTTAGCTTTCAGACGATCTGATACAAGTATATTATTGCTCATGAGAAAATAATTGTCAGAGTTTACATTGGACAATTATATGACGGAAATATTGGCATCACATAATTTTTAAAATTTTGTTATAATATACTTTTAATGTGACACGCTAAGTGTCAATATATTGTCGTATCTTAGAAATAAATAAAAAGTAATATTTTTTATGATTTAATATTTTTTATTTAATAATTTATATAAAAAATATTTTTATTTAATTTATGATTTTTTTTTTTATTTTTTAAAATTTAATTTCTTATTGTAATTATAATTTTTATTAAGGTTTAACACATGCGGCATGTCTCATATATTGACACGTGATGTGTCACGCCAACAATTTCGTTAGAATGTAGCGGAGGGAGTGATATTGCAAGCACAGTCTAAACTCATAAAATGATTTGCTTATTTTAAAAATCCAACATATTTTCAAAATTGAATAAAAATTCAGGTAGAAATTTTAAAATTTCCTATGTTTAAAGTATCCGAACTATATAGTTTTTCACGAGGGTGAAAATGGATATAAAAGGAAGCATCTTCTTTATGATAACTTAGTTTATAATAATTGGCTCTCATGTGTGATAATTTGAAATTTATGGTTCAGTTCCTAAAATCACAATGTTTTGTTAATAGTGAAAATTGAGATTCACAATTCTAAGGTATTGCTCTAGGGGTCTAGACTTGGAACTTGGGACTCGTTTCCTCAGAAAATTCAAGTTTGACATCTCTTATATGCTACTAATTATTTGGAGTCACTTTTATGGACATGTAACCTACTAATTACCCAATTTATGTGTAACGAGAGACTTAACAAGTCCAATGAATTAGTCAAGATAAAATTTCGGATGCCCTTATCTTTAATAATAAAAAATAAATTAAGATTGGCAATGATGTTAAAAAGGTCTATTACAATAATTACCTATTCTCCATTGGGATCTGCAGCTGGGAAGATAGATAAACTTGAAAAAGGGTAAACGTCTAATCATTTTGTTTAGAACACCAAGAAAACTCATGTAATCGTTAGTGTTAACGGAAAAGAAGAAAGACATATGATATACGTATTTTTCACATGTGATGGACCTTATCACCAACATAGGGATATAAAAGAACATTCTCAACGCCCTTTTATGTCATCAAAGGCCAAAACTTTGTGATATATAGATTTTTTTTTATGCTTTTATTAATTATTATACCTATCAATCCACCTTGTAAGCAGAAAAGTCTAAATTTGTTGGTATATCCTATTTCAATTCCTCAAAAATTAGACTGGAGGAGTGAGTACCCAAAAAAAAAAAAAAAAAAACAAGGAATTCAAAAGAGAAAAGGAAGAGTACTACTGGCCCAATAAAAAAGGTGGACAAACATCTGTCACGAAATTGACTTCCACAATCAAAACCTTTATTGTTTCGGGAGTTAATTTGTTACAGATTTCTTCTCTAAAAATTGCTTTACCTAGATAATACCATACATCAAAATATAATATAATATAAGATGATACATATATATAAAAGATTTATAACACTCATACTATTATATTAAATATAATACACCATAGAACGTTTCAACTGTTCATTCCCTATATAGAGTGATAGTATAAGAAATAGCTCAAAAAGGTGCAAGACTTTATATCTACCAAGTTATATTAATTAAAAATCATAGCTTAATTAAGTATATGCTTTAAATAAGTACTTCAAAATATTGTATTATTGCCATGAGTTTTTATATATGTTATTGATTAGTGTTTTTTGGTGGAAGAGTGGAATATTTTCAGAAGCGTCTAAAAATTGATCAAGATTAGTTTAACATGAATAAAAATATATATGTAGGTGGTCGTTTTCGTTCCCCCACAAGATTGGTGAAGCAAGCGAAAATATAGACCATGCCGATGCGGTCCGAACATGTGGTCTCTGTGGCTGACTAATGATGGCAAATCGTCGTCGACTTCAAGTTTGGTGTGCCTTCAATTGAGATAAAAAACAACACACTCTAAAGTTGTCAAACCTAGAGACTTGTCAGCTACCCTTTTCAGTTTTCACTCCGAGCGACCTGAGATGAAGGAAACGAAGGAATCCAAACCTTACTTGAAAGATCGGCATGCAATGGAATTATGGAGACTCTACAAGGCAGTTGAGCAAGGTGCATCTACAAAGGAAAATAAGTTCATACGACATTTAGTTTGAGTCCGAACTAAGCCATTAGGCGAATATGATTAATGATCTCAGTGATTTTTGGCATAGGCACTTTGTAATTTCAAAAAAAGAAAAGAAAATTGATTAAATACATTTTTCATCCCTGGTTATCATCATGAAGTTTTGACACTTTGCATTCCAAATTACTAATTTCGTCACATTTCGCTCTTTAACTACTAGCTGTTTACACTTTGTACCCCAACCTTTAATTTGGATAGAAATTACTCTATAGGTTCAATGATGAAATGATGACTTTACTCTCATAATTTTTTTTTAATTATATTTTGTATGAAGATAAAGTCGGGATTTTATTAAACCAAAATAACAATTTATATCTTAACGATAGAGGTAAAAAGCGTAAATGGTTATAATAATTAAGGGCCGAAGTGTAACAAAATTGATAATTTAAAAAGTAAAGTATCAAAACTCGAATAATCTAAGACAGAAAAAAATTTTTCGGCAAGAACATAAAAGAGTTGCCTTAAGCAAAAAACCACTCTAGTATTGAGGAGCCTTTCAAGTTATTACAGGCAGTTAGGAGGCCTATCATAAAGAACGATTTAAGATACACGAAAAGTTCTGTACTGTTTAGTTATAAGCAATAAAAACCTGGCTATCGGTTCTCTCTCCCCATGAAGGCTCTCACTGCCACACTAGCGAGAAGCAGTAAAGAAGGAAAGTTTAGATTAGATTAGATGCAGTAACAGATGGTAATGATAATAATAATGCTAATACCAAAATATGCTTGGTGTATCCTTGCCTCGCTTATATATGGTCGAAGATAAAGCACCTTCTTTCCAAACTTCACCAAAAGAATAATAATTAAAAGAACCCACATGCTTATGCCCCCTCCAACAATGATATTTACGTTTCCTTTTCAAGGTTATGTTTGTTTGTTGGTCTCCTAAACGTTTTCTTCCTCTAAAACTAATTTATCATCGGATGATCTTAATTTCTGTACAAAAAGATTAACACAAAACCCAACAACGACTATTTTGTTTGGTTTTGAAAACGTTTTTTTTGTAATGATTGAAAAATTTTTGAGATATAATTTTTTTAGGGATTTGTGAGAACGGTGGGACTCATAGAAATGATGGTTGAAAAGGGAATTTTTTTTTAAAAAAAAATTATTTTGTATGTTTGGATAAAAGATTTTTTTGTTGTTTTCATAGAAATTAAGGCCAATGATTAGATAGAAAATTATATTGAAGATTGAAATATTTTTTTTTTGGAAAAAATAATGTTTGGTTTGAAAATATTTTTTAAATTAAAAAAAACCTTCTTAAAATCATTAGCCAAACATAGATTTTTATCAAAATCCTTAAAAATTCATGTCACTTATGTTTTTTTCTCTTAATATACTTTATTACTTTCACAAATTTCAAACATTTAAAAAAAAAAAAATATTTCCAATCATGTGAAATACCGCAGGATCTATTGTATTGTCATTTCAGCAGTACTACTAAGCTATATATGTTTGGACTGTTCTGGTTTTCTGTTTCCCGAATTTGGAATTTTCTTCTGGAATTCCTTAAAATCCTGTGGTCAAACTTAAAGGATTATAAACAAAGGCTTGTTGGTATGACAGTACTGCACATGTGCACCTCCCTAGAGAATAAGAGGAAGATGGGGAATTGGCTGGATCTTAATACTTTTGCAGGTAAACTATTATAAATCTCCCAAGCTGGTGTGACGACTCAGCTCTGCCCCTCCACGCCAACCTGAATGAAAAACAAACAGCTTTCCGTCAAACTTGCTGTTGAAGATAAGTTGGGCCCATTAATCTTCATTACCGCGTCGGATCAAGGAGACACACACACATAACCTTAATTAGTTAAGACAGCAAGCGTGACCCACATTCCCTTGGAACCTTCCAGTAAACTTGTAAAATTACAGGTGCCCATATAACGACGTCGTATTAATGACATTTAACCATTTCTAGCACGATGCGTTTTTGTCAAAGCCTGTTTTTCTTGATGGGAAGGAAAAATACACACTTGATCAATGACTAAGATTTTGACAACTAAACCAAACAAATTTAGTTTACTCATTGGGCAGGCCAAGATTTTGACAACTAAACCAAATAAATTTAGTCCGTCAGCAGAGTTTTAGTCTAGTTGGTACCACCTTTTGTTTATTATCTCTTTAGTAATTTTATTAGTGATGTAGTGATGGACTTACTCATTGGATAGTAATTACGGTTGAAATCGAATATTCTGTAGCGGAGATGCTCTTATGTTCGCGGCTAGTGTTGTTATGCAAAGATTGCTATCTCTCCTTTTGCGTTGAGGAAAAAAAAAAAAGCAAGCAAATTTAGTCACTGAATTCGATCCGAACCAAAAGTGTGTGGCTCAGAAGGATATGCGTAAGAAGAAGGAAATGGAATGTCCAACATGCGTGACCTATTGAAAAAAAAGACCCATGTGCGTTGCCATAGCAGCTAAAAAAAAAGTGAGTGGAGGAAAAGGGGAGAGCTTCAATTATTAAAGGTCTTATTCTCATCAGAAAATTGGCTGGGGTTGAATGTCCGAGCGGTCTCCATCTTCGTAAGCTTTTGAAGAATGATCAAACTGCATAGATTGTGGTTATCTAGCTTGCAAGTTCAGAAATGGCGAAAGTTATGCCTGCCGGGCCCGATTGGCCTGACCTTAGTAAAGTTGGTTCAGTGTAAAAGCTGGTTGTTTATGGGTTAGACCCCATCCCTCTACCCACATTATTGGCTTGCGATCCCCATCAGCAACTAAAGCGGGGGACATCTACTGTGCATTCAATCTCCTCCGTGCGTATGGCAACCAATTCAGAGCAACCAGAACTTTAAAACTTCCTCAATGCTAAACATTTTAGCATTGAGGAAGTTTTAAAGTTCTTGTTAGCATTAAGTAATACGTTTGCTTGTGGTGGGAAGTTTGGATGTAAATATCACCTGGTGAGTTTGGGCATTGACAAGCTACACATCGCTTCTGTGGTTCCACACTAACGAACTATGTCAAATTTAAGTGGGCCGAGGATCGGACATCACTAACGAGCCATTTGTTGGCAAAACAAATAAATAAAAATTTACGGCCTCAACTTTAAATTCTTTATTTATCATAATTTAATTTTGTTTTGACTAGTTCCAATGAAGGTTACGTCATTAATGGACGGTGAATTTTTAGAGTATGTTTCTTTTTTCCATATTCAATATTCTGTACTATTATTTTCATTTTCAACAAAATTGCACCGCAAAAAATCTGAGCTATTTGTGATTTCATAATTTACGTTCTGTGTTGGACCACTTTTAGCAATGAAAATGATATTTTGGTGGTGAAAAAATGAAAGTTTAAGGAGGAATTATTTGTATCTGAAAATATTTTTAGAGATGATTTTGGATTTTCATTATTTTTTGATGAGCATCTCCGAGGGACTATAATGACAAAATTGTGACGTTTTTTTTGGCCATTGAAAAAATTCTTCGACAAAAATGGTATTTTTAGGGACGAAAATTTAGAGAATGTTGTAGTGTTAAGACAATATGACAGCCTAGAAAAGAAAAAAAAAAAAAAGAAAAAGAAAAAACAAAAGACAATATGACAATATGACAAGTTCCCCGAAAACTTGTTGGAGATCAAACAAGTTGTTTGGGAAGACAAAGGTGAATGACATTTGTTTGCAATTAATTATAACTAACGTCCAAGGTGGTGACACCATAAGAAAATATACATAAAGACGTTTTGAAACTCTATAGCACCTTAATCAACCCCAGAAGTAAAAAATGGCCATATTTATAAATAAACATTATCATTTGTGGGCGACAACCATGTCTGTCAGATGGTTGGTCGATATAGCATTGTGAAGCTTACGCAATAGGTTTTAGACCTCACGTTCAACTTGAAAATTTCAGAATAAAAAAGCTTGCCGACTAAAATTAGAAAAGGAAAAAAAAAACACACACACACGTAGAAAGAATGAAGAAATAAAAAGAAATTATAGAGAAAATTGTAGTCTACAGTTACAGTTTGTAATAATCTTGCAGCCATTCTAAAGGGAATCCTTTATCGAGAGTTAATGCCATATATATTGGGTTATTAATGCCATAAACTCTTGCAAGAACTTTTCTTTTTAAATCAAAACAACCTTTATTCCAAAAAAACGAAACACCAAAAGCAACACTCTAAAGAGGGTCAGTTCCAGCATACAACCAAGATAAATCTAAAGAAAGCTCAGAATTATGAGAAGTGTCTACTAAGCTAAACTTAACAGCGGCCCAACAAGCAAGATGATGCACCAAATCATTTGCATCTCTATAGACATGACCAATCTGCCAACTCAGGAATAGTTGACCAACTTCATGAATTTTCGTTATAGAAGAAAGGATACGCCACTCACTGGAACGTCGCCAACCCTGAATTGCTTTGATAACCAACTCAAAGTCACCCTCTAAAATAATGTCACGAAAGCCTATGTCTGCAGCGAGCTCCATTCCCATTTTGGCAGCATTTGCTTCACCAATAATAGGTTCCATAGCAGCAATTTTTTTGACCCCTGCACCAAGGACAACACCCTGAAAATCACGAGCAATAGCAACAATTACGGCAAAACAGTCACGGATGGCAACGTCCACACTAATCTTGATGGTGGGGTGAGGAGGTCGTTGCCACAAGTGTAACCGAGTAGGTTGAAACTTCTTGCACCAGGCAGCCCTGTGTAATTACATGTTAGTTGGAAAACTAAGGAAAAACTTATTGCGCCAGACAACCCTTGCAAGAACAAAATATATAATATTATAATTATAGTACATGGCAGAATAATCATTGGCAAACTAAGGCTAGTTTGTTCTACTAATTGGAAGAGATGCTTGGGCCTTATGCCAAATTAGTCGCACGTGATGACGAGGAAAAAGTTTCACCAGCAAATTAATAGAAACTATGCGAACATAATCTCTCAAAGATGAGATCGGACTGCTCATAATCTTCTACACATTTTTTTTTTTGCTTTTCGAAAGAGTCAGCGAACTCACTATCATTCCCCTTTCTTAAAGCTAATTAAAACGTGTTTGACATACTCTTAGGTGAAACTCAATTGCTTTTGAGTGATTAGATGGATCATGGATCACTGATTATTTATTGTAGCATGAGATAATAGATAAATTAATAACAAGGAAAGAACAATAAGCAAATCTCTGGTTTTATTTTAATTAATGGCCTTTATTACATATCAGACTAGACACCAAAAACCTGGACAACGTGGAAGAAGATCAAATAGACAAATAGAATTGTTATCCCGATCAAGCAAATGGAAACCCAAAACAAATCAATAGAAGCTAGCTACAATATGAGCCAGTGAGTGAGGCAATTTGGCGCAGATTCCAAGATCCACTGTTGGCATTTTCTAGTAGGAGCATTTAACTTCACAGTGGATGGAAGGAACGAGGAATTAGGTTGGTATGCAACCTCAGAGTGGAGGTGGTTATAGAGTTTGCCACGTCAAAAAGTAAGACTCGAGCAGCGCCTGGAGCAAGTTGGTTTTGAGACAAAGCAGGATTGAAGTTGTTCTGGCTGTCACAAGAATTGAACGAGGGTGGGGCCCTATCGTTAGGGCTCATAATGGCTAAAGATTCATCAGTAACCATGCACGCAATCAAACTACAATATGCTCGAGAGACTTCTCAAAACTCTCCTGTTTGCAGAGGAGACCCTGAATCTGAAGAAACACCGATTATTTATTGAAGCATGAGATAATAGATAAACTAATAACAAGGAAAGAACCATAAGTGAGCCTCTGGTTTTATTTTAAAGGGCCTTTATTACATATTAGACTAGACACTAAAAACCTAGACAACATGGAAGAAGATTAGACAAACAAATAGAACTATTATCCTGATCAAGTAAATGGCAACCCAAAACAAAGCAATATGAGCTAGCTGCAATATTGAGCTGAAGTTGATTGATCGCCAACTATTGCAGACTTCAATTTTTACCTATTCTGGTTTGTAGATAGTAGTTGCAAATTTTCCATCCGCGGACGTTGTCTCTCTTTTTAGTTTCGATGCCTTTTTGCGGACTTTCTATTCGGTATATTGACTTTGGAATGCGCTCAGTGCTAGTCTCCAATTCTGAAAATTCTAATCTAAATTCAGTTCTGAAAATCCCGCATACTTAAAGGGACATAGATCGATTCATCAGAAATATGCCTTCCTTCGATCATCCCTTTCTTCCCGTCCTGTTATTTTCCATGCTTAGCTTCCTGACCCAGACCACTGCTGTCACTATCAGTTACCTCCATCACGTCTATGCTAACACAACTTTCTCCGGGAATAACATCTACAGTGCCAATCTCAACTCCCTCCTCTTTTCTCTCGTCCCATGCCAACAGCAGTATGAAATTCTACAACACAACTTCAGGTGAAAATACCTCTGACCCTATTTTCGCCTCTTCCTCTGTCGTGAGATGTCCCTGCCGAAAGATGCTAATCATGCATGACAAACGCATTAAAAAAACTTGTCAGTTGCTGTTTCGGGGAAAAGATTGCAATCATTTGGTACGACGAGTGCATGTTACGCTATTCCAACGAATCTATCTTCTCAACCGTGGCTGTGAGGCCGATAGTTGTAATGATTAACACACAGAACACACCTGCAGGGGTTTCATAACGAGCTAGTTAACACGACAATCACGGACTTGGCAAAACAGGCCTCAAGTGCTCCAATCGGAGCCAAGAAGTTTGGGACTTCAGAAGTGAATTTAGTGTCTCGAACTCTTACCTAATGGTATAATGCACATTGGACCTGTTCAGCAACGATTGCTACCGTTGTCTTCAGGCAATACAGACAGGTTTCTTTTTGTGTTGTGGTGGAAATGAAGGGTTAAGAATTATGTTTCCTAGTTGTAATTTTTAGTATGAATTTTTTAATTTTGTCGCGAAGCCCGCGTCTCCACCAGTGGTTCTGCCTTCGCCTCCAAGCTCCATAACTGGATTAAAATGTAATGTGAAGTACATTTTTTTAATACTTTCCATTTTCGTTGTTATTAACTAATCAGAGATATATCTAAATCTTTTTTGGTGCATGAATGAGTTGTGCAATTTAGAGCGAATGATTATTTACGAATTCATCTTTGCCATGTAAATACTCGATCGTTGGTTCATTTTGGGTCTTGCACCAGCAAATTTATGAAATCCTATTGATAAATTAATTGTAATGAAAAGTACTAGCAAAAAAGGCAAGGGGTGGACGAAGTAAAAACACTTACTCATATTATATATGTGTGGATTGAAGTTAATTGAACCCTGACAAATTTTTATTCTACCCCACTCAAAAAATTCTAATTGAACTTTTTTGGATTCAGAATGTGTAGATTGATCATGAGTAAACAAAATTTCTTTTTTCTTTCCCCCCTCTTAAAGCCAGTTGTAATACTAGATATGAATTTTACATCCCGGATGTATCTGCTGCCTCCACCTCCTAATTTCGTGGCTGGATCAAAAGGTGAAGTGGAAGACCTTTTTGACTGTTTTCATTGTTTATTATTAGGTGATCCTATTTATGCCCACAAAAACATCATATGCTTCAGAAACTTTTATTAAATTACTACGCAATAATTATGTATGCTTTATTCGTTAGATTATTGTATGAATATTCTATACCCTCTCTTCATCCTTAGAAGAAAACAAGCAGAGTAACTTATCTTTCAACATATATAAGATAATCACCTCTAAACTGAAAGTCTGCCTAAACGAGTGGCAATTGTTTCTTTTTCTACCTAGAATGTTCTTTTTCACTGTACTCTCACCTAGAATGTTTAATGAAACCTTTTTTTTTTTCCTTTTCCAAAAGATGATTTCTAATCTCGTACCATTATATTGTTTAGCATTTTCCGAACCATGATGGTCTCTATGCAGGGAAAAGTAAAAACAAAATCTCAACATCGAGGATAGTCGCCATTGTTGCTCCACTTACTGTCTCTGTGGTGCTTTTCATCATCGTGGTCTCCTGTTTTTTTATTAGAAAAGCAAGAAACAAATTTTACAAACTAGACGATGAAAATGGTAAAGAGCAGACAAATTGGTTATCTATGAATTCTCATGTTTGCACATTCTGCTCTTTGTGGTTGAATCTTTTATCATTATTTGTTTGCATTTATAGCTGCAAATGACATTAGAAACATAGAGTGCTCGTAATTTGACTTTCGTGCAATTGAAATTGCCACAAATTTTTTTCCAATGATAACAAACTGGGTGAAGGTGGATTTGGTAAAGTTTACAAGGTATGAAGTTGCTATTTCTTGATCTATCTCTATCTTTATTGGTTAGGACAGTACTTCCTTAAGTATATCAAATCTATTTATTTTCATATTTGAATTTTATAGATTGTGCAAAATAAACCGTTCTAAATTTCATTCGCACGGTGCACTTCCTGATGGAAAAGAAATTGCAGGGAAGAGGCTATCTAGAAGCTCTAGGCAGGGTGTAGTAGAATTTAGGAATGAGGTTATGGTGGTTGCCAAGCTTCAACATAGAAATCTAGTGAGGCTCTTGGGATTTTGCATGACAGAAGAAGAAAAGATACTCTTTTATGAATATGTGCCCAACAGAAGCCTTGATAACTTCTTACACGATTTAGTCCATTTGAATTCTTGTCGTCTTCTTGGATTTATACTTGATTTTTATGTCTTCGGGAATGCATGATAGCCTAAAACATATGGGCTACAATATACATAATGATATTATTCATTTCTAAAATTTTTAAGATAAAATATTTAATGTTGACAAAATTTACAGATTCCAATAGGCAACAGATATTGAATTAGTCAAGTCGCTACAAAATTATCAAAATAATTGCTCGAGGGCTTCTTTATTTACATGAAGATTCTCGGCTTAGAATCATACATTGCGATCTCAAACCTAGCAATGTTCTACTAGAGAGTAATATGAATCCGAAGATCTCAGATTTTGGATTGGCAATGACATTTCTAGTAGATCAAATCCAAGGAGTAACAAATAGAATTGTCGGAACCTAGTGAGTTTCAAATCATTACACTTATTTATTGTCTTAAAACACAATAGAATTACAAGGAAGAAAATATGTGGCTTTGTTTGATTTTAAAACTTTATTATATTGCCTCCCGGGTTGAACCTTCACAAAAGGAGGCAATATGACCTCCTCAACTTGAGGCAATTCCTCGGGTCCCCAAGGTACTTATGCAGTTCCGGGTTCACCGTCTCAATAGACTTTATTGCAATGTCAAATTAGGTCCGATTTGTTGCAGTTACGAAGGCCCACAATGCATCCTTACACGTCTTGCCCTCAAATCCATTTGACTTCAAGTTGGCGTGGATATGTCGCAGACAATAATGATGAGGCATATCGAGATACTCATTCTTAAATGTGAGTCTCAATCCGTACAAAATCAATCTGCTGGTCTTTTAATCAAAAGAAAGTAAAACATAAAAGAAGTTGCAGACTGGTGGACTTTGACATGTACCTTCTGTCGGTTGCTCATAAAGGTCTAACCATTACCTTCAATGGACCCGATTGTTGGGTTAATTCCTTCTATGTGAAGGAAAGCCCAATTAGAGGTCTTTTAATAAGACCCAAAGCCCATTAGATTTTTAACTTATAACCCTAAGAAAGAGTTTTTTAAGTTGTACGGATTAAATAAGAGAAAGAGACAGTTTTTCTCTTTCGCACCCAAGTTTCATCAAAGGGTTCGATTGAGCTGAAATTTGGAGTAGACGTTCACGACACAAAAGGCTATAATCTGAATGGTGAAGATTAGACTACGAGTTCAGGAACAGTGCTTCGTGCTCGTGAATCAAAATCACAAATTTTTGGCATTTTCTCTATGCTTTTCTGTTGTATTTGCCTACATTTCTTAAAGACAAAAGATCAAATGTTGGTTGTGTTCAAACAATTTCAAGCTCTAGTTGAGAGCTAAGGTGCATTCGTACATATAACAGGGGAGAGTATTCTGGTCCTTTTGATGAGTATTGCAGACAACAGGGTATTCGACATCAAAAGACTACTCCGAAAACTCTTCAGTTGAATGGCATAGCTGAAAGGATGAACAAAACACTGGTTGAAAGAGTGAGATGTTTGCTTTCACAAGCAAATTTGCCAAGATACTTTTGGGGTGAGACGTTGAGCACAGTTGTTCGTGTGTTGAATCTTACACCTTGCATTCCTCTACAGTTTGATGTACCAGACCGAGTTTGGACAGGTAAGGATGTTTCCTACAATCATTTACGTGTATTTGGGTGTATAGCATTTGTGCATATTCCCAAAGATGAAAGGTCCAAACTTGATGTGAAGACACGACAGTGTATATTCCTTGGTTATGGTCAAGATGAGTTTGGATACAAATTTTATGATCCAGTTGAGAAGAAAGTTTTGAGAAGCAGAGATGCCGTGTTTATAGAAGATCAGACAATTCAGGATATTCAGAAAGTAGAGAAATCTGTCTCAGAAGGGTGATAGTTTGATTGACATGGATCTAGTTCCATTGAAGAATTTGCCAACTCAGGTTGAGAATGATGTTCAAGATGACCACCAGGGTATAGGTGAGGTGGATGTTCCTCTACAGGTTTAAATAGATGTTGAGACTAATGAGTAGTTAACAGTACTAGAGATTCCACCAGAGGTTCCATCCAAGAGGTAATTATTTCGATGTTTATTTGTCGTTATCTCTCTCAACAAAGTGGTATCAGAGCCCATTTTATCAACAAGTCTCGGACTCAACAGTCCATGGGAGAAACAGGTTCTCTCCACCCAACCTAGGGCTTGATGTGTGAGGAGGAGATTGTTGGGGTTAGTCCCACATTGGTTGTGGAAGGGGTTGTGGTCAGTTTATAAGTGTGAGGGAAAGTCTCACCTCTTGAACTAGCTTTTGGGGTTGAGAAGGTCCAAGACCACCCAACACCGATTTCATCCAATAACAGGTATAAGAACTAACTCCACGAATCTCGAGTCTCTGTCTCAACTATTGCCAATTGGGAACATATCTTCGTTCCTGTCTTGGCCAATAGCACAAAGTAGTTGCCTTCCGAATTGGCCTTTCAAATGGCAATCGTCGACACCTATAATTGGTCTACAATACTTCAAACTCGCCTTGCATGCCGCAAGACATATGTAAAGTCTCTTGAAATGGTCCCCACTTTTACAAAGATACATACTAGTACTCAGTTGCCACCTTTCCAATGCATTATCATATTGTGTCGTGTACTTGAATTACTCAGATTGATTCCCATGGACCAAAACGCGTGCTAACTTCTTAGCTCTATAGCAACGGTGTATGGGCACATCAACATTCAAGTCTTGGTGTATCTAAGCCTTCATTGCATGAACGAAACAATTAGGTTGATCTCTAAACATTGAAAGATACTGCATCGCCAAAAACTCAACATTGCACTTTCGATTTTAATATTGGGCCCCACATATGTGCTCAGGAATCCAAGACTTGATTTGGATCCTATCAAAGTTCCTTATTTTCGAGGCAAAGATGTAGAACTTACAATCATCCTCCATGCATCGTGCTTGCGCTTTGAGCATGTCATTTTTCAAGTACAGAAAGTGATTGTGGATTGAATACCTCAGTAAGGCCTTGCCTAAGTGCTTTGTAGTAGGGAAAATGAGGCCCTTCTCAAGTGTCTCCTCACCAGGCTGATCTAGATTCTCAGTAAACTCTGGATAATACCTTATGTATGGGCCATCATCACTGTTGGATCCACCCTAACTTCGTAAGTCTTCTCCGTTCTCATATTTCAAATCAACACCACCGTCTTCCTCGCCTCCTTTGATACTTGCTAACCAGTCCACATTAACAGTGGTGTCTGCATTAGCATCCTCTTGCAACCCAACATCTTTATACGCATCGAGTTTGTTGTCATGCAACTTAGAGAAGTCACTTAAGTCCGTACCATAATCAGATCCTTCATTCTCTTCCCGAGACCGATCCTCCCTGAAATCTCCACAAACTCCCTCACCAATTTCCTCACTTCTAACTCCCTCACCAATTTCCTCACCAACAACATCCTCACTTATATCATCCCCAACCAAATCGGCCTCGTCGATGGCAAGCTTTATGTAAATATTCAGGATCGTTCTTTTCTTAGCTCGAGATCTATTTATCATCTCAATAACATCCCTATCACTCTTAAATGTCTTGATCGAAACCCAATTTCATCATCAAATATGTATCACATGTCACCCGTCTGTACATATCTAAGTCCTTTCACTGTATGACTAATTTCTTCCACTGATATATAATCAGTATCCATCCGGCCTACCTTATTAACCTTCCCTCCAGAATATATTTGGCTTCCACTTGGAAAAAATATGCTATCATGATGTATGACAATCTTAAACACATCTACAAACACGTGAACTGCATGAAATACATGCTTTCACAAATAAATAGACAATACATAACATAATGCAAGATCAAACAAACATACATAATTGAGGGCCTTCGACAATCTAGTCCTTTAGTTTTCATGCTATAAATGCCTTAAAATAATGGTGAGCCTTCAGTTTCATACTATAAATGCCTTACAATCATGGTGGGTCAAAAGATAAGCTGATAATATAACAAAAAACAAAGAGAAACTGAACAAACAAACAAATGGAGGACCACTGCCTTAGTCAATGGCCATGTGTAGTCACACAAAGTACAAACAACAATAACAACATGACCCTAATGAATACTGAAAAACTTAAGGACCTAAACGTAACAACTTCTATGTGCAGACAAACCAAAAGAAAACAAAAACATTTTAAACTTATTCTTTAAGGACAGAAAGACACAGAACAACATCTGTAAAGACTTTAAAAGTGGAAATCATTATTCTGTCACATAGTACAGACAAAGACAAACATCGGCATACGCATACACTAACTTTAGCCTAAAAGTTTACTTTATTCAAATCCAAAACTTGGTACAAAGACAAATCCAATGCATTTTCCCATTAGTTTATAGAAGTAGTACTAAAGGAAGTGAAAGATAGGCCCCTACCTCCCGACATTGTCACTCTCCTTGAAACTAGTTCGTACAACACACACTAACACAAATTTGAAACCATCTTCACCGCCAAGTCTCCGCCTCAACAAATTCGTGGCTTGTGATCTATTTCTCTAAATCCGCAACTATCAACAACCTTACACAGTAGTTGAAGACGTTGATTGGTTGACTATTCAAGAGACCTATGGCTCACTTGGAAGAATTTAGGGATCTGTGGGTGGAGGGGGGGAAACGAAACACTTAGTCGAAAAAACAAAGGGATTCGGCTTCAAAAATATAAGGGGACAATGTCGTTTCTCTAAACCCTTATACAATCTAGAACGTCGTCGTTTATCATTTGAATGACATGGTAGTATGAGCTAGAACAATATGTGACTTTTAGCTTATGTGGCGCACCCTTCCGTTAGGGAAACATATGAAAATTTTGAAAAAATGAAATCCAAAGACTAAAAAATAAAAGTGGGTAAAATCTAAGGACTAAAATGTCATTTTTCCTTAATGTTAACCAATTACTATGCCATATAGAATGATCCTTTAAATACTAACAGGGTGTTTGTTTTTAAAATTTTAGTAAAATTTTGTGTTGGTGTTAAAAAAGAGGTGTTATTGGAATTGATGAATGAATGATAAGAGTATAAGTGAAATTTTGAAGTGTGTTTGATAAAAGTAAAAATTTTAAAAAAGTTTTAGTAAAATTTTAGTTTGGCAAACGCCATGTAAGTACTATAATTATAGTAACTATGTAATCTATACATATGTATATAGACCGATGTATAGATACCATACATACACATACTCACCATTATTGTTATATTCAACAACATAAGGGTTACCAATATACATATCGCTTGCTTAGATATGCATGTGCACATATGTAACTAAAACTATATATATTTGGTCCTTAAGTAAAAAATATCTATAAGATTCAAATCAAATTAAAATCCTAAAAATAGCATAACTAATAGTATTATTACCTGAACTAAATATTTGTGCAACAAAAGTAAACTTGGAGGGAAATCGAGCGAGCCTAGAAAATTTTTGCATCTTTGGATACTTGTGCATCAAAGCCCGCCCTAAATTCAATATTTCATTTTTTCCCAAATTTCTCTCAAAGAAGAAACTCGTTGATGATTGTATCAAAACCTGAGAACACGCCCAATTGCCCATGAAAGAAAAACAAAACTCTAAGAAACGAATGAGTGTCCTGGACAGTCACCCTCTCTGAAATCTCCAACTTCTTGAAGCTTGTCCCAAAATCTTTGCTCTTTGAGGTAGATACCTTGAGATCCAGATCAGTTATTCTCTTGCTTTTGGCACATTTATACATCTCATTCTTCATGTCATCTCTCGCCATCTCACCTAGGTAGGTTTTCTCATCGATGTTCCCACAATTTCACATGTTTTTTTTCTGTTGAATAGAAAGAAAAGCTGATGATGTCTATATGTCCATAAACCTTTGGCCTAGGAGCAGATGTAGAAACATCTCGTTGATTTTGGAGGAAAAATAAGTTTTGTTATTTTTTCAATCTCGATCCTACGTTTTTTTTTTTCATCTCAATTCACCGGGAGCACGCCTTATGTTTTATAGCTATTGGTTAACTATTCTTTTTACTACCTTTCTCATATTTTGGATTATAGTTTTCTTTTGGTACAAAATGTCCCCTTCCAAGTAGTTTTGCCAGATATATTAATAAAGTACAGTGGGTGAAAGATAAAAACTTTTCAGTTCATAGCCATCCAAGGATTATATAATTATATAATGAATGAGAGAGAAAAAGCTCTTCTAGGGTTTGAAAAGGATGAATGTCCTAATTTCTAGTAAATCTCTCTCCTTAGCTCCTTTTATAATTAGACCACTTTTTCTGGCCATTGAAGTGCATTAAATGCGAAAAGAGCCATTTGAAAAGTTAATTTTCGAGCAGTCTAAATTTGACTCCGAGCAAAGGTGTCGACACTAGTGAACAGATTCATTCTGGATAATTGTATTAGTCATCTCACTATCTTCATGTAGTAGACTCCTGTTCCGATTTTGACTTCTAACATTTTTATTGTTTGAACCCTTTGACTTTGGAAACAGCATGTAGTGGACTATACTAATGCAAATTTTGTAGATTGAGCCCCTTGTCTTCGGAAGCACTTTGAGCTTTTCAATATGGGCATATACTCAAATTAATCTTGATAAATAAATAGCTTGGTGATTGAGGAATTAATCTTGGGCATACCCCCCCTCATCCAAATCATCAAGAGACGAGAGCTCTTGCAGCAACGCCATTTTGCGAAAACAAACATGCCCAAAGACCTCCCTATTCCAAGCTTTAAGATCACTCTTCAATAGTTTCAACTTCATATTAAGCACAAAGCTAGGAGACCTCCTATAATCATAACTCTGCCACCACTCCCTCACCTTGTCCACAAACCCATCAACCTTAAGCCATATGTTCTCGAAACAGAAAGGCATTTTGGAACCCCTGCAACCTACCACTATCCAACATAACCGAAAAATGATCTGAATATAGGCGGGGTAGCCTTCTTTGAATAAGATCCGGGAACATAGATTCCCAATAAGAGCTAACCAAAAAATGATCAATCCTAGACCAAGACTGAGATGATCTCCCATTGGACCAAGTATAAACCCCTCCAACTAAAGCCAAATCTACCAAATCACACTCAGTAATGAAATTCGAAAAATCCATCATCGCACTCCTATTGCCCCCAACCCCTGAATGCTCACCTGGAAAACTAGTGACATTAAAATCCCCACCGAAACACCAAGGAAGGCTCCATAGTGAGCAAATCCCCGCCAACTCATCCCACAATGACCCCCTACTCCGATCAGCGTTTAGGACCATACACTCTAGAAAACATCCACAAAAAATCATCCTCAACATTCTTAAACATCACCGAAATAGAAAACAAGCCAACACAAGACTCAACCATCTCCAACACTCGAGAATCCCAAAGAATCAAAATCCCACCTGAAGCTCCCTCGGCCTCTAAACTACACCACCTAACATGAGACCCACCCCACAAACTCCTCACCAAGGCCCTCAAAATAGACTCCACCTTGGTCTCCTGAAGACACACTAAATCAGCCTTCCACCCTCTCAACAAATTATCCAACCTCAAACATTTAGACTTATCATTCAAACCCCTCACATTCCAACTGATTATCTGAGGCTTCATAAGACACTAACTTGCCCCCTCCCTACTTTCCTGCTCCTACGCCAGCTATACACTTTTTTCTCATATTGCACCGAAGACTCCAAAGCCTTTAGCTCTTTTGCCAACTTGCCACCCGACCTCATCACTGCATTGCCACCGCACCCCCTCTCCTTCTCTAAGGCAGCAAACAATGTCACCAGTTCAGCTTCGTGCCCTTCATATGAGACCCCAACCAACTGGCGGAAAGATGCCTCCATATCCAAGACCCAACTGGACTGAAAATGAGCACTCGAATCTGCACCCACCTCCAACTCCTCTTAGGGCGGCAACATCCTTAAGGGCACAACAGTATGCTCAGATGCCTCATAATCAACAGCAACCAATGCCTTACCCTCAAAAATATCAAAGTCAGCACACCTGCTCATTGCTGAAAACACCGGGCTAGACTGAACCACATTTGGCTCAAGTTACGCAGCCCCCTTACCAACTCCATCGAGTCCATAGGTCTCCATGGACGGGGTAACCTCAACAGCCACCACCTCAGTCTCGCCTTCCCTCTTGTGTTCTCTTTGTCTCATTGTAAGGAGGACTTGGTGGCGGATTGTTTGGTGGATGGTAGTGAGAGTGTGGTGTGGGACGTCCCTTTTGTCAGAGCAACTAATGATTGAGAAGTGGAGGTTTTTTCCTCATTCTTTTTTAGTCTGTATGGTATGGCTTTGAGGAGAGGGGAGGAGGATGTGATGGTTTGGGTGGGGACCCAGGAAGGGGTGTTTTCGGTTAAATCGATGTATGGTTTGCTCTTGGGTGGGAAGGGTTTGTCTTTCTCTTGGAAGGGTGTGTGGAGGTCTTTATGCCCGTTGCGTGTATCTTTTTTTGTGTGGGAGGCTACTCATGGTAGGATTCTTACTATTGATAACCTTCGTAGAAGGGGGCTGCTTATTGCTAATTGGTGTTTCCTATGTTGGAGTGATGCTGAATTTATGGATCATGATTTGCTACATTGTCCTTATGCGCGAGGGTTGTGGTCACATATTCTTTGTATTGTGAATTTTCAATGGGTTATGTCTCAACATGTTGTTGATGTTTTGTGGAGTTGGAAGAGGAGGTTTCACAATCCAGTTGCTAAGGCTATATGGAGGCTGATTCCACATTGCATTTGGTGGTGTCTTTGGAGGGAGCGTAACAATAGAAGTTTTGAAGATAGTTCTTTGTCTTTGGCTAGATTGCAGGGGGTTTTAATGTCGTCTCTTTTTCTTTGGGCGAACTTGGTGCTTAGTTGCCCTTTTGTTGATTTTCTTAGTTTTCTTGCTTGTTTGGAGTAGTGTTTCAGTATAGTCCTTTGTACTGTTTTAACTATTTCTAATGAGATTGGCTTACTTATCAAAAAAAGATAAATGAATAGAGTGACATCATATTAAGCACTAATCATCAAAATTCACATCGTTCATCAATATTTTCATGAAATCAAACTTTTTCAAGCATTGGAATCTCTTGGAATGAGATATAATGATTTGTTATCATTAAAATCAAATTAAACAAGATTGTTATATAAATTTAAAGTGTTATATAAACTTAAGGCTAACAAGACTATCCAAGTGCTCAGATACAAAGGGGTAGTCTAGAGAGGTCGGCGCCCCTGGCCTATCCATAAATCTCTGATCTCAAGCAAAGTTCTCTAATTCCTTGCCAAACTAGGCAACACTCCCTTCAGTCCTTGACTTGTAAAAGTACTCTTCTTTATTTGGAGATGGAACTTAGAGTGGCAAATGGATTTGAGAAAGTCCTGATGGACTAGGACTTGTCTTGGTTAGCTGGATAATGGGCCGAAATCTTCTTAGACCTGAAAAGTGAAAACTACCTTTGAACCTCAGACCCACGGTTGCTGGAAAAGAACTTTGAACTTTCTCGAGAAAACAAAAACCGTGAAAGAAAAAGAAAGAGAAGAAAAGAAAATCCCATCGCATGGCACGTCTTCGTTTCCTTTTTGTTTTTGTTTTCAAGTGAAAAAGCCAAGAGGTGAAAGCCATTACACCTACTGCAATTCAAACTGCAATGCTATTAGAAAGAGAAAGTATAAGACCCAAAACACGCAGAGACTCCCACTCGAACTCCACCGAGACTCAGATTGAAGCATTTTGTCTTATCCACCAGCTAATTAAATCCATATCGAGTTCACCACACAATCTCCCTGATACGCGGCCAAAATAAAAGGAAAGATGAGTATTGTAGTGTCACAGGTCGTCGGACAAGAAGAAGAAAAGTGCAAAGGTGGGGAGCTTTCGGTGGGAGTTCGGGAGTCTTCTAGAAGCTAGAAGAAGATGGAATGCGGTTGTCATGTTTTGTTGTGATTTCAGCTACTTTACGTTTAGGTTTCAATTCCAAAAGGCCAAGTAGTAGGCCTTAGGACATGGGCCAGCTTCTTTAAGTTTGCGCCTAGATCTTTGCTGTGTGTTATGTTAGCTTGAGCTGAGATTAACTCAACCCAATTAACAGCAAGCCCAGCCCATAATTAGTAGGGTTATACCCATTTGGCTCTGTTCGGTGCTAGGTAAAAAATCACGTAATTGTTTTATTAAGAGATTTAGAGGTTAACTGCCTCGAAACAGCTTGTTCTTATGACTAGAATTCAATACAACTTGTGGGAATATTTTACAACAAATTCCGATTTGTTACACGTAGTGCCATTGGCCTTGATTTCGGTGTCGTCTTGCATGCTGGCAAGTATTCTAGGAGGAATGATTTACTCTCTAGCCTGCCTTGTGCTGTTATAAGAAAATACCTTTCCGTTCTGATGCAATCGAACTATAAGTGAAATTAATTAGCAAGCAGTGCAACAGGCAAGGAATTAGGTTACAATAAAACGAAAGGATTCTTTCTTCAAACTCTTTTCTCGTGGTAGGGGAAGATTCGCTGCAACGGTTGCCTTGGCTGCATAATCTAGGGATGCAAGCTTCAGGCCATTCCAACATTTACTGCGAATATTGCAAGAACAACAGCTTCCCAATTATTTTTAAGCATAACGCTGCAACAGAGGGTTTGTGATTCCAGCAAGCCATTCATCAGTTCAGCTTTCAGAGAAAATTTGTGGCACCTTCATGAAAATCATATTAACACCTTCGAATTAATGAGAACACCAGCTAAAAGCAATCCTGCTCATAGACCATCAGTTTACAAATGGCACCCCAGAAGGAACTCGCTGCGCATATTCTGCATACTGTGACCCGAAAAATTGCCTTAGGAAGTACTCTTCATATGGAATCCGTTTTGCAAAGAAGATCCAAACTACAATTACAAATGCGAATGTTGATATGGGATTACAGAGCATTATCTGAGTACCAACTGACCAGATGAGGAAACCACAGTATCCAGGATGACGGACAAGTCTATAGATTCCATGAGTAATCAATTTGTGTTGCTCCTCAGGATGAGTCCTGATAAGATGAGTGAAGGCCTGCCCAGCTGTAATGATCGCTGTTTTCCTCATGATTTCACCAATTATAACCATTGCTAAGCCCAAGTTGCTTATCCACCAGTGTTCCTTCATCCCAGGGAATAAGACAACTTCAATGAAGTACTCCAGCAAGGACAGGAACATTGCCAAAATATAATGTTTGCTGATCAGAAGAGACTTAAGACTAACATTTGACCTCCCATGCATGGCAACTGCTAAAACATATTCAGAACTGTGGAAGAAGATTATTGCAAGGAACATCTGAGATAACTGTCTGCAAGCTGTGTAACTGAAGATTTCTGACATTTTTGGCAAATAAAGGAATTACTTCGTTTCAGATGTAATGTAGTGAGACCTCTATCATTTAACTATCTCAGACAGAATAGGATGAAGAAATCTCCAGGGATTTACTCCAGACCTGAAAATGATGAAGGGTCATAAAACATTGATGCTGAAAATTTGGAGATTTCCAAATCACCCCAAAGTTTCTTCAAGAACGACATCACCTGCCAAAATAACAAGGATCAAAACCATAGTTAAAAACTTTTGTACATACTGTACAGATGGAAAATATCTTTATTCACCATTCACTAAGGTATCTGGAAGAAAGCAAAATGCTTTCAGAGTGAACTGAATAAAGCCATCACACCATAAAAGCTCCAGTACAATGAGGAGGGATCTTTTGAATTGAATAGATATGAAAATGACGGAGCAATTGCTAACTTATCAAGGCCAAGAAACGACAATAGTGTGGAAGTGAAAGCAAAAATCATACAGAAGAACTTCAAAATACTTTTGGTTGGCGATTTGCAATAATTGAGAGTTGTAATTTTGTGTGAAATATCAGAGTTAAAACATTAGATTGGAAATATTGAAGTATTGGGTCTGAATCATTAGATAAGCATTCCTCTATTCATGTGTCCCCTATAACTGCTACATCTTTTCCACATTAAATAAAGGAGAACTATTTCTGCATAAGCAAAGTGAAGAAATGCATGATTTTGTCAAGTGGTTGATGCTTTCTATAAAACACATATTAACCCCTACTGTCAGCTAATTAGCAAGCTACAAAATTGAGTAAAGTCCACTATAATTGGGGAAGTCAGAAAAGGAAAGTGGTCATTTGGCCACCAAAATATGGTCCGGAGGACCTTAGTTAAATCTGGATGCCCAACCTAGGAACATGTAAGGTGTCATGGTGCCCAAAGCATGGGTCAGAGATAGGGAGAAATAAGCCTAACTTCTGACCAAGAGAACCGCCTCAGTCCACTACCCTTTTGTTCCGGGTGAAATCAAGATTAAAAACAATAGATTTATAAGGATCTTAAAACCGTAGACTCCACAGCTAGATCCTAGTCTCTTTCTACTCAACCTCGCCCCTTTCTATTTTTGGGCTAAGGAACAGCGTAGAATATAAGAGTCAAGGTTTTATTTTCCTTCACTGCCACAAAGTAGACACGAAGTCCATTTCCTCCATTTCTCACCCAATGAAAAGAGCTACAAATTACCAACGCCATATTCTAAAGCTGAACTAAGAAACACGAAGAGTGAGTTAGAGCTGGAAATTTATGCTCGTTTCCAATTAGAGATGCAGGTGAAGGAACCAAAATCTTAACAACAGTTTCTGATTTCTTTTTCCGTTGCAGGGAAAAAGGAAGAGAAGACCTTGGTCAGCCAAAAGAAAAAAGAAAAGAACAGAGAACTATAAGAGATACGCCTGTGAGCAGAAAAACAGGAGAAAAGAAAAGAACATAAGTTTTCTGTATGTACGAAGCCAGGTCTTCACATCATCTACTTCTAGTAGTACCTTTGTAGAGAATTTATTTTCTCAGTTCCCACCAAACCCAAAACCTAAGATTCAAAATTTTTCCAGATATCTTCTATTTCGAGGATTCCTCTGTAACCAAATAAAACAGATTTTGATTGTTCTCTTCAACAGTAGAATGACGATATCACAACCTAAACGTCTGTCAAATAAGCAAATCAAACTTATCAAATTGATGATATTAGCGTCTGAGAATCACCTGATTATTAATATCTTACTCTTTCGAAGAAAACTCGGCTTGGGCGTCAAGAAGTTGACAACAGACTTCGAGAAAAAGAACAGATCCCACGAGACGAAGAAAGGAAATGGAGGAAATAAGAAGGTAAGTATGCTTTTATGATTGAAGAGTGCTTCAGATTCCGTCCTCTAATCAGGGTCGGGAAGAAAGCAAAGCAAAATGGCCAAAGTTTTACTGCAAAATCAGGTTGTTTCTGCAAATCACAGGCCTGAAGAATTTGACCTCTGGATTAAAATCTGAATAACTCTTTCTAATGGGTTATGAACCACTATAGTACTTGGTTTTAGTCTATTTTAATAAATAAATAGTCTTTGGTTTTCGATGACTTATGTTTTACAATTTTTATTAAACAAGTTATTTTGTTCAATGAAAAGGATTCCTTCCCTGTGAAAAACAAAAAATTTGAGATCATAAACTTAAATAGAGTTATTTTCCATGTTTTTCCATTTCATTTAAACTGATTTATACGACAGAATTATGACAGCAAACCTAAATTTTTTTCCTTAATTTAAGAAGAAAATAATTTTTTATGGACAAAATCATAATTTTATTCATTATAATTTTTATTACAATAACTATTTTATGAGGATAAAATTATAATTTTATAGGCTAAAAAGTCAATTTCCATAATTTCCGTCACAATTGGGTTTTTAACAACGATGCAAAGCATTTGAAATAAATTAAGTGCAAAATATCACAATTTCCATAATTAGAGTGCAAAAATATATTTACCCCTAATTAAAATTATTGTTCATGGCTTATGGAGATTTCAAAAGGGTTTAACCACCCCCCCCCCCCCCCCCCCCCCCCCCCGGTAGATTAATCCTCTCAAAGAACTTCCATTTTGGGATAATTTATTTGTGCACGAAATACAGAGAGACCAGGCCTGGAATGCCTTCCCATTCTCATTTCGTTTAGGTTCCAGGGAACACATTCTACTGCCATCTTCACTCTCCTCCCAAATGGCATGGAGTGCCTTAACTCAGAATCTCACACATTGACGTCAGTTGTGGCATTCTAAACAGATATCAAGTGCTCAACCACTCAATAATGTTGCAAAAGTATCAATAAGAATATTACAACCTCTTTAGAAAAAATTACCAAACTAGCTCTGCCAACATGGAACATCCAACCTCTAACCTAAAGGTAACTTGGAAAGCTAATGACTCTATTTAGCCGCAGCTTCTTAGCTTGAAACATCTCACGCAACAGGAATTTTAGGTTCGCCTAAATTCACAAAAGCCTCAGCACGGGCCATGCGTGCCATTGCCGCATTCCAAGACACAAGATGGTCCATGAAGACTTTCACATACTTTCCTTTATCATTCTGTTCAGAAAAAGCCCAAGCATCGTTAAATCGGGATCTCATAGCGGTGAAAAAGGGTAAGACAGAGAAGCTTACACATACCTTGTAATCCAGATAATAAGCATGCTGCAAGCAAGCGAGCAGTGGTATGGTCAGCATCTTGTACAAAAAGGAAAGTATATATAATATAAACTATAGATTCCCAGTGGGCAGATCGCAATTCTGTTTCTGGTTGTTTGGATGTGGCTTGTATTCCTTTTCTTATTTTTAATTGTGATGTGAAATCTTTTTCCGTTTAATTTCAGTAATGAGATGAGTATGATTTCAGTTAAAAAAAAAAAAAAAAGGGTAGACAAAGGCAAGTATATATAATATAAACTATAGATTCCCCACTCCGGGGGGAGAGAGAGAGAGAGAGAGAGAGAGAGAGAGAGAGAGAGAGATCATTGCATACCTCCCACATGTCTAAACTGATGATTGGCTGCACAAGAAGGGATGATTAGTGCAATTGGCAAGATAAAGATAGAGGAAGCTGACATAGTAAAAACAGAAATTTACTTACTATGTCCTCCCACACTAGTGGGCAAATGGCATTTGATGTTTTAATTACCACAAGCCGTCTCTCTTCTCTCTTTACTAGGCAAAAAAACAACAAAGGTTACCATTACTTGGAAGGACTTGATAAGAACAAAGCAAGTCATAAAACAAGTTCCATAATTAGTTCGTATAGACACTAGGAAACAAATTTCTATTTCCAATGCACTTCTCCCACTTAAAAACAGATCTACAACTTCCTAATACAAGCAGAGGCCCTAAAATGTGATGTCTAGCACCTTAAGTATCTGAGGGGATTGAAATGGTAGATAACATGAAGCAAAATAAGCAAAAAGGTGAAGTATTGAATAAGCTACCATTAGCCTAATCTCTCTCTCTCTCTCTCTCTCTCTCTCTCTTTTCTGTTTCCCAAAGTAAATAAATGCCTAGCCAATGCATGCGATAGTGTCTTGTGAGAAATACTGAGTGTTTATTAAATTTCAAAAGGCTTCCCCCCTGCCCTCTGCCCTTTGCTCCCCATAAAACAGAAATATCCTTTTCTTCTTCTTTTCCATTATGGAAAGACACATGCACATTTGCCCCTCAGTGTTTGAACATAGCAAGGAATCTTCACCAAGGGTGACATTCATAAATTGAAAATGGTGCAAGTACTGGTACAGGGACTCATGTTGCCTAAAGGAGGGGAAGTTACAGAATACAAAATACTTGAACTAATGAAGACAAGAATACAAAGGAGCAAAGAACAATGGGAGGTAAATAAAGGAGTCCCCTTCATGTCACAGGTTTGGCATGATGCTAGATAGGCAGTAATCCAAAAAGTAAGCACTAAAAATGGGTGCGAATTATACATTTCTCAATGTCACGGCAATGGACAGGTTTCCACAGTAGAATTCAAAACACATAAACTTTGAATGCTCCAAAAATCAATTCATAGACTTACAAACAAGCCAAACCCAGCCAGAGCCAAACAATGTAAGGGCTGCTTCCACAAACTTGTCCTTGAAATTTGAAAATGAACCAAAGTCCTTTTCAATCTGCTGAAGAACACCTAGTTTCGGTATGTCCCCTCCTCCAGGTTGCATGCTTTCCCAAAAGAAGTCATGATTCCAAACCTGTAAATGCAGATTTGTGACTCGATTTATTCCTTCTAGTTTCTTCTGTTTTCTCCCTTCTTTCTTTCTTGCCTTTTTTTCGGAAGGGAGAAGAGGAAGGGTGGTTGGGGGGGGGGGGATTCACAATAAAAAGTTTCAGACATGGATGGAAGTGAAAGACTTGAACTCACTCAACAAGAAGGATACAGGCTGACATACGTCTACAGAATATAAGCAACAAAATAATATCTGTTAAAGTTTGGTCTAAGTACATTGAATAGTAAGACTATACATAGGTTCCCCACCTTAACAACAGAAGAGAGAGAGAGAGAGAGAGAGAAAGCAAGCTTCTGAGGGGGTGCAAGAAAGGTGGGAAACAGAAACAAAAGAAAGGTCTCTAGGGTATTTGTTTCAGAATCACTCATCTCTTCTTCCTCAAAATAAAGCCCTGTGACATGCCAGAGCAACAAAACATGTTAGAACAACAAGGTATACTTTCATTCTGCCCTAAGCTGAGTGCTCATTTTAGAAAGTGAATAAGCCTGTAAAAACCACAAACGAAATTTTTTGACACAAATTTGGAAGACTGCTGCCCCGCCTAGAGTTTCGTTCTTTGTTTGGGAAGCGGCCCATGGGAAGGTCTTAACCATTGACAATTAAGAAGGAGGGGGTTATGCTTGATTAATTGGTGCTTTCTATGCAAGGGTGATGGAGAATCTGTGGATCACGTGCTTATCCACTGCTTGGTAGCTAGAGAGTTGTGGGTGCACGTGCTTAGTATTGTTAACTATCCTTGGGTGATGCCTAAGAGGGTGGGTGAGCTGCTAAAGTGTTGGAGGAGGAAGTTCAACAATCCTTTGGCGTTGGCTGTGTGGAAAATGATTCCATTATGCATTTGGTGGAGCTTTGGAGGGAGAGGAATGGAAGGTGCTTTGAAGATTTGGGGCTGTCCTTAAATTGTTTGAAAGGCAAAATGATGCAGTCTTTGTTTCTGTGGGCTAATGGGGCGCTGGGTTCTCCTTTTGTAGACTTCAGTGATTTTATCAGTTTTCTAGCTGTCTGTTGTAGCTGGTTCAGTACAGCCTTTTGTACTGTCCCGCTTCCTTTTGTTTTTTGTTTTTTTTTTATCTCAATAAAGCTTTCCTTACTTATTAAAAAAAAAAAAATTTGACACAAAGATATTGATTAAGATCTCCAAAATAGTCCAAGTCATCAGCCACTGGCTGATTCACTCACATAATTTAGCAGTATGACATGCACTGGCAGATGGTGAGTACCTGGGCGGCATTGTTGAATTCAGGTAAGGGGTTTCCATTGTTATATGTTATTTTCACAAGCTCATCCATAGTGCAGCCATACATTACATCGTTCTTCTCCAAATGTTTATTCAATCCTTCAACATAATTCCGGTGATGTCTGCCCCAATGCATCTCTAGCGTCCTTCTACTCATATATGGTTCTAAAGCATCCTGCAAATTGATAACGAGTCCAGGGAAAACATAAAACATAGATTATTAATCAAGGAGAGACCTAACAGAGAATTTCTAAAAGAAATGGAGCGATCAAATCCAAATAGTAAATAAAAAATTCTTTATACTCCAATAGATACAAAAATAGCCACTCTCACCCAAATATAATGCCAGAATTTTGACTCCAGTGTCCAAAATGGTTTTCCTTTTCATTTCATAGAAAAGGGAATGATAAATGAAACACTTGATAAGTGTAAGCACATATGATAACTACACTGATGAAATTTAAATTCTTAAGTGATATTTGTCAGCAATAGGTAAAGCATAAGTTTCATAGGAAGCTCACTATCACCCATCCAAAATCTAATCATAACACCTTGTCTGTTTCAACATTTACAATTTTTTATTTTTCTAATGAATAAGCGTACTATAGGCACTTTTCCTAGATTTCAAGGATATGCGATCGAATAGAGATTCCAGTGCGTGTGGGGGAGAGAGAGAGAGAGAGAGAGAGAGAGAGGAGAATAAGGCTTTCCACTTTAGGAAAATAATTTTAGTGAGTTGATTAAATAAAAATTACATTCCGCTAACTGCCAACCCTACGATTTGTCAATAATAATGTTCAAACCTTCAAGCAAACTTGAAGTCAAAAAGTAAGATTACGTTTTCAAGGTTAATCAGTTTAAGAGACTCCAGAAAAGGCATACCACAAACATTAAGCATTTTCAAAACTGTGTTTAAGTCTTGATTGTGTTTGGTTGCACCTGTTATGGATGTGGTAGAAGTGACTTAGCTGATTGTATCATTATGAGCCAATAAGTGGACAAGCAGTTGTCCTGCATAAATCAGAAGTTCCATATTTCACCTTTTTTTTTTCTGGCTATTTTTCTTTTGATCACATTCGTGTTTATGTTCTTCTTTTGCCCAAGAGAAGAGAGGATATATATAAAAACTAGGCATTCATATGATGAACTAATTACTCACAAGTTTATAAGGAGGTGACCTCAAGCCATAGTAAGCAAAAACTTTTGAAGCTCCTTGAGACTCAGCGGACCATCTTTTTTGTTGCTTAGACTGCGTGCATAGAAAATCAGGAAGTTTGCTTTAGAAGAAAGATACAATCTGTGGTATGTAAACAATTTCTTTTGATACAAGAACCTTTGAAAATAAAAGGAGCAAACGTACACAGTCTGTCAAAAAGTAATAAAATTAAGACTAAGAAACAAACACTTAGTATAATGTTGCTTGACTGGAAAACTTATAAAGCAGTTCATTTTGGTACGGCTTTAAGGATGCTATATGGATATCAAAAGTATCACTCACGATTCTATCAATAATTGTTGTTTATTTAGTAGGTGCTAAAAACTTAGGTTCAGCCCCTCCAAGCGGTATTTAATCTGTTCCTATGGGGTGTCTATACCAAGCTAAATGTAAAAGCAACATCTACAAAGGAGTATTTAGTTGTACCAGATATTATATTCTGTCATAGACACCTGAGAGATCATTGAACGAATAATGCAAAAAATGTTCACAACAGGGACCCACCATAGTCAATTATGTCTAGGAGTTAAGTGATAGTTTCTGTTTCTAAGAAAAGGTGAAATTCCTTCAGAGAACCACACCTAACCGCAATGCCATTATCCTTAGTTCACCTCATAATATCACTTTGAAAAGTAAGATAGTCCAGTTGAATGCAAATAATTACAATTTTTTTTTTAGAATATTAGGTCGCTGATAGGCTTTGAAGATATCTCTGTATTGTTTGCAGAAAAACAAATGCTGCTTACATTATAATCTGAGATTTTGGGGTCAATATAGCCTACCAAGTAAAACAATATGAAACCTTAACCTCCACACAAAGTCATGTCAAGTACAAAGATATATTTCCAGTTATGAAAACATATCACGAACTAAGTATTAAAAGGAAATCCAGTGACAGACACCATCCAAAGAAGAATCCAATTACTGGAATTTACCCGACAAGGGAGCTTGGGGCTCTTAAACCCCTGAGGGCAGTCGATCACTGAAAGATGAGAGCTTGAAGGGAAAGAACGGTAACAACAGGATCCCATTTCTGCTTCTCACCTCTTGCAACTAAACAAGCATTCCTGCAGAACAGTTGTTTATTGTTTAGCTCATAATAAACAGATAACTTATTAAAATGTTAACAGAAATTTTAATTCCTTGTTCAGTCCTTTACAATGCTGAGACTCAAATTCACAAGCTGTACACAATCCTCAAAAGGAAATCCCGAGTGCTGTGTAGGACATGCAACAGTAAATAAGCCTAGGAATATGTAAGGTGTGATGGTGCCCAATGCATGGGTTTGCACATTGGGAGAAATAAGCCTAACTTCTGACCAAGAAAACCCCATCAATATAAAAAACAATATATTTATAAGGATCAGGGCTCTGGATGAGGTTCTAAAGCTCAACTAAGAAACATGAAGAGTAAGTTAGAGCTGGAAATTTATTCTTGTTTCCAACTAGAGATGCAGATGAAGTTGTAGGTAAACTTTCCACCCACTAGTCGTAGTTTCACAAATAGTTAAAATGTACCATTCAAAACCCTCCACAGATTTTTTTCCTTGAAAACTACCCCTATCCATCATAGACCCGTTCTTATTGAAAATTGAGGTTCTATGTGTCCAATCAATTATTCCTGGAATACTGGGAAATAGGAACTCTGTATTAATGCTTATTAGCCCTTTTCTTTACTCTTAAGCTAAGGAAAAAAAAAAAAAAAAAACTAAGGAGAATAAGTCCCTTTTCTACTCTTTTTTTTTTTCCTCCCGGGATTCAAACAATTTAGAACTCCACATGATCTTATCGGCATTTATGAATACATAGTATATATGCGAGGTACCAAAATCAAAGAGAAGATAAAATCTTAACAAGATTTTCTGAATCCCTTTTCCGTAGCAGGGAAAAAACGAAGAGGAGGACCTTGGTCAGCCAAAAGAAAAACAGGAGAAAATAAACGGACATTATTTTGCTGTATACACGAAGTCAGGTCTTCGCATCATCTAGTTCTAGTAGTACCTTGTAGAGAATTTATTTTCTCAGTTCCCACCCAAAACCTAAAATTCAAAATTTTTCTAGATATCTTCCATTTCGCGGTTTCCTCGGTAACAGAACTTAAAAAAAAAACAGATTCTGATTGTCTCTTCAACAGTAGAATGAAGAAATCACAACCGAAACTTCTGTCAAATAAGCAAGTCAAACAGAAAATTAATGTGCATAGAAACGTAAAAATAGTTCGAATCTTGTGATCAGGCTGAAATGGTTTCAACTTAAAATCCCATCGATTGGACTAAAACGCGGCCAATGGGGAGCTCAATCTCTCAGCTCCCCAATCACAAAATATATCCAACTTTCTCATTTTCTTTCCCTCAGGTTTCCTCATGAACCTAACAATACCAGCTCTCATTTCTCTAAATACAAGCTCTCTTTTCAACTACACCCTAAATAAACCACAAACTCAACAATCTAAGCAAACATATATGTCAAACTTATCAAATTGATAATACTAACGTCTGAGTGAGAATCACCTGACTATTGATAGCTTACTCTTTCGAGGAACACTCGGCTTGGGCGTGAAGCAGAAGTTGACAACAGGCTTCGAGAGAGAACAGACTCTAGGAGACGAGGAAATGAAAATAGAAGAAATAACAAGGTAAATATTTTTTTTATGCTTCGAGAGAGTGCTTCAGATTCCGTCCTCAAATGGAATGCAGAATGGGTTTGGAAGAAAGAGGCCGCAGCAGTCAGAGTTTCACTGCTAGTGTTGGAGCATGAGAAGATAATGGTATTGTTTATTCCTTTACTGACGATAAATAAAGAATACCGCCTTCTGACCAATATACACATAAAACTGATTTTCAGAAATTTTGAGAAATTAATATTTTAATCCTTAAATTTTAACTATTTTTATGTATCAGTGCTTCACTTTCAAACTTTAGAATTATAATCCTCAATTTTCTTATTTTGACATAATCACCATTTTATCAGCCTTTCGTCGGACAGCTTTTGCCACATCAACGTGAATTACAGATGGCATAACTTATATGCCATGTCATTGGGCAGCTCATCAATACTCCAAAAAGTTTTTCATGGCTTTTCGAGAGTCAACTTTAAAATACTGCAAAAAAAACCTCACGGTTCTTCCTAGATTTATTTTTGGTCTATCATCTCTTTATGTTACGCATTTAATGGGTTGCGAAAGACTTAAGAGAAATTTCCAGACCTCAGTTATATGAAATGTCTGGAGGAGTTTGATGCAGAGAGAACAATTGTATCACAATTACCATCTCCAGTCTACGTCTGAAGAACATCAATAGACTAATAGTGAAGGGATATAAGGAGTTACCACCAGATTTAGGGGATTTGCAAAGACGGCACAAATAAACATCTAGGCATGCTTCACCTTATACCGGTGGCCTCTTTGACCACTTTTAGCAATCTTACTTCAATAAATATTGCATGCAACATGCTATTTTATATTACCGTGCTCTAGATCTATCATTTCTCAAATAATATCAATATTTAAGCTTCATTTGGTAAGATAGTTGTTCAAAAGTGAAATGCAACAAGCTTTAGTGATTTAAAGTGTCGCGCCCCAAACGCTAGCCCGACGAGGCTAATGACAGCCGCTAGCATTTCTAACAATGAACGCTCCAGCGCACTTACTAAAATCTTGAAGCGAATTTTTTTTTTTTTTTAAACTAACCTGCCTATACTAATTCGGAAAATATGAATTTCTTTAGTTCATACAAATACATTTCAGAAGTTTATTTTCTTATCCACTGCCAACATGCAGACCCTCAACGCTCTACTGAAGTATAAGAATATGTAAATAAGTGTAGGCGGAATAAAAACATATAACTATATCAAATAACACACATAGAGAGACATTTAGAATCAAATCCTCAGGTAATAACTTAAAGCAATAAATTATAATTACATCATGGTCCCAAAATATAAGTTGCTCAAGAGTCTTAAGTCTCGTAGGCTGAACAGACCATGACCACGACCACAACACAATGGAGGTTCATATCAGCTCTTTCAAAAATAACTTAGGATCTACAGGAATTGCAAATTAGGGGAGGGCACCCTCGTCAGCCCCCCTCCTCGGGTTCTAGATCCTCATGAGTTCCCTCACCTGGAACATCATCTGGAATGATACAATTGAAATATTGTGAGTCGAATGACTCAGTAAGGGATATGCATGACATGATCATGAATGACAGGTATATATATGCCAAAATAAATGCATGTTATGTATGCAACTCTTGTACATGCAAATTTGCTTAAAAGTTCCTTCGTCCTTATTTGGGCTACTACTCCGCTCCATTTACCCCTGAAGTCAGGGTTGTGCGTTCCCTTCGAACTGTTCCCCTTTCCCTTGGAACATGTCATTTGGTCGAGCTAGCCTTGATGTGGCCCCAGGCCTAATGGCTAGACACAACCCTTAGAGGTCCACACCTTCTCGCATTCGTCCTTCAGTGTGGTTGCACATACCTCGAGGACAACCCATCCTTCTCGCATTCGTCCTTCGGAGTGGATGCACCTATCTTACTTAGGTACGGTACCGACCATCTTATTTAGCCCCATAACATATCCTAACATAGCATAAAATCTCATTTTCATTTGCATAAAATTTCCCTTTCTTCCTTTTGAGAAAATTAATGCAAATGCTTATGATGTGCTCAATGACAAATAATCACGCTGTGTATCATTCTAGTTTTCGGAAAAATATAATTTTTCCACTTACCTTTATCCACTCGAGCTTATGGTGGCACCTTGTCTATAAATGAGTCATACTAATGTTGTCACTTAAATAATTTAAAGATTTACTTGATACAGGAAATAATCATTCAATTAAAAGTTAGCACATCATACTAAATCACACATGTTTCTTTACTAAACCAGCAGTGATCCTACAAAGTAAAACTTTATCTTAAGTTTCCTGAACCCATTAAACTTGGATGCCAAAATGATCCCTACACTCCATGTTGTAACATATTAAAATTTCAGGTAATTTGGAGCTTGTTTGCCACTCGAAAGATTTACCCGAAAATGCAAGTTGCTGGGGGCATCCAAGCGGGCAGCCTCTATGTCTCCAGCTTCAAAAATTCATAACTTCAAAAACATGGCTCCAAATTACATGAAATTTCTTTTAAACTTCTCTGCTTTCATAGCTCAAACTTAGAGATAAAAATCATAAAAATCGGAACTACTTTACATTTTCAAAAACACTTCATAGCAGATGAAAATCCTAGAGCAACACTGCTGCTGCCTCCAGCTCGGCCTTCCACTTTCAAAACACCATAACTTATTCAATACACATCCAAATCATACGAACTTTATCTTAAAATGTTCCCCTTTCATAAACTTAAAATTCAAGATCAGAACCATAAAAATATGACTAAAATTGGTCACTTCAAAATTACTTGGAACGAGCAAGAAATTTGGGCGTGCAAGGCTGCTGACAGCTTGACGACTGAACTTTTAAAAATCCATAACTTGCTCAATATTTATCGGAATCACCTAAAGTATGGCATAAAATATTTTTATTTCATAGGCCTATAATATAAAATTCTCTTACAAAACAAAAGATAAAATAAATCACATCAATACTTACTCCTAATTCGAGCTTTATTATCTGCAGGAAATAATTTTCAGCATGCACTAATTTGATCATTTGTTATTTAGTTTCCACACTTTATTGGTTATTCATCAAACAAGCATCTATCTAACTTCTATATCACCTTGTAGCACCCATAGGATACAAAATGCCCCAGCAACAAAGCAAGTTCCAGCATTTATCCACTTATGTAAACTCGATACTTTGACAATTTTCTACAGAATTTTCCGAAAGCTCCAAACACTCCTTTTAGCTTGATTAGATGATAGCAATTGTCTTCATATAAATCTTTATAGTACCCACTATAGCTATCCAGATTTATATCTAACAACATCAAACATAAAAACAGAGTGGGTAAATTATAATTCTGCAGAAGACTAAAGATTTCCATTAAATTAAGGTTCTGCATAAAAATTCCAGCAACATGTCCACGACTTAGACCTTTTGAACTCCTTGCTTTCAAACATTAAACATAGATGTATTTCATATGACAGAACTTATAACTTTACTATAAAACCTCTAGGATCAAAATTGTTCGTTACGCTATCCTCACATTAAATTTACTGCAACATTCAAACAAGATATATTCTCTCTAACTTGCTCCTCTTTTTCTTTTCTGTAGAAACTAAATTCCAGCAACTAGCTTAACAAGTCTATCCTATAATTTTTAATGATTTCCAGCAACATGACTAGCTCCTTAAATCATAGACACGTTAATAATTTATAACATTTAACATTGAGATTGTCATATAACAAGTTATCTTACTTTTCTAAAGAACAAAAGGTAGTTTTACTCGCACAAGCATCCATTCTAACTTCACTTTTCTGCAGGAAAACAAGCCTTAACTTATGCTGTTTACCCGCACAAGCATCCCCTGTACATTTTGTGTTCTTTTGTTTTCTGCAAAATGCTAATAGACAGCGATGCTATAGTACCTTATAGCTCCCATAATAGTTTTTTGAAAATTCCCACCTAACAAAGTTAAGACACATAACAACACTAAGATATTCAAGCCTAACCCACTACACTTTCCATTTCTTGGTCAAAATCAAGGTAGCAACAAATAAATATGTCCTCCAAATATAGATTTGTAGAGCCTCGCATGAACATCAAAGTTGAAATTCCACAACCAAATAGCAACACCAAACACATGCTCTAATCCTAACATGAAACCAGATCCCACGCATTGATCTATCATGCAAGCCACTCAAAATTTTTGTGCGACAGTAACCACTCCAAAATAGCTCCCAACTTCCTTTCAGACGTTTCATCAAACACCTATAGCGCATCAAAGTTTTTTTTCTTAAAGCTTTTAACTTAAAATCTGACCGTGCATGTTTGCCTTCCTAACTCCACCACTTAACCCAACATGGAAAGTGTAGAAAAAAAATAACAATAGAACCCCAACAAATTCACAATGACATCCACGGTTTCCTATAAAAATTTTCATCAAAATAGTAACACCCTTACCTTGGCTTCTCTTGGTTCCTCCTACTGCACTACACCTCCCTTAGCTCTATATGGCAGTCCTTCTTCTCTTCTCTCTCTCTTCTTCTTCTTCTCTTCTTTCTTCTTCTCTTCTTTCTTCTTCTCTTCTTTCCTCTTCTTCTCTTCTCCCTTCTTCTTCTTCTTCTTCTTCTTCTTCTTCTTCTTCTTCTTCTTCTTCTTCTTCTTCTCTTCTGCAGCTTCAACGTTTTCCTCCTCTTGTTTGTGTGCGTGAGTGCGTGAGTGTGTGAGTAACAAAAGGAGCCGAAGAAGGAAAATGGGGAGGGGGAAAAAATAGCGTGAAACAAAGTGTTAAGGGAGGAAAAGACCATCCTACCCGAAACTTTGTTAATAACGCCTCCTACAATTGGTGAATCATGCGGCTGCTTGTTTTTGTTTTTTTTTTCTCTTGGTCACGCGTGTCTCTCACCATACGCCTCTTTCCTTCACTTTATTCATTTATTTATTTTTAGACACCTATAATGCAATTTATCACTATTAAAAATTTACAAACAATATAACATGAAAATTATTAATAAGGATGCAAGAGAAGTGCTAAAGGAAAATTTCACCTTAGATATAATTTTATATCAAGTCAACCATACATTTCTTTTCCCAATAATTTAAAACAGTGTAGACCTTAAAGAGTCAAGAAGTAAAATGTTAAATGTCTAAATTGGCATCGAAGGAAACTTAAACTAATTGGTGCTACTAGTCTCTTAAGTCGGGGTCTCACATAAAGTATCCATGCATTCACTCGTTCAAAAATATTCTTCACAAAAATGCTGAAGGATATAGGATCAATACTATAAGCTCTCCATCTAAGCATAAGATTTCAAGATACTCAATGAAAAACAAGCTTAAATGAGAATATCACCAACCTGTGAGCCTCAAACATCCATAAATAAGTATTTTTGCTCCAAACCCCAAGATTCTCACATGCAATGATACAATATCTAACCCTAGACTAATTCTTTACAAGATCTAACCCTAGATAATCTCTATTCACCCGAATAAAGAAGCAATATACATTTAAGAATCTCTTTGTTTTTTTTTATAACCCTTTAGTACGAGCAAGCAAAGATCCTTAGACAAACATTTTTCAAGTAGCCAAATCCATCCAACTCATGAGCTTACAAACTTTATTTATCAAAGTTTAACCACTAAAACTCACCACAAGCATGCAAATCTTAATTAAGACATGATATAGTCTCTAACTACCCTTACCTTTTGGATGAGCTTTCCTACTTGTTATTTAATGGATTCGGTTTGCACCTAGAGATTCAAGAGAAGAACATTTAACAAGTGATTCATACTTAAAGAAAACTAAAGAATAATAACACTAATACTCTTAAACCTTTTTCCCTCTTTTTCCTCACTTCCTTTTCTTCTTCTTCTTTCTTTCTTCCCCCTCTTCTTCTTTTTCTTTTTCTTCTTGGTTGCCTATCTCTCTCTCTCTCTCTCTCACCCAAAGCTCTCTCTCTCTCTAAAACAAACTAAATGAACCCTTTAGCTCTCTCACTCGAATCCTTTATCAGTTCTTATACTATTGACAACATCACGAGACCTGTACAATGATAATGTGATAGAAGGGAATATGAAAAACCATTTCTAATGCTAAAATTATCATTTTATTATAATTAAACCACAAAAAACAGCAACTTCCCCATAGGGCCGGGTCACGAAGTTTTATGATTTGATAACAACTTAGATGCCAATAAACTAAACGAAGTAAAACACCTTATGTGATTATCTGCTTGATTTAGCATGTTGTGACTACTCCTGAAATTTTTTGATAATCACAAATTCTCAGCATCAAAAAGACTTTATTTTGATCCACATTCATGTCAAAAAACAAACAAACAATTCTAACGAAACATATATTTTTTTTAAAAATATTATTTTATTCTTCCGGGTCAAACCCGATCCGAGCATAATCGGTTGGTCAATCCGAGTCCACTAGATCAGGGTACAAGACTGTCACGCCCTGTGCTAGTACTTATCTCCTGGGCTCGTGTATAATAATCGCATGCACACAAGTGGGGATTACCGCACGATAGAAACTCTTAGGATCACTTAAATGCCCTCAAATTTACTTAGCATAAGACTTGCAATTTAAAAGAAGACTTGTGATTTAAAATGGTTATTTTTTTAAAAAAAGAAAAATCGTTAAAAATTATGAGAGTCGTTAACCGATTAGGAAACTTGAGTGAAAAAGGTAAAATTGCGCAAAATATTGCATCGTGATAATTGAAATTTATTTAGGAAATCTTAATAACGACTTAGATTGAAAACTGATTAATATTGAAAATGATTAAAATGTGATTTGTAGAAAGAAATCAACATAAAGTAATACATATTTTCCTTAAATAGAGCACGGTTTGATACAAAAGGGTCATTCGAGAGGACTACAAAAGAATAGGCCTACGGTATACAAAAGTGTGAGCTTCCAATAGCTCACCTAGCATATACAATCGTATTTCAAGGATCAAAAACAATTGAAACACTGCCATCAAAAGAAAGCAAAAGAACTAACTATAGGGGTACAAAACAAATCCTAACCCTTATTCCTCATCCTTGGTATTCGAGGAGAGGTCGATGACGCCGTCGACCGGCGTGCTCAGAGTGCCCTCCATTAGTGGGGTCGAGGGAAAAAGGAAAGGAATAGGTGGCTCAGGTGGGACTCCTACCCAGCCAAGGTCTTTGGAGCTGGGAACTGGAAAGTTTTTCCAGTACCAGTGGGGCTCGTGCTCCACTAAGACTTGAAAGTCTTCGAAGATCCACACTCGGATCTTCAGAACTACTACGTACTGCCCCACATCTAAGAACTTATCGATCTCGTAGTAAAACATCGTTTTGCTCAAAATAAAAATGCAAACACAAATATAAATAAAAGAGGCGAGTCCTACTAACTCAATAAGGTCGGGGAGGGGAATATACTATGTGAAATAACACAAGTGCAACAATGCGTAAAGAAGCATTTGCTCAACATCTGGGTTTCCTGAGGTATTCTCAGTGTTTGCTCTATTCACTCTCAGAGTCGGGTTGTGCGTCCCTCCTCTCCTCGTGGGAGTTATCCCGTGCCATTTGTACCAGGACCCTTGTGACGCCAAAGCGCCCCAGAAGGAGCCCACCCACTCCCTGTAGTGTGAGGTTTCACTCTCCTAATGTGCCCAATACCATCACCCTTACTTTAGGAATCACCTCGCATGCGTAGGGTTCCTCACATATTGTTTTCCCTCACTTGTCATGAATGCAATTAATGCACAACCATTATTCATATAAGAACATTTGATCATATAATGAGATAACTTAAAAGCATTAATCGACACAATACTTGAAAATTCCATTGCGTGAATAATTTCAAGTTCAAAAGCTAAAATTGCATATTGACTTCATCACAAGCTTTTTGTGAAATTCCCAAATCAGTGATATTATCTAATGGTTCTAATTTAATAAACTTTTTTTTCATTGAATAAGAATTAATAAACCTTTTTCTTTTAATTAGATTAATAAAGAATTAATCATGTAAATTATTACTCAATATTAAATCTCTCCTCAATCCATGAGTGAAGGCCTCTTGGCCTCCTTAGACTCTATTGGGCCTATCCCTAAGGTTTCAAGGCTTATTGGACATTTTTACCCTAACATTTTATGTGAAATGCCGAAACTGCCCTTGACCTCCAAGGGCATTTTTGACCTTTCTCAACCTCATTTTGAACTGAAATTTTTGTTGGAACCAACTGTGACCTCATACAACACATCTATAAAGTTTCATGCAAAAATGTTAAAGGGATCTACGAGTCAATTTAAATAGCAAGCGTTTTTCAGTTAAAAACCCTAGTTTTCTCTTGCATGTGATGTTTATGTACTAATAAGCTTTAGATCTCATGATTTTCAATCATCATGCTTGAAATAATAGAGTCACAGCACGTGTTAGATTAGATCAGCAAGAAAAATCACATGCAATAACTCAAACCACTTCAAAATCATTCAACAATCACACGTATGATGATTTCACTTTACAACTTCAGCCTTAAGCCTTAAGCCTTTTGGCTTCGTTTCTATGGCTTTGTTCTACCATTTCATCAACATAATCGCTTCCATGCCATTCTGCCAACATCGAGAGCTTTTCATCACAATATTTTGCAACCAATGCATGTACAACTCTTCACAAAAGCAAATAAACTTACATGCAATAAGTTCATCAATGACCAAGGTCAACCCATGGCGTATTGGTCTTCAAAAACCAACATTTTAATTAGCCACTGAAATGGCTTTTAATACAGCCCAAAATCTTTTCAAATAAACCAAGTTTACACAGCAACCCTTTCTTGCAAAAACTTCAAGAAAAATCAAGAATTTTCTACATGCAAAGATTTATAGCATAAGATCTCATGTTAGCACTTAGGTTTTGCTTATTCTACTATCATCCAATGAACATAGCATGATTTTGATCTAGCAAGCAAAACTCATGAAAATCAATATTTTTCCCAACACACAAACACAAACTACCCCTTACCTATACTTGAATGTCAGCCCTTCTTCTTCTCTTTCTTTTTCTTCCTTCTCTTCTGTTCTCTCTCTTTCCTTCTCTCCTTTTTCTCTCTCTAGACTCACGACAATGAGCATTGCCGTGAACCTCATGCTCTTTTATACCAAATCCACTTTTTTGTCTTATTCTACCTAATCACTTAGGAATAAGCTACATTAATATAGACATAATGATTAGGGAGACAAGAAACTACCACAAATAATTGCATTCATTGGGTAATTATTCATGGAAAAGAGAGAGTTGGACACATGGCAAAAAGTGCGATGTTTGGAAATTTCCACATTAGACGGCCGGTCATGGGGTGGTTAGAGTGCGCTTGGGTGGATCTTTTGAGCTTCCATGCACTAATGGGCTTTAGCCCAAACTATTTCCATAGGCCCAAGTCCACAATTCAACAACCCTAGGCCTAATTGTAACTTAAATGCAATAATTAAGTACTTTAAAATAATTAAACTCAATAACAATTAAATGCATGAAATAATAAAATCAAATTGGACAACTAACATTACAATAATGTAAGAAGAGAGTAATCAACAAAACAAAGGCTAAGAATAAAAATATTTAATCAAGAAAAGGGAAATTCGGCCCAATATAAAAATCATCCAAATTAATCTAAAATATTAAAGGAAATAAAATCAAGTCATTTAGGTATTTTAAACACATGTAATTGAAATGAAATGATCGTAATGCAAGGATTTAAAATTAAAGAAAATAAAGCACATAAGCAATTAATTAAATTAAAAATGTAAATCAAAATACTAAAATCATGAATTTAGACACCAAAGCAATTAAAACAAATGCCAAAGAGCACAATTACTTAAAATATTTTAAACAAGTGTTTCAAAAGCAGCACAAAAGGTGAGGGGTATCACAAAGACACACCAATATGGAGTCAAAATTTGACTCCAAAAGACTAAAATTGGACTTAGCCTTATGAATCCGGCAAACAGATTATTTGGGCTTAAAACTATTAGGGCATCATTGAAAGTGAAAAATTGGGCTCAGACCAAAACAAAAAATAAAAGAAACCTCAGTCTCTTCTATTAAACACAATTTGGGCTTGGGTTAACAAACACTATAAAATAAGCCCAACTCAATCCTTTAGAAAATGGGTTGCAAACCCTACCTAATTTGTTTCCTCAATGACCCGATTCCTCAAGAACTTTCACACCCTCAAAAGAGCTGGCAACCACTGCCTTAATTTCTGCGACGTTCGGCATTGAAATTTGCCAGCAAGGCAAAATTCGGTGCCCTTATTCCTGCATCTTCCCCTTTTTTCTTTTGTTTTATTAAGGGGTAATCTGTAGAGGAGATCCGGTCTCCTCCATAGTGACTGCAGGAGACCGAACAAGTCTCGTCTCTTGTCTTCTGTTGGTGACAAAACAGGAAAGAAAACAACAAATGAAACAAATTGACGAAACAATGCTGCATGTAAAGATTTTCAAATGAAAATCTTTTTAATGCATGAAAGAAATATGTAATGGATATTTTCAAGTCCTTAGTTGAGCGGCTAATAGAATGTAGTCAAAAATTTGATTGGCCAATAGAAACAAACGGTTAAACCATATTTGACCGAAATGGAAGACTTAAAATTATAGCTTCTTTAAAGCATAAAAAGAATGTGAAAACCAAAGAAAACATCATTAATGCATGAATCATGATATAGAGAGCCATAATCACTTGATTCATGTGATAATTTGTAATTCGAACAGTAGATCACAACACTGAACAAGAGGCAAGGAGTGAGGCTTTGATACCACATGTAAGAATATCAAATAGGATACATGCATAACGAAATTTCGATCGACATATATTTAAAAATTTTGATCAAGTGTTTCCATCTGTACTGTAAAAGAAAAGCCACATCCGAGTGATAGGACTCTTCTAGCCTATTTCTAGCCTTATAGCCACAACGATGGAATACATAGATCTTTATTTTATAGGCTAGGCTAGAGACCCATGATCAAAATTTTGCTGCAATTATTTCTCCCATCAAGGAATAAAATTCTATTTAAATTTACACTTTCGTATGGCCATTATTATATTCATTCCTACTAGTTTTGAAACACTCCCACTCAAATAAAGAATACTATGCACGAATCATGACGGTAAGACTCTTATGAATAAATCCTTCCCTTCCATATATCATAGTACATAATACTCTCTACATTTTTCCTTTATGAGCCTAAAAGCTTACTTTATTCAAACCTAAAACTTGGTACAAAGACAAATCTAATGCATTTTCCCATTAGTTTGTAATAGTAGTACTAAAGGAAGTGAAAGATAGGCCCCTACCTCCCTACATTGTCACTCTCCTTGAAACCAGTTCGTACAACACACAAAATACTTAAACACACCAACACAACTTCGAAACCCTCTTTACCGCCGAGTCTCTGCCTCAACAAATTCGTGGCTTGTGATCTATTTCTCTGAATCAGCAACTATCAACAACCTTATGCAGTAATTGAAGACGTTGATTAACTGATTATTCAAGTGACCTAGGGCTCGCTTGGAAGAATTTAGGGGTCTATGGGTGGAAGGGAAACGGGGGGGGGAAACGAAACACTTAGTTGAAAATGCAATGAGATTTGACTTCAAATGTATAAGGGGACAACATCATTTCTTTAAACCCTTATACAATATGGAATGACGTCATTTATCATTTGAATGACATGACAATGTGAGCTGGAACAATACGTGACTTTCAGCTGATGTGGCATGCCCTTCCATTAGGGAAACAAACGAAGCCTTGATGGAAGGGCTCTTTCGTCAAAAAATGTAAACGAAAGGATGAAAATTTGAAAAAAGGAAATTCAGGGACTAAAAAATAAAAGTAGGTAAAACCCAAGACTAAAATGCCATTTTTACTTAATGTTAACTAAGTACTATGCCATATAGAATGGTCCTTTAAATACTAAGTACTATAATTATAGTAACTATGTAATCTATACATATGTCTATAGACCAATGTATAGATACCATACATACACATACTTACCATTATTGTTATATTCAACAACATAAGGGTTACTAATGTACATTTCGCTTGCTTAGATATGCATGTGCATATATAAATAACTATATATATATATATATATATGAAAAATGTTAAAAAGAAAATAATTATTGTTTATGGGCATCATAAGTGTAATAGTCCATAAAAATATCTATAAGGTTCAAATCAGATTAAAATCCTAAAAATAGCATAACTAATAGTATTATTACTTGAACTAAATATTTGTGCAACAAAAGTAAACTTGGAGGGAAACGAGCGAGCCTAGAAAATTTTTGCATCTTTGGATACTTGTGCATCAAAGCCCGCCCTAAATTCAATATTTCATTTTTTCCCAAATTTCTCTCAAAGAAGAAACTCGTTGATGATGTATCAAAACCTGAGAACACGCCCAATTGCCCATGAAAGAAAAACAAAACTCTAGAAACGAATGAGTGTCCTGACACCCTCTCTGAAATCTCCACTTCTGAAGCTTGTCCCAAAATCTTTGCTCTTTGAGGTAGATACCTGAGATCCAGATCAGTTATTCTCTTGCTTTTGGCACATTTATGCATCTCATTCTTCATGTCTCTCGCCATCTCACCTGGGTAGGTTTTCTCATCGATGTTCCACAATTTCACATGTTTTTTTGGTTGAATAGAAAGAAAAGCTGATGATGTCTATAAACCTTAAGCACATCTCATTGCTTATGGGCTCAACTTGAAAAACTTAATGGCTGCAAAGTATGATGTTCAGACCACTCCCGTTCTGACAAGTTCGACTAAAATTTCATTTTGCCCCAAAGTTTCTAAAATTAAATCGTTGATGACGTCCCCCTTAGCCTAACCCCCATTAAAGGTCTCTGTGAAGGAGCCCCCCCCTCTCTGCTCTGCTTCCTCTTTGTCCCAAAGGCGAGGTAGATCCATGTGATTTCAGTTATTCTTTTCGGCACTTTATGCATCGCCGTCTCTCACCATCTCACTTGGGTAGGTTTTCTCATCAATGTTCTCACAATTTTACATGTTTTTTTGGTTAAATAGAAAGAAAAGCTGATGATGTCTATAAACCTTTGGCCTCGAAGCAGATGTAGAAACATCTCATTGATTTTGGAGGAAAAATAGATCTTATGGGCTCAACTTTAAATTCTTTATTTATCATAATTTGATTTTGTTTTGGCCAGTTCTTGTGAAGGTTACGCCATTAATGGCTGATGAAGATTCAAAGTATGTTGCTCTTTTCCATGTTCAATATTTTATACTATTTTCATTTTTGACTGAATTGCACAACAGAAAATCAGAGCTATTTGTGGTTTAATAATTTGCGTTCTGACAAGTTTTTGCGACTAAAATTTCCGTTTCTATAAGGACGTCCAAGCATTGGCGGATGTAGGGGGTCCATCAGGGGCCTTGGACCCAGTGGACCCTACAAAATGTTTGAATTTTTTTTTGTTTTTATTTTTTATTTTTTTAACTAAGCTGTCCTATTTAACCAGGCCGGGCCCCCCGTAAAGCCCAACCCAAGTATTGCTCACTGCCTAGCCACCCCCAAATCTGCAGATCATTAACTTACTCTTAAATAAGATTTACTAGGCTTGATATTGGTCAATTTAACGCACAGTTGAGATCTTCCTGGGAATTAGATGTCCAAATGCAACGAAGTGCCCCGCGATTTTCATCTAAAAACCCATTTAAGTAGATGGTACAAACTACAGTTACCATAGAATAAAAAAGTAGGTGGTACAGTTACCACATTTTTACAGTTGAAGTCCAATCTTATTGGAACCACGAGATATTTCTTTCTTTATGCAGTTTATAACCGATTAATTTAGTCTCTTGAATTTTAATTTTCTCAACTCTCTCTTTAAATGCAAATTAAGAATTGTTTAATAGAGAGAGAATTTTAGGTGAGATTTTATTTCCCTTTGAATTTGAATTCCCCAATTCTCTCTTTAAATTTGGAAATTATTAATTTCTTAGGAACTTTAGTCTTTGGGTGATAAATGATAATGAGAGAATTTGTTAGAAATTGAATTTCCCAACTCTATTTCTCCCTTTCTCTCCCACTACCCCTCTCTCTCACGCTATCCCTCTCTTTCACCTCTCTTTCTCCCTCTCTTTCACGTTGCACCTCTCTCTCTCCCCCTCTCTCTGTCTCTCTCTCCCTCTCCCTCTTTCACGTTTCACCTCTCTGTCTCTCTCCCCAGCACCTATCTCTCTTCTCTCTCTTGCCCTCTCCCCCTCTTTCATGTTTCACCCCTCTCTCTCCCTCTCTCTGTCTCTTTCTCCCTCTTTCTCACCTCTTTGTCCCTCTGCCTAGCACCTCTCTCTTCTCTCCCCCCAGCACCTCTCTCTCTAGTCTCTCCCTCTCTCTCTCTCTCCCTAACTCCCTCTCTCTCTCTCCCTAACTCCCTCTCTCTTTTCTCTATCTCTCTCTCCCCCACACCTCTCTCTCTTCTCCCTCTCCCTCCCTGGCTTTTATTAAAAAAATTACGGTGGTGGCGGCGAACCTCCCAGTGGTGGGAGGTTTCACCACCACCACCATTTTCACCGCTAATGGGTGAAAATGGCAACCGGTACCACCCACTCTACTAAGTGGGGAGCGGTTACCGATTCCGGTGAATAGCCCTAAGTCTAGCATTCAAGAGATTCTAAATGACGGGCACCACCGTGTCAGAATAGGAGCTAGCTACAATATTGATTTGAAGTTGACTGATCACCAACTATTGCAGACTTCAATTTTTACCTATTCTGTTCTGCAGATAGTATGTGGCAAATTTTCCAATGGGAGCATTTAACTTCACAGTGGATGGAAGGAACGAGGAATTAGGTTGGAACGCAAATTGGAAGGTGGTTATAGAGTCTGCCACGTCAGAAAGTAAGACTCGAGCAACGCCTGAGGCAGGTTGGTCTCAAGACAAAACAAGACTGAAGTTGTTTTGGCTGCTGCAAAAATTGAATGAGGGTGAGACCCCAATAAGACCTTTATCATTAGGGCTTATAATGGCTAAAGATTCATTAGTCACCATGCATGCAATCGAACTACGATCTGCTCGAGAGACTTCTTGAAACTCTACTGTTTGCAGAGGAGACCCCGAATCTGAAGAAACACCAATTATTTATTGAAGCATGAGATAATAGATAAACTAATAAGAAGGAAAGAACCATAAGCAAACCTCTGGTTTTATTTTAATTAAGGGTCGTTATTACATATAAGACTAAACACCAAAATCCTGGACAACGTGGAAGAAGACCAGACAGACAAATAAAACTATTATCCTAATCAAGCAAATGGCAACCCAAAACAAAGCAATAGGAGCTAGCTACAATATGAGCCAGCCAGGCCAATGATTAGCTAGGCCCGTGGTGTAGATGATCCAGCAAGAGGAGCTGTAGCAGGAACAGATGCTCCATAAGTTCATTCCAGCAAGGAACTAGCAGGGGCGGCTCAACCTTTTTGGGGGCCTTAGACAAGTCATAAAAATGAGGCCTTTTAATGTAAAAATAAAAAATTTTAATTAAACTATAAATTTGCTTATTGCCGTTTTAGATGCAAAATTACTTATTAAATTTTTGTATTCAAGTTTATCCAATAAATCAGTTTCGAAAGATAAAATTGCTAAACTGCTTAATCTATCTTGAGACATATTTGTTCGCAAATAATGTTTTATAATCTTTCTGAAGTTGGTGTGAAAAGGAATTGGTATTTGAATGAAAATTTTTCAATTTTGTAGAAAAAAAATTTCTTAGCAAGTTGAAATTTTTTCTTTGCAAGTTGAAATAATTTTCTTGGCAAGTTGAACAATTTTTCTTAGCAAGTTGAAAAAATTTTCTTAGAAAGTTGAATAGCTTTTTTTTAGCAAGTTTAACAATTTTTCTTAGCAAGTATGAAGCTAACTGATCGCCAACTATTGCAGACTTCAATTTTTACCTATTCTGATTTACAGACAGTCCGTTGCGAATTTGCCATTCGCGGGTGTTGTTCTCTTTTTAGTTTCGGTGCCCTTCTGCAGACTAAATGTTCGGTATATTAACTTTGGAATGCGCTCAGTGCAAGTCTCCGATTCTGAAAACTCTAATCTAAATTTAGTTATGAAAATCATGCATTCTTGAAGAGGCATAGATCAATTCATCATAAATATGCCTTACTTTGATCACTTCTTTCTTCCCAGCTTATTATTTTACATACTTAGCTTCCTAACCCAAACCCCAGCTTTCACAATCAGTTAGCTCCATCACGTCTGTACTAACACAACTATCTTCAGGAATAACATCTATAGTGTCAACCTCAATTCCCTCCTCTCTTCGCTCTCGTCCCATGCCAACAACAATAAGGAATTCTGCAACAAAACTTTAGGTGAAAACACCTTAGAAAGTTGAACAATTTTTCTTAGCAAGTTAAAAAAAATTTCTTAGAAAGTTGAACAATTTTTCTTAGAAAGTTGAAAATTTTTTTTAGAAAGTTGAACAATTTTTCTTAGCAAATTGAAAACTTTTCTTAGCAAGTTGAAAAATTTTTCTTAGAAAGTTGTAATGAAAAGCACTAGCAAAATGGTAAGGGGTGGACAAAGTAAAAGCACTTACTCATATTATATATGTGTAGATTAAAGTTAATTGAACCCTGACAAATTCTACTCTCTACCAAAAAATTCTAATTGAACTTTTTTGGATTCAGAATGTGTAGAGACCAATCGTGAGTAAACAAATTTTTTTTTTCTTTCCCCCTTCCTTAAAGCCAGTTGTAATACTATGAATGAATTTTACAGCCCGGATGAATCTGCTGCCTCCACCTCCAGGCTCCTGGTTGGATCAAATGGTGAAGTGGAGCATCTTTTTGACTGTTTTGATTGTTTATTATTAGGCGATCCTATTTATGCCGATAAAAACCTCATATGCTTCAGAAACCTTTATTGTCTACTGTTTTCTTATTAGAAAAGCAAGAAACAAGTTTTACAAACTAGACGATGAAAATGGTAAAGAGGCAGACAAATTGGTTATCTATGAGCTTATGTTCTCATGTCTGCACATTCTGCTCTTTGTGGTTGAATCTCTTATCGTAATTTGTTATCATTTGTAGCTGCAAACGACAATAGAATCGTAGAGTGCTTGCAATTCGAGTTTCGTGCAATTGAAAATGCCACGACCAATTTCTCCAATGATAGCAAGTTGGGTGAAGGTGGATTTGGTAAAGTTTGCAAGGTATGAAGTTGCTATTTCTCGATCTGTCTTTGTCTTTATTAGTTAGGACAGTACTTTCTTAAGTATATCAAATCTATCGATTTCCATATTTGAATTTTATAGATTGTGCAACATAAACTGTTCTAAATTTCATTTTGAGGGTACATTTCTAGATGGAAAAGAAATTGCAGTGAAGAGGCTATCCATAAGCTCTAGGCAGGGTATTGTAGAATTTAAGAATGAGGCTATGGTGGTTGCCAAGCTTCAACACATAAATCCAGTAAGGTTCTTTGATTTTGCATCACAGAAGAAGAAAAGATACTCATTTATGAATATGTGCCCAATGGAAGCCTTGATACTTTTTTACAGGGTTTGGTCCATCTGAACTCTTGTCATCTTCTTGGATTTATACTTGATTTTTATGGCTTTGGGAATGCATGATAGAATAAAACCATATGGGCTACGATATACATAATGATATTATTCATTTCTAACATTTTTTAAGATAAAATATTAAATGTTGACAAAATTTAAAGATTCCAATAGACAACAGATTTTGGATTGGTCAAATTGCTACAAAATTATCAAAGGAATTGCTCAAGGGTTTCTTTATTTACAGTGTCAATCTCACTTCCCTCCTCTCTTCGCTCTCGTCCCATGCCAACAACAGTATGAAATTTTACAACACAAATTCAGGTGAAAACACTTCTGACCCCGTTGAACAATTTTTCTTAGAAAGTTGAACAATTTTTCTTATAAAGTTGAAAATTTTTCTTAGAAAGTTGAAAAAAATTTCTTAGCAAGTTGAAAAAATTTCTTTGAAAGTTGAACAATTTTTTATAGCAAGTTCAAAATATTCCATAGAATGTTGAAATTTTTCTTAGAAAGTTGAACAATTTTTCTCAACAAGTTGAACAATTTTTCTTACAAAGTTGAACAATTTTTCTTAGCAAGTTGAACAATTTTTCTTAGCAAGTTGAAATTTTTTTTTGAAAGTTGCAAAATTTTTCTTAAAAAGTTGTAATGAAAAGCACTAGCAAAAGGGCAAGGGGTGGATAGAGTAAAAGCACTTACTCATATTATATATGTGTGGATTGAAGTTAATTGAACCTTGACAAATTTCTATTCTATCCGCTCCCCAAAAATTGTAATTGAACGTTTTTGGATTCAAAATGTGTAGACTGATCATATAACAAAATTTCTTTTTTCTTTCCCCCTTCTTTAAAACCAGTTGTAATACTAGGTATGAATTTTATAGCCCGAATGTATCTGCTGCCTCCACCTTTAATCTCCTGGCTAAATCAAAAGGTGAAGTGGAGCACCTTTTTGACTGTTTTGATTGTTTATTATTAGGCGATATTGTTTATGCCCACAAAAACCTCATATGCTTCAGAAACCCTTATTAAATTACCACGCAGCTTTGTTCGTTAGATTATGGTATGAATATTTTGTACTCTCTTCATGCTCAAAAGAAAACAAGAAGAGTAACTTCTCTTTCAACATATATAAGATACTCACCTCCAAACTTAAAGGCTACTTAAACGAGTGGTGGTTGTTTCTTTTTCTGCTTAGAATGTTCTTTTTCACTGGTACTCTCACCTACAATGTTTAATGAAACCTTTTTTTTTTTTTTCTTTTTCAAGAGATGATTTCTAATCTCGTACCATTATATTGTTTAGCATTTCCTGAACCATGATGGTCTTTATGCAGGGAAAAGTAAAAGCAAAATCTTAACATTGAGGATTGTCGCCATTGTTCCTCCAGTTACTGTCTCTGTGGTGCTTTTCATCGTCATGGTCTTCTGTTTTCTTATTAGAAAAGCAATAAACAAGTTTTACAAACTAGACGATGAAAATGGTAAAGAGCCGATAAATTGGTTATCTATGAGCGTTCTCATGTCTGCACATTCTGCTATTTGTGGTTGAATCTCTTATCGTTATTTGTTTTCGTTTGTAGTTGCAAATGAAATTAGAAATGTAGAGTGCTCGCAATTTGAGTTTCGTGCAATTGAAATTGCCACGAACAATTTCTCTAATGATAACAAGCTAGGTGAAGGTGGATTTGGTAAAGTTTACGAGGTATGAAGTTGCTATTTCTCAATTTGTCTCTGTCTTTATTGGTTAGGACAATACTTCCTTAAGTATATCAAATCTATCGATTTCCATATTTGAATTTTATAGATTGTGCAAAATAAACCGTTCTAAATTTCATTCGTAGGGTACACTTCCTGATGAAAAAGAAATCGCAGTGAAGAGGTTATCCATAAGCTCTAGGCAAGGTGCAGTAGAATTTAGGAATGAGGTTATGGTGGTTGCCAAGCTTCAACACAGAAATCTAGTGAGGCTCTTGGGATTTTGCATGACAAAAGAAGAAAAGATACTCGTTTATGAATATGTGCCCAACGGAAGCCTTGATAACTTCTTACACGGTTTGGTCCATCTAAACTCTTGTCGTCTTCTTGGATTTATACTTGATTTTTATGTCTTCGGAATGCATGATAGCCTAACCATATGGGCTACAATATACATAATGATATTATTCATTTCTAAATTTTTTAAGATAAAATATTTAATGTTGACAAAATTTACAGATTCCAATAGGTAACAGATATTGGATTGGTCAAGTCGCTACAAAATTATCAAATAATTGCTCGAGGGCTTCTTTATTTGCATGAAGATTCTCGGCTTAGAATCATACATCATGATCTCAAATCTAGCAATGTTCTACTAGAGAGTAATATTAATCTGAAGATCTCAGATTTTGGATTGGCAAAGACATTTATAGTAGATCAAATCCAAGGAGTGACAAATAGAATTGTCGGAACTAATGAGTTTCAAATCATTACACCTATTTATTGTCTTAAAACACATAGATTACAAGAAAGAAAATATGTGGCTTTGTTTGATTTCAAAGCTTTATTATATTGCCAATCTATTCTCTGATTAGTGTTATGTCAAACCCCTGTCAATATAAAGTATTGGCTTTATATATTATTTTTATAAATGTGTTGTTAATTATTTTGATACTTATATATATCATAATTAGGTTGTAGTGGTTACATGTCTCTGGAGTATGCAATGCATGTATTCTCCGTAAAGTCTGATGTGTTTAGTTTTGGTGTAATGCTTCATAAGATTGTAAGTGATAAGAAAAACAATTCCTATCAAGCAGAACGTGATGAGGACCTTGTAAGATATGTGTGTATGGATCAGATTGTTGCAATGTTGTGTTACTTTTCTGAGTGCATGCCAATTGAATGAAACCCACTTATTGCAGGCTTTGAGACAATGGAGTGATGGAACACGATTGAATTATTGGATCCAGTTATTTGACCCCCTTTATTTGCAGAAAATGAAGTCATTAGATGCATCCATATAGGCTTATTTTGTGTTAATGAGGATCCAGAAGACCTGTTTTGGTATAGATTTTTAGCATTTGGTTTTCTTTTCGGCCATCTAAATTCGTCGATTATTCCTTGTTGACCTGTTTATGGCCGAAATTTTTAGTTTTGATCCAAATAGTTTTTGGACTCTCTGCTTCGTTTCTAGGCTGTCATTTTCTGTGGAATGCAAAATCTAGATCCTAAACTGTAGTGGAGATCAAGATCAATGTCGGTTGTCGCCCTCTGAAATGGGAAAAAGTCATTGTGATTCTCATGGGTTGGAGAATTCAACCTCTGAACAAGCATTCGACGAATCAAACTGGCGTCAAAGATTTGATTTTCGATTTAGGGCAAGATGTGAGCAATTTATAGTAAATGACAAAGGCATATAGAAAAATGGAAGTTGATCAACCTTCACCTGGTGCCAAGGTTGCACAGCTGCTTTTCAAGTGAGTGTTAATCTATTGATCAATGTCCACTTACTGCATGACTGCCAGTCCCACTTATTCCCTCCCCTTCTCTCTCACCCCGCAGAAAATGAAGTCATTAGATGCATCCATATAGGCTCCTCATATCTAAATTCGTCGATTATTCCTTGTTGAATGGCCGAACCAAATAGTTTTTGGACTCTCTGCTTCGTTTCTAGGCTGTCATTTTCTGTGGAATGCAAAATCTAGATCCTAAACTGTAGTGGAGATCAAGATCAATGTCGGTTGTCGCCCTCTGAAATGGGAAAAAGTCATTGTGATTCTCATGGGTTGGAGAATTCAACCTCTGAACAAGCATTCGACGAATAGTTTGAGCAAACTGGCGTCAAAGATTTGATTTTCGATTGCGAAAAATAGCATTTATGGCACCAGATGTGAGCAATTCCAGGAGTTTTCTTTTTTCTTTTTTGGGGATAAACATTCTCTCTGGAAAACTAAATGACAAGTTCTGGTGTCTGGAAAACATTCTCTCAAAACGATCTTAGGAAGATGATAGCAGAGGAGATGGTTTTTCTTATTGATATATACAACCTTTTCCTGGTGCAAGAAAGGTTGTCACTTGATTCATTGCTAATAAACAAGTTTGAGTGTTAATATGTATTGATTAGAAGAAGACAGAACTTTAACTGCAACTGTCTTTAGAATGAGGTCTTCTTCTCTCTCCCTCTCTCTCTCTGTGGCCCGAGCTCCCTCCCTCTAGACAAAAGAGAAAACAAGAGATAAAGGAAAAGGAATTTTAAAATTGCTCACTCTACAAGACCTAGCCCATGTGTGTTACCAATTTCAAGTATTGTTACTGATACTTGCATGTGATCTTGTGGTTGTGTAAATTTGCTGGGAAATATGATTCTTCACAGGCGAGTATGGTGATCAAGGTACTTACAAGGTTTCTAAATTTGGAAAGCAATTCCCAGAGTTTGATGACAGGTTGGCTAGGCTTTTTGAAGTGGAAAGAGTTCACGATATCATCAACCGGAGATTCATTTCGGCTTTGGTTTTGCTTTTGCTTGGTGTCCAAGCAACGGTCGTTTTGGGAGATGGGAGACAAATATATCACAATGTTGTGCATTGTTTTGGGAGGAGGGCAATTGACTGGTTGATTACGTGGAAAAAATAAAGTGACGTGGTGAAAAGGCTGACGTGTGGGGCACTCACGTTAATGGAGCTATCGGTTTAGTGATGGAAGAATCAATTATTTAAAAGGTTGAAAACTCAGTGATTGAAATGTAAATTTTTGAAACCTAGTGACTCATTCGTAAAGAGGTAAAACTTGAGGACTAAAAGTTGAATTTTTCTTTCTTTAAGTTCAACAGCAAGGTCTACTTATATTGTCCATATAAAAAAATTCCTCATGCCCAAGCATTCAATAGCCACAAAAATTGGTACACACCAATTCTTAATTAAGATACTTGAAAAAAAAAATCAATGTGCCAAAGTAGCTGCTAATAAGTTTTGTTGGATTTGTTAAGAATGACCAAATTATTCATTGCATGGATGCAATTCAATTAGAAACTAAGCTGACAATGCTTATACCATTTTCTCCAAGAACACAAGTCTTGCCATAATCTATAAATTTGAACGGAGGCCCATAGAGATGAATAAATGAAACAACTTCATTAGGAGGGCTCGATAGCTTAATGTGACATCAAAGAACCAAAAACCCAAACACATGATGACTGTAGCAGATGGTGTTTACTCTTGAGTTTTTTCTTCTTGAGAAACATAGAAAAAGTTATTGGTTTTACGCATTTACAACTAATCTCACTTCTAAGAGGGATATCAATTTTCCCTTTAAGATCGGCTGCTAGATCAACGTATATACCTATTCTGCCAATTCATTTGATAATGAAAAGAGGAAAAATGGCAAGTATGCAATTTTATAATTATTTATATCTGGTTTTGTACTTGTTGCTTTACTTGTAGGGACTCTATTTTAGTTGTCCTTTTCCTTCTTTTTTTTTTTTTCTTTCTTTCTAATAATGCTTTATTAGCAAATTGAGCTCTGTTATGATGTAGACGAATCAAATTTAGTAACTATAGGATTGTAAGCTTTATGGAATTAATTATGTGAGAAAGAAGAGAATTAAAATTCAAAGTGGTACAGGAAAAACCCTAAACCTAAATGTATCACACTATGTTAATTTGGTTGATTGATAGTATTCGTTCATTCTTTCATGTCATGAAATTTTAATGATGACTCGAAGATGGCCTATGAGTAAAAATGTGACACCCTAAGTCTCACATGGGTAGGGGAAGAGGAGGAATGATAAGTGAATAGTATAAAATTAAATCTTATATTGAATGTTTAAGACTTATATATATTCCAATGGGCTTCAAAAGTAAGATTAACTAGTCATTTTGAAGTTAAAGCGCAGATGTGGCTAGTGAGTCTCTTTGGTTCTTATAAATGGTATCAAAGCGGCCCATTAACCACTCTTGTGGGCAGGCCAGGATTGAAAGTCTTGGGGAGGGCAGAGTTATAGAGGAGGGAATAATTGTAGGCGACAACAAATATTCATTTTTTTAAGGAAATATTTTGAAAGTTAAAAATTTCACAACTAAACATACAAAATCTCAAAAAATACCATATATTTTTTTAAAAAACTCCAACAAATTTTCACACAAACTCCAATACCTTTTTAAAAAAATACCATCAAATCATTTCTATCTATTCTTTCGCACTGAACTTAAATACAAATGTCTATAAAATCGCCCTTCTTTATATTTTTTTTTATAAATTCCAATAAAAATCAATCTACAATCAAATATCTTTAAAAATTTCATCAACTTTTTACAAACTCTAATAAAACTTCAATCTACCTATATATTCATACCACTATCAAATTTTCTACAAATTTTGAGAATTTGTTATTATCAAACATCATCTTAAATTATGTTCTAGAGTAGAAACACCTACTTCCTATAATTCATTTTCTAAAATGTGATCTAGAGAAATGAAAGAACTTCCTTAATATTTTATGGAAGTAATTATTTTCTAGGCATTAATTATTGATCTGCAAGTTCATCACCTAACAATTATAAAGAAAACAATATAAATGTTTACTCTTAATTGAAATTAGCAACTAAAGGCAGGAAAAATTGAGATCGAAAGAGATTGGAAGCTAAAAAGAGAATGAACTTACATAAGCCAAGACAACGTTGAAAGAAAAGAAAGAAAGAAAAAAATCGAGTTAAAGTTGTCATATGTAAAGCCGCAGAGAAACTTGGTGGGTTAGGTAACTTCTTTATGTTAAAGGTTAATTACAATTTCTCCTCAAACTACTATCTGATTCTCAAATACCTCTACAAACTTTAACTCGTTATAACTCACCCCCATAAACTATACTTCTCATTGCGATTTCATCCCTCAACCGACTGGAGCCATTATGTCGAAACAGTTTCTATCCTATGTAACAGACATTTGACCTTCTCCTTACGTGAAAAGATAATTTTACTCTCGTTTGAGTCCTCCCTAACCTTCTACAATGTTTCTGGCAATTCATAGATCCAAAAAATAATATATAGTTAGCTGATTTTTTTATTAAAAAAAAAAAGATGATTCATTTAATCGAGCTGGTCAAATTTGTCTTTTCAATAAGGAGAAGGTCACGTGTTGTTTACATGGAATGGAAACCGTTCGATATAACAACTTTAGCAAGTTAGGGGATGAAATCACAACAAGAAGTATATTTTGGGAGTTGCAACGAGTTAAAGTTTGTAAGGTATTTGAGAATCGGGTGATAGTTTGAGGGGAGAAATTTTAATTAACCCTTATGTAAATTTTTTGAACGGTGAGACAAATTCGATAGGTTTTTTTTAAGTGAAATTGAGAGAAATAAATAACATAATAGAAACAAAAACCGATATTTACGACATAAAATAAATTGTATCTCTTGGTGAACTTTTAATTCCATTAGCATTTGTTGTTATTTTAAAAGATACTTTAATTCATTTCTTATTTGTTGTCATTTTAATTTATTTCTTATTTGTTATCATTTTAAAAGTATGATTTTTAAAGCATTAAATTTATCTTATTTATTTTGTGATAAATGTAATTTGAAGGGGTAAAAAAGGGAGAGTATTTTTGGCCTTGTAAAAGAGATTTTTCCAAAATATTTGGGGAGGGGAAAAATAGTATTTAAAGTGTAAAATGGAGGTGATATAAATATTTTCGGCTTAAAAAGGCTTAAAAGAGAAAAAAAAAATTTCAAAAAATTTGGGGCGCGGTGGCCCCCGGGTCCCACTAAATCCGTATATGAATGCGGGCTAGGCAAACCCCGATGAAATATATAAAATTTCTATCAGCAATAAGTAAGGATCAAATTCAAACCACTTTCCTACTAAAAATAACTGATACAGTGGCGGATGCATATTGCTTGTGGTGTTATCTGTTTAGGCGACCTAGATGAGGGAAGTCTGGGGGAGATAAGTTTACATTACTGGATTTAGCAATTGGAAAAAGGCAATGGAATTTTTGTGAACATGTTGGTGCACATAATAGTGCTCACAATGAAGTAGAATACAATGTGAACCATATAGAAACAAAAACCGATATTACGACATAATGAAAATAAATTGTATCTTTTGGTGAACTTTTAATTTCTTTATGCATTTGCTTGTTATTTTAAAAGATACTCTTAATTCATTTCTAATATTTGTTGTCATTTTAATTTATTTCTTATTTGTCTATCATTTTAAAAGTATGATTTTTAAAGCATTAAATTTATCTTATTTATGTTTGTGATAAATGTAATATTTGAAGGGGTAAAAAAGGGAGAGTATTTTTGGCCTTGTAAAAGAGATTCTTCCAAAATATTTGGGAGGGGCAAAAAATGAGTATTTATAAATAGGTGTAAAATGGAGGCTGAAGTATAAATATTTCGGCCTAACAAAGTTAAAAAGAAGAAAAAAAAAAAATTTCAAAAAAATTGGGCCGGTGGCCCCCGGGTCCCACTAAATCCGTATATGAATGCGGGCTAGGCAAACCCCGATGAAATATATAAAATTTCTATCAGCAATAAGTAAGGATCAAATTCAAACCACTTTCCTACTAAAAATAACTGATACAGTGGCGGATGCATATTGCTTGGTGGTGTTATCTATTTGAGGCGACCTAGAGGAGAGGTGAGAGTCTGCTGATGTATTATTTATTGCATCTACGGGGTTTAGCAATTGGAAAGAAAGCAATGGTATCATGTTTTTGGTGAACATGTCGATGTTCACAGATGTTACATAATACTATGTTACAATAATAATGTAAATACATATGAAGTTTACTAGAAGATGAACAAATGTGAAACACTAATTCAGAAAATCGAATGTGCGAACAAAGTATGTGACACATGTTATCCGCACACGGGCACAATCAAAAGAATGCTTAAAACTCGGATCATTCATTGTTTTGACAGCGTTTTATAGAACATATTTATACCTAAATCGAGTGTTAATCTTGATCATGCCGGGGAGAAAAGATTCAGTGCATGTATGCCATTTAGAGAGGACATTCCTCGAATCATCCCCCATCTGGCATCTTCCAACCAAACTGACTAGATGTAAACGGTGTACACTTTATTTCAAGAAATATTTATGTCTTGACCAATTTAATATGTACAATGAAAATAATTAAGATCTTTTTTTTAAATTATTGTCTCAAATTTGACAATTAAAGAATATATAGTCCAAGAAAATATTAAGTAGTAGGCCAAAGAGCTAGCTCAGTGTGCGTGAGACTATTATTTTCTCAAAGAGTTCGTTACTTTGAATGCGTGTTTTCCCAAAGTGATGAAAATGTTGAAAAGCTAAAACACTTAACACTAATGCTCCTGGAAATAATCAAATGACTGCTCCAAATATAATCAGAAGGATTTTCAATGACAGCTTTTCGCTTGTGCAGCTCAAACCACACCTTGCTATCATTAAAGAAATTAGGAGTATGATGAATTTTATTCTTGATTATGGTGAAGTGATGGTCTGGAAGTTGTATAAGATCGTGGCTAGTTCAAAACTCATAGTCGAAGAAGCGAGAAGGGATTTTCAGTCTTGGGCAAAGTCAAATGAAAAAATAATAACGTGGACAAGGAGAGCTAAAGAAAACTCAGGACCTTTTGAATGCCCAATCTTTGAAGATCTAATCTCATTATAATTTCCTGAATAATTTTTTTTTTTCTTTGTAGTTTCTGCTGCCGATGAGTGTCTTTCTGGTGTTCCCCCAACATCTTCTTTATAGGACAGTCTTGTCTTGATTTCTAAAATTATGGTACCTCTCCTCTACAGGTATAAGTTTGAACCAGGATAAGTAAGCCCTTTTGAGACGGTATTCCACATTTTATTAAATAACTTATAGTGAATACCTGATTACTCACATTATTAAATACTATATTTATAGTGGAAGAAACCGTTGCAAAAAACAGACACGAATGATATTTGAAAGTATGTCAGTGTTTATTATCCGAAGGATTATTGAATCTTCCTCTAGTTGCAAAAATTATTAACATTGTGGTTTATTTTGCCAATTTTTAATTTGATCACTAATTAACTTTTTAGGGAAAGAAGCATATAAATTAGCAAGGTTTTTTTCAGTTTTAGCCACCCTTTGTGAGCTTTCCAAATTTCTTCATACTGAAACATCACTACATGAATGTTGTTTTGCTTTTTCTGGCTTGAAGATTTGTCTGCAATTGATTGAAACCGATACCTATTCATCATACAACTTAGCCCCTGGTCTCCTGACAAATCTTCACTTTCTCTGTTGAAAATAAATGGATGCGTTCTACCTGCAGATGACTAAGTAATGCTTCCTTGATATGTAATCCATTTTCTTGGAACGAAACTTTTTCAACATTCTCAAAATACCACATATTATTGGCAATTTTGGTGATTTCTTCAGGTAACTCTAGTTTCACCATCGAAGCCATGCGTTCCGGATCCATTTTGAAGGAACACATAAGACGAAATGACACACAAAAAATTTTTCCTACCTAATACAAAAAATACTGTTCTCAAATACGCTAGTACTCAAAATATCGAATTTTAAGGACTTAAAAACCCAATTTTTGGTACTTCGGAGAGTGAAGGTGACAAATAATCCTACTTATTTGCATCTTCTGAAAATTTGCAAAAAATTAATAAATCACTATATATAAGGAAAATGATATCAGTAAGAACTCCATGAAAATTCAAGGCATGAAAAACCTAACCAAATAAAAATCAGCTAAATAATTAATTTGGGACATAAAAATATAAGTGGATTTTCTATTTATTTTCGAAAAAAAAAATTAAAAAATTAGAAATTTTTAAGTAGAAACCTCTATAACCCTAAGATATTATTGAAGAAGAAGAAAAGAATAAGAAGAAGAATAAGGAGAGGAGGAGGAGAAGAAAGAAAAGAAGAAGAAGTGGGTTGGCCTGGGTCTTATGGGGCATCGGCCCCCACAAGCTCCAGACCAAAAAAAAAAAAAAAATTCATATAAAAATTCTTGTCTTCGGCGGTGCAATGGGTGGCGGCCGCCCAGGGTCGCCCCCCCTGCATCTGCCACTAATCAGATGCAGACACCGATTGACGAAAAGAGCTATATTAACGTAGTAATATATCATATGAACTAAATTAGGACAAAAAAATACGAGCACTGTGACATTTATAAAAAACACATGGACTAATGGATTAATTAAACAACTTTCAGCAATATTTTACATTCTGGTCCCAGGTTGGGATAGTTCGGCAATAAATTCTGCTCAATAAAGGTTGGGCTAGTGGCTATTCGGCCCATTTCAAATTCAAGAAAGGACTGGGCTTATCCTTATTCAACCCATAAAAAACCCTCGGCCCGTACCCAGCATTTTGTTAGTAACCTTCTTCTGGATCTGGTATAGTTTATATACCCATCTTATGAAAATACCCGAATCGCCATTGTTAGCCTATTAGGGTTTAAGGTTCTCGTGTTAGAGCGCCTCCAAAGCGAAGATGAAGGGACGCCAAGGAGAGCGAGTCAGGTCCTTATTTTCCATGCTTGTTTTCTCTCTTAAATCCCTAGTTCCAGGCATCTACTAAACTTTATGCTATAGATTTTGGCTAACATTTCGTTTTAATCATGTATTTCTTCGCAGACTTTATGTCAGAGGAACCATCCTCGGCTACAAGAGGTAATAGGACTTTATTCTCTTCTGCTTTTATGCTGGCTGATTTGCTTTATTTTCTCTAAATAATTTCTGTTTCCGTTCTGGTTTTTGTTGGGCTGCTCAGAAAAAACCAAGACGAAATTGTTACTACCAGGACTTTAGGTTTTTTTTTTTTTTTTTTCGTTACTGTGTTCCCAAATTGTAAACACACGAGGTTTTTGGCACATGGATGAGTTAGATAGATCGTAGTTGCTTTCGCTTAGCGTTCGGGTTTGTCTAAGGAACGTTCTAGTGACCATTTCGGTGCTGAGAGGGATACGCAAAGAAAACGTGGTTTTTCTGGTCGACTGTTTTCTAAGAATTTCCGGGTCAGTGGATTACAAATAGCGAAAGTTGAGGATTTAAGATTGTTCTGTGATCTTATCATTTACATGCATTTTCTCAGCTGGTAAATTTAGTGTCGGATGTGTATTCTGGAAGTTGTTGCTTGGTATAGTGTTTGAATTTTTGATGGGGATGATGGGTCAGGTCCAAGTCAAACCAGTACCCCAACACTTCCCTTATTCAGATTGAGGGGGTGAATACCAAGGAGGAGGTTGCATGGTATGCTGGCAAGCGCATGGCTTATATCTATAAGGCTAAGGTGAAGAAGAATGGAAGTCACTATCGCTGCATTTGGGGTAAGGTGAATAGGGCTCATGGTAACAGCGGTGTTGTTCGTGCTAAGTTCAAGTCAAATCTTCCACCGAAATCCATGGTATGGTCAAGATTATATCATTTTGATGTTTATAAATGGGGTTTTATGAAGAGGCTTCCGAGTTAATCTGTTTTGGTCGTTTTGCAGGGAGCTAGAGTTAGGGTTTTCATGTACCCCAGCAATATATGAGGTACATTTAGACCTTTTGTCTTTATTTAATGCGCATATATTTTTTTGGGTTTGTTCTCCTGTTAATTTTCAACTGGGTTCAAAAGTATTTTAGGTAGGCAGCTAGGAAATTAGCCTTGTGGGCATTAAATTTTCAATGTAGATTTATTTTGAAAACTCATCACTGATTGCTTCCTATCAGATGTTCTAATGGCTTTTAGGCTTTTCAAGCTTTCTTATTTGGAGGATGCTTATATTTCCGTGTGGTTTATTGAGATCTTTCTACAGCCTTTTCCCTGTGGTGTCTTAATATGCTGCTATGGGTTATATACTGATAATGTATTTCATGTGAGCCTCTTTCTTGGATTTTGAGTTTGTTGACCCTATTTTTATGTGACCCTCTTTCTTGTTTGCTTCTGTTTATCTGAAGAATAACCCTATGGAACAGATCAATTTCATCTTTTTAGTACAGAGATCTCACTGTTCTGAGAAAATGAGGGGTCTTTTTGTTTTTGTTTTTTGCTTATCTGTTTGACTTGGAATAAAATAAATCGAATTGCCATATGGATGACGGTGTATGTGTTTGTAGTTCAGTGTTCTCTTAACCGTTATGAATTACCATAGGGACGTCACGAGTATTTCTCAATCACTGATCTTGTCCCACCTAGGAGTAGTTGTATGTGAAAGTAGTCTTAATGTCTTGTGTGCACATTTTGGAACTATGGAATGCATGCATAATTGAGAATTAATTGGTTCTATTGCTGGAGTTTGTAATTCTGATTTGTAATTTCATCTCTTTTGTCGTTGTGGCTCCAGGTTGTGGAGGCTGGGATTAAGCTAGTGACTGAAGAGTTAATGCAGTTAAACTCTTTTTATGAGCTAGTTTTATGTCAAGTCGTTTTATGCTGGGATTAAAGCTATTTGGGTTGGTGTATGAAACATTTTTGAACTCAACTAATTTGTTAAGAAGTTTCCTCTTTCTTTGTTTATTTTGAGTATTTGGATTACCAACATATCATAGCAATGGATCTTGAGCACTTTTAGACCAGGTATTTGTAAGTTTATGAAATTTTTATTAAGCATTGAAGTTAGACTTGCTTCGATATGCGAATACAAACCATGAAACTGCCCATGCTTGCCATTTCAAAAAGCCTAAACTATTTCTTGCTTTGAAATCACTCGAGGAAGATTTGGAGTTGTAAGTCATGTAGATATGGAAGCAATTTAATTGTACCTCTTTGTCTGCTTGCCAATCAGGAGCACGACCAATTTCCAGCCAATCTTCTTTCTTTCTCTTTTTAGGCTTCCTGCCAGTCAATCTTCTAAATTGTTTATATCAGTCCAATGAAGCCTGCAACAATTCTTACGAATCGCACGTCACTGTTGTTGGTAAAGTTTATGTACGAGTCCCAATGAAATTTGACGTGAAGAATCGTCATCGCTATGCGTTGAGTCTCACATTGAATTGTTACATTACGATTCCCAGGAAATTTAACTTTTTAAGCAATTACAATGGCATTTAACTACAAGTTTATCTAGGAAACAGATACCTGGGGTTTTTTTTGTTTTGGCAAATTATCATTTTACTTTGGTTCTAGCACTTTTTACTCTTTTTTTAATCCTTGGATTTCAATTCTCAAAATTTTGGTCCTTCAATTTTTTATTTTTGACAAAATAACTATTCTGTCGAGATTTCATAATTCATGTGTTCCTTAACGGCAGCTCTTGTTACGTCGGCGAGATGTAGCTGGGTATAACTATTAATCCACGTCATTGTCAGCTCAGCAGCCAAAATTGCGTCCTCTTATGTACTGCGTCATTCCCAACGTAATGAAGAAGAAGGCGAGAGAGATGAGAACGATGACAGACAAGAGCAACAACCCACGTTGTGGTATACTCCAAAGTTGTCCCTCTTCTCCCCCTGCCATCTTTCTCTGTCTCTACCTCGCCCGAGACCACAGACTGACAAAAGGGATGATGATATAGTCTTCTGTTTTTCAAGTTCTCATCTTGACGGAAGGATTGGTTTGTAAATCTCTACATCATCCTTCTTCTCGGTTCTTCCATATGCAGACTCCACACACACACACAGAGATAAAACACCAAGAAAGCAACTAAGCAATAACTCGCTCTCCCTCCTCCCATAGTAGTTTACATTTTCCTTCAGGCTTCTGATTGATGACCCAAACACCGATCACTTTTACATTGGTATATTTTGCAACTTCTCTTCTGGTTTCCCTTATGACTTGAATGAATGTGCTCTTTCTTCCAATATTTACTTTTTTACGAAGATATGGTATTTGAGAAACTACATTAGTGTTTTCCCAGATTGTTGGAGTTATTTTTTTTTTTCTTTGCTTTTTTCAGTTCTCGAATATGTGGAGGGCAAATGGGTTTGTGAGGGTTCAGGTCCACCAAGTGGCTTGGAAGAAACAAGAGCCAGAAAGTACTAGCGGGATATAGTTTTAGGGCGTGGACTTCTTTTTCTCGTTACCATATGTACAATGCTGGCTTTTTTGTCTTGTTCAGACGCTGTTTTCCCTGTGTAGGTACAACAAATGAGAATGCGAATTTCAGTCTGCAGAATCAGTTGGTTCAGTTGTTGATGTACTGGAAAAAAAAAATGGAAAATTGCTTAGGTCACAACTTGAAGCTCAGAATGCGAATTTCTAACTGGATCCAGAACAACGGAAAGATGATGCTACTAGTTTGATTGGTATTCTTAATAAGCTTGCAGATGCTTTAGGAAGAATTGCAGATGAGTTGTAACGAAAGGGAAGCCCAAACACAGAGTACATGAGACGACGCAGTTTTAGTTGCTTAGCTGGCAATGATGTGGATTAATAGCTATATTCAATGTACATTTCGTTGACATGGTAGGAACTTCCCGTTAAGGAGATAGAAGGAACCTGATGGAAGTGTTCTTTTGTCAACAAAAGAAAATTGAAGGACTAAAATTTTGAAAATTAAAATCTAAAGACTAAAAAGTAAAAAGCGCTAAAACTTGAGAGTAAAATGACAATTTTCCTCTTGTCCTCAACCGGCTGAGCCACCAACGCCTCTGGTGGTGGCTAGCTTGGAGAGCAAGAAAACTCTTGCTCTCTCTCTTACTCTCTCTCTTCTCACAAACTTGAAGAACACGAAAATAATCTAAAATAAGCCTGATTCATGTTGTTTCTTAACCAAATCACATGCAAAAACAACAAAAACAACCCAACAAACTCAGATTTCAACTTCTTTCAAAGATTCTTTCAAAGAAATCTAAACATGCTGATTGTTCATAGACTAAAAAGGAGCAAAACGAAATTTTTCTCCTCTCCTTTATGTTTCACACGGTTTCCTCTTTCAACAAAGAGAACCATAAAGAAGCATAAGGGCAAACATCAAAAACAAAAGGGTTGGTGCAAGGGAAACACATGCCCACACGCACAAGAACAAATTAAGAGCAAAGTCATTTTGTTCCCCTATTCACAGAGAGAAATGCACGAGCATAAGAGAAAAATTTTCTTTATTGGTGGTCCCAGGCGAACCCAGCAGCGGCGTTGCGTGGCCTAGCAGCCAGCGGCGGCCCCTGCCATGGTGTACCCTTTTGGGGGTACATGCTTTGAGAGAGGAAGGCCATTTCGCCTCCCACAGCCACTTCAGGCCGTGGGGTGGCCGACACCTGGCCGGCCTAGGGGTGGCAAGGCGCATCCTAGCCTTTGGGGGCCAAACGGCACCTAGGACATGAGATGCCTTGGGTCGACCTGTTTAGGCCATGGGTAGGGCAAGCCCTACTCGGCCCAAGGCCTAGCTAACCTAGCCCAAGAGCTGGGCTGGGTCCAAAAAAAAAAAAAACTTTTTTTTACAGATTTAATATAAGTGTTAAATGAGATTATTTTACAAGAAAATTAAATCTCATGGCCTTCCATTGTTGGTATTTGGACTTTTATTTGATTGATGGTTGGTTAAAACTAAAATAGTCACGGCCAATTGTTGATTTTATAATTTGTCCTGTATACTTTTGTGAAGATAAGTGAGTGTTATGAGTAGTGGGGGTGTTGACTAAAATATCAATGCCGACCCATTACAAAATTACAAATCATTTAGATGATAGTTGCACTTAACTAAATAAACATGTCCACTAAAATAGTGAAGATTGTATTTATGTTGGTGGCCAAAAGAAATATCAAGAATCATGAAATTTGTATATACATGATATACAACATGTGATGTAATTATGATAAGTAGATTCTACACAATTTTATAAGTTGTGCCATGATTACTAAAATAGGATATGTGCACATAAGTTGAAAGTTCTTGATACCCACTGCAAACACTGAATATAAATGTTATATTCTACTTTTTCGTTTGGTTGCTGTGTTTTAATGGGAGGTAACATTTGCTATTAAAACCCTATCCTGATGGAGCGTTAATATACTTGTAAATTTTTCTTTCTAATATTTGCAAATCATGATGCCGAACCCATTATCTAGAATCCTAGATGATAACAAACTAACTGGGCCAAACTTCCTTGATTGGAAGAGAAATCTTATGATAGTACTAACTGTGGCTAAAATAGCTCATGTCTTCAGAGAGGAGACCCCCTTAACTTGCCTTAGCGACGCCACTTAGAACAAAGAGTTGCTTTTGAAAAGTGTCATGAGGCAGATGAATTAGCTTGTTGTTATATGTTGGCGTCTATGTCCAAATTATTGCAAAAGCAATGTGAGGGCATAGCTACAGCTAAAGAGATATTGTATATCTCTAAGAGCTATTCGGAGAGCAAAGTCGTTCTGCATGCCAGCAAGTTATGAAATCGTTGATGACCACCAAAATGGTGGAAGGTGCTCCAGTTCGGGAACATGTCTGAAGATGATATCTTTCATCACAGAACTAGAGATACTAGGGGATTGTTCGTTTTGGTTTGTATTCTAGGATACACATAAATTCTAGAATTTATAAACCGAACATATTCAAATACCAATACAAGTCAACAACTTCTGCACGCATACAATAAATTTAACATCACCTAAAAATTCTCAAAACACTTCAAATTCTAAAAATCTCACCACACGAACATCCTTTAAGTGCAGAAATGGATGGCGAGACCGAGGTTGGAGCGATATTGGCATCTTTGCCTGAGTCGTTCACCGGTTCGTATTAAATTATAATATGAACAAGATGACAGTGACTTTGTCCGAGTTGCTCAATATGTTGCAAGCAGCTGAAGATCTTATCAAAAAGGAGAAAAGTTCTTTGATGATAATGGACAAGTGAAAAGTCAGCTTTGCCTCGGGAATCAAACCCAAAGGCAAGAAATTTAAGAAAAAAAAAGGTCTCAACCTAGCTTGAAGGCAAAGAAGGAGGACAAGAGTGAGCAGATAAAAAGGCTAAGGAAATTGTTTCCACTTGCGGCAAACCAAGGTCATTGAAAAAGGAATTGCTGCATGTATTTGCTTCTTTGAAGCAAAAGAAACCTACTGAAGGTATGCTTGTATTGAAATGAATTTAATAGATGGTCTATTAAATTCATGGTGTGTGGATTCAGGCACAACGTCTCATATCTGCAATATGTTGCAGGGGTTTAAAAAAACCCAAAGACTAGGTGAAAGGGATGTCATCCTAAAGATGGGGACGGCTGCAGTGTTGTAGCGACCGCCATAAGAACTTTTCATTTAGTCTATAGAAACAAAGTTTTAATTTTGGAAGATTGTCTATACGTACCAGAATGTCGTAGAAACTTAATTTCTATTTCAAAACTTTATCTGGATATTCACTTCTTTTAATTCTAAACTTGTTTTAAGTTTCAAAATAATTTGTTGCTTCTGTACTTATGATAGATGGTCTTTATATTTTGAATGTTGTAACTCTTGAATAATATAGAGAATAATGATGATACCAGTGTGAAAACTCTCAAAAGGAAGAGGGATGTTAATCCCACTTACTTGTGGCATCTAAGACTTGGTCATGCCAATATGGATAGGATCAACAGATTGGTAAGGATGGGCCATTGACCTTTTGAAAATTGAGCCCTACCCAATCTGTGAGCCTTGCTTGCAGGGAAAGATGACCAAGAATCCTTTTAAGGAAAAGGAATTAGAGCCACAGAGTTGTTAGAGTTAATACATACTGATGTTTGTGGTCCCTTCAACCACATGGTAAGAGGAGGTTTCTCTTATTTCATCACTTTCATTGATGATTATTCCAGGTATGGTTATATATACCTGATGAAACACAAGTCGGAATCCTTTGAAAAGTTCAAAGAATTCCACAATGAAGTTGAGAAACAATTGGAAAGTCCATTAAAATATTCGCTCCGATAGGGAGGCGAATACCTCTTGGATGATTTTAAAGTCATCTTAAAGAATGGCATCATATCTCAGTTGACTCCACCTACACACCACAACATAATGGTGTTGCAGAAAGAAGAAATAGAACCTATTGGATATGGTTCGTTCAATGATGAGCATATCAAATTGCCTATTATTTTTGGGGACATGCTTTGGAGACAGCTGTTTACTTGTTAAACAGGATCCCAAAAATCAATTCCTAATACCCCATATGAGTTATGGACTGGCAAAAAGCCAAGCCTAAATCATATTAAGATATGGGGTTGTCCAGCTCATGTTAAAAGGTTTAATGTGGATAAGCTGGGATCAAGGACTGAAAGGTGTTTATTTGTAGGTTATCCCAAAATGACAACTGGTTTCTACTTTTATAATCCAAATGAAAAAGGTAATTGTTAGCAGGAATGCGATATTTCTTGAAGAGGATTATAGCCTTGATGAAACTGAGAGGATTGTTCTTGATGAGCAGTGAACTAAACATGTGATAAGATTGATAAAAGGGATTAACTGAACCCACTGATCAAACTGAACCTGTTGAGACACAAGAGCCTCGTCGTAGTAAAAGGATTATAAGACCTCTAGTAAAATTCAGTTTGTTAAATGAGATTTATCAAATGGATTCTGAGGGACTGGAGATTGATCCTTGTGATTATACAGAGGCTGTGAAAGACAAAGATGCTAAGCATTGGCATGTGGCCATGGAATCAGAGATGGACTCCATGTATTCCAACAAGGTATGGACCTTGGTAGACAAACCAGAAGGCATTAAGCCTATAGGTTGCAAATGGGTCTACAAAAGGAAACTTGGACCAACAGGAAAGGTAGAGACCTTTAAAGCTAGGCTGGTAGCGAAAGGGTATACTCAAAAGGCTGGTATTGATTATGAGGAAACCTTTTCACCAGTAGCTATGCTAAAGTCCATAAGGATTCTGTTGTCAATTGCAGCATACTATGATTATGAGATATGGCAGATGGATGTGAAAATCGCATTTTGAATGGGTACATCCATGAAGAAATTTATATGGACCAGCCAGAAGGTTTCATATCTCAGGAAAATGAATCAAAAGTGTGCAGGTTGGAGAAATCCATTTATGGCCTAAAACAAGCATCACGTTGTTGGAACATCTGTTTTAATGAGTCAATCAAAATGTTTGGTTTCTCACAAAACATGGATGAACCTTGTGTCTACAAGAAGGTTAGTGGGAGTGCTATCACCTTTTTGGTTCTTTATGTAGATGACATACTACTCATTAGGAATGATGTAGGAGCTTTATCATCTGTGAAAATGTGGTTATCTAACCAATTTTCAATGAAAGACCTTGGGGAAGCATCCTATATACTCGGGATCAAAGTGTTTAGAGACCGAAAAAGAGATTATTGGGTCTCTCACAGGCCAATTATATTGACAGGATATTGGCTAGATTTAGCATGGTAATTCCAAGAAAGGGTTTCTACCCTTTAGACATAAATTCATCTCTCTAAGCAGATGTGTCCAAAAACACCTGAAGAAAGAGAGAAGATGAGTAACTGCCATTATGCTTCGGCTGTAGGGAGTCTCATGTATGCTATGCTTTGTACAAGACTTGATATCAGTCACGCAGTTAGCGTTGTGAGTAGATACCAATCCAATCTAGGTCCAGAACATTGGTCAGCAGTAAAACATATCCTCAGGTATTTGAGAAATACAAAACACTATTTCTAGTGTATGGTAGTGAGGATCTGACTGTCCAGGGATATACAGATTCGGATTTTCAATCAGATATTGATGATAGAAGATCAACATCCGGTTTGTGTTCCTTCTTGGCAAAGGAGCATTCAGTTGGAGAAGTTTCAAGCAAAGTACTACTGCTGATTCTACAACTGAGGCAGAATATGTTGCTGCAAGTGAAGCTGCAAAGGAAGCTGTGTGGATTCGCAAGTTCATTCAAGAACTTTAAGTTGTCCCTTCGATTGAGGCGCCTATTTCCTTATTGCGATAACAATGGTGCAATTGCACAGGCGTGGAACCAAGGTCTCATCAAAGGACAAGCACATAGAACGTCGTGATATCATGAGGTGATGTCACAAAATTGCATCAGCTGATAATTCGCAGACCCGTTCACTAAACCTTTGACTCAGAAAGTGTTTGAGAAGCATTTAGAGTCTATGGGTGTCAAGTACATGTCTGATTGGTTCTGAGTGCAAGTGGGAGATTGTCAGATGTATGCCTTTAAAATCAGTCATTTTGAATAATTATGAGATAATTACTATTGTTGATTGATCACTTGTATATTATTTTGGATAAGGGTGAGTATCGGAATTTCCGGATACGGAATCCGAAAATTCTTGTTCCATATCTAGGCCTGAAGGCCTAATTTTTACTTTTGCCA